>OX387243.1:136201378-136510895 GCA_947561735.1 Cenchrus americanus
CATAAAGAGGATGAATGGTTGAGTTAGGTTCTGAATTTTTTTTGGTTGTGGTTTCTTGAAAAGAAGCAAACAAACATGTAGGAGGGTTCATGTAAAGGGTTTATGATCAAAACAAAATATTCAACCAAGAATTATGTCTCTAATATTATTCAACCATTCTAAGTCTAATGTCTTTGCGTAGTAAAATTCAAAACTAAATTACTTGAAAAGACTCGAAAAACCTGGAATCGGGTTGTCCTCCCGGTAGCTTATTCTTGACTCGACAAAACGGGTTGCCTCCCGCCTAACGCTTCGTTTGTAGTCCATGGCTAGACTTCTTCACTTGATTACTTCGGATCAACGCTGTTTGTGGGTGTTGCAATCTTGGGTACCCACTTCCGCACCATCTTGGGCACGGGCTTATTCTTCGGTTAGTCATATTTTTGGTCTTCATAGGCTGGCTTTGTACTTCGGTCTTGATGGATGCAACAACTTCCTTGATGTAGTGGCTCGGCATCTCAAACTCCGGTCCTTCGGTCATGATCTTCGTGGTCTCCTTAGTGTGATCCTCCATCACTCCCGAATGAGTTTGAGTAGCCTTCTCCTTCTCGCGACCTTGAGATTGTCTCGGAAATTCTTCTTTGTTACCCATCGGGCGCCCGACAAGTTGTCCCACTTGCGTCTCTAGCATCTTGATGAACACTTCACGTATAGAGCTTCCGACCTCCGTCACCTTACCATATAAATTCTTCAATATTTTCTCCATAGCCTCGAACTTAGTGACGATGTCCTTGTCGATCTTAGCTTGCTCGTCCATGAAGTTCTTGAATTGTGCACAAAGAGGAACCAAATCTTGAATGGACGAACTTGCATTAGATCGGGGTTTACCTTGGACATGGTCGTACTCCTCACACTCCTCGCATGTGGATCTTGCCTTGGCAGCCTTTAGGTGTTGAGCTTCTTTCTCTATCTCCATCCTCCTCTTAAGTAAACCGATATGCCACTCAAGGAATTCGGCTCGTATGTATTCATTGAAACGCTCCAAAGCTCCCACAATCGTCATGCAGATAGTTGAGACCTTGATCTTGAATGGCCTTCCGGCGTCTTGAAGGTTTATGATAGGTAGATCAACGATGTCCGGGGTGTATAGCTCGATCTTGCGCTCCGATTGTGATTGTTCTCCCACGGGCGGCGGTTGAGGTTGATCTTCCTTTGGACTTGGAGGTGGTGATTCCCTTGGAGATTACGACGGTCCTTCAACTTCGACTTTTCGATCTAGGGTTTCCAACCCTTTAGCTTGTGTTGCACGTCTCCTTTGCCTGTAAAGTTTTTCTGGATCATCCACAAAAGAAAGTTTGGGTTTCTTGGAGAGGTAGCCAATCATCTCCGGTTAGGGTTAGCAATAAAAAAAATCTAAAAAAAAGAAAAATTAGGGTTAATTAAAACTAGATTAGATTGATTTTTTTAGGATGATCTAACTTAAGAGATGCAAAAGAAAATCAAAAGAAAAACTGAAAAATAAGCGATACTAGATTGGATCTTGATTGCTTGTTCCCCGGCAACGGCGCCAGAAAAAGGGGCTTGTTGATGGTAGATTATCGTATCAAAGTTCATATGGATTTGCAAGCGGACAAATCCCCCGTCGTAGTCAAGGGACCCTTCTTCCCTCGAGTGGTGAACCCAAGGTATCAAATCCGTGGAACAATGTGTAACACAAGGATTCAATCTAGTAAAGCAAGGAAAGCTATCTTATGAAGAACTAAGTTGCATCTAATCTAAGATATCATCAAGAAAACGAATCTAATCTAATCTACTAAAGGTGTAGCAAGAGATAACCGATCTAGAGAGTCTAGATCATGCTTATGTTGTAGCTCCAAACAAGGCAGATGAAGATAGAAAAGTGAATCTCATTAAAAGCATCTTTAAACCATGGCCTCTGGTCCGATTCCGAAAACGCCCGCCTTTCAGAGCCCCCGTTCTGTCACAACGTACTCCTATTCATGCGGGTAGTCTAGGGCGAGTTCGATAAGAACAAGTTGAAATCACTTGGTCGGTCCGGTATGCCCTCTAGCCACCGTGGCTACGAGAGCACCCTATGCAATCTAGCTATAGACTAGATTGGGGAAGAAGCAAAACCAAGAAGAAAACAAAATCATCGAGAAGGCACTTGATCGCTAGAAATCGGATTCACTATAAAAACTTCACCATGAATGATTACATGAACAAGATCACCACCGGGATCCTACCTCGATCTTGATCCTTGCTCTGGAGCTCCGACGTGGTCTTCCATGCAAGGTTCCCACGTCGGCTAGGGAGACCCTAGACAACTAGCACGACCCTCATCTCCGAGATGGTGTCCCTCAAGCTTCTCTGCTCCTCGGCGGCGGATGACGAATTGATTGATGCGTGGCTCTCGGTTAGGGGGCTATAAATAGCCCGAGAGGCATCTAGGTCAAAGGGGGGTCCGACTGGGCCTTGAAATGGGCTGGGCCGGCCGGCCTGGGCCCACTTCAGCCCAGTTCGTGGCCTCCTTCGCCTAGTGTTGCTTCCCGAGTCTTCTAGATCCTTCCCCCTTTTGCATGTGGGCCCTTGTCATTAGTTTCTCTCCGAATTGGACGAAGCTCCTTGTCTCGCAAGATTCAACACTTTTCTGGCTAGGTCCTTGGAGTTTGTCATCTTCTCAGGCTTGGTCCTTAGGCTCTTGGAGTCATGTTCACTTCATTGCTTGACTTGTACCGGCTGTAAGGTCTTGTCATGAGATGCTTAATGAACTTATCCCGGAAGTCTCGCTTTCAACGCTAAAACTCTGCATAAACACTAAACTCCAAAACCGACATGCACAAGTGAACTTGTTATACCACGGGGGTTAGTACCAATGAATATGATACAAAAGTCATGCCAACACCGAAGGTAAACTCATGGCTAGGTTGACGGAATTTCACCGTCAACAGGGGTTAATGGTATATACCTAACATTGGATCTTTCAATGGTATAAATCCAATTATTCCTTGTGGCCCTCGTGAAGATACAAATAACACGGTGCTTTTAGACATGTTAAAAGGGTATGATTCAAAATAAATTAATATTTCAAAGCTTAAAAATTAACATGGTGTTTTTTATTTATGCATGATAATATTTTGTCAAATAGCCACACAATGGTATACACAAATACATTTATAGTTAATCTTAGCTACATGCAAAGCGTTAAATGACTTAGACGAACCCTCTGTTTGTGTGTTGTATCATTGTATGAGTTGTTTTGACATTTGTCTATGTGATAAATTCGAGGTTCTGCAGACGACCCGCTATATCTGGGTTGTCTATATCTGTAAATGCATCAATTCATAATTTATTTATAGAATGTTAGCCTATAATAATTCATAAAAAATTGAGTGGTGTCACTTGACTAATACTTGTTATTTACACGTGCGTGTCGCACGTGCACCTTACTAGTAATTTTAAATAAAATAAGTACAAGGCATAGGTCATCGATAAACTTAAATCAAAGAGCAACATAAAGTATGTGGGTCTTAGAAGTTAGTCATTTAACCTCTACAAATGAAAGAACCGGTATTTATCATTTTAAGTCCCTTTTAATAGAGAGCAAAAAGTCATGTTATATAAAACATCATGCAAGTAAAACAAGGTGGCAACTTTCATTATTTTTCCATAAGCAAGGCATACAAATGATATTATCGTGGTAAGCTCAAAAAGAGATGGTGATTCATTTATTGAAAAGTAAAAACTAACTAACCTAGGTTGTCCTCCTAGTAGCCATGTTATTGATTGAGAGATAGATACAAAGGTTGTCTATGGTTGAAAGATATATGTGCAAGCATTTAAAAGGTGATGAACAAAGATAAAGTTAAGGACAAGTTACCGTCCTTTTCGATGCTCGTAGTGAAGTGCAGCGTGGCCTCCCCCATGTTTAAGCATTGTGCTTAGCATGGAGAAAGAATGATGAGCATCTTGGTGAAGGTGATCATCGTACTCCATGTGGCCTTTCCCCCCTTTGTCCTTCAAATCCCCCCCATGCTTAGCATGTTGCTAAGTGTGGAAGAACTTGAATCGCTCGTAATCCCCTATTGCCATACAAAAACAACAACAACAAAGCCTTTTGTCCCAAGCAAGTTGGGGTAGGCTAGAGATGAAACCCAACGGAAACCAAGAAAGGCGAAACACACACACACACGAAGAGTTAAGGGTAAACAAAGGGAGCAACAGAGGTCATGGTTCAGGCACGTAATCCCCTATTGCCATGTGTTTGAGAATCGTCTTCACTTTCTTGCCTGTGTTAACTCAGTTGTCCTTCAACTTCTTCTTATCATCATCAAGCCATGGTTTCAATCCTTCGTCATATTGTCATCACCGACTTCAATGCCGTCCTTTGTCGCTGCCTCATCCTCTACAGTTTTTCTTTTACTTCTAGAACAGAACATGTACTGAAACACCCCTCCAAGTTGAAGTTCATGGAATTATCTTTCCAACGAGCCATCATATGCATGAAATGGGTTCCGAACAAGAGAGTTGTGCCTATTTTACTCCGGCGATGCAATCTGTCCAAAGTTGGTTTCAGACCGCGCAACGCTCAATGTTTCTGTCATATCTCCTTGTACGGGTCTTCAAAATTGATGATTCTTGATGCGTTGGAAAGAAGGTTTGAAGGATCTTCTGAATATTAAATTTTCTTCCATTGTACATCTCTGAACATGTGCTCAAATCTTGATGGAAACAACGACTTCCTTTTCAAGCCTTGTAGATGATTATCAATCTTGATTGCAATTGGTCAAGAACTCACGGGAACACTTCGTCATGCCTGCAAAACAAATCAAATGCGCACTCTACCCCCCGGGTTATGGTCAGAAGTAGCAACAATTGCCAACAAACCAAATACATCCCTAAGATCTTCACTTGTGGCATAGCTTACTTAGTAAAAAGAAGAGAGAACCTAATGAGTGTACGTCCGTGTAAGTGAAAAAATGCAAATGAGAGGAAAGCATATAAATAAAGACAATGTTTACACCTAGTTCTAAACACTATGTTTACAACTAGGTTGCCAAATTCCTCCATAGCCATAAAAATTTATTTATCCAAGGTTAAAACACCATGTCTATCCCAAGATTAATAAATCTTATAGCACAAGAAGAATAAAGCTCAATGCAAAGTTTATATACCAACCAATGCAATTATGTAAATTAGCAAGGTTTATTGAACTAAATGATGATGGTCTGCAAGCAAGTTTAAACACCACATTTACATTGCTAAGAAAAATGCTGATATGAAGCATTGTTGACGGTGAAAATCCGTCAACCTAGCCATGAGTTTACCTTCGGTGTTGGCATAACTTTTGTATCTTATTCATTGGTACTAACCCCCGTGGTATAACAAGTTCACTTGTGCATGTCGGTTTTGGAGTTATGTGTTTACGCGTGGTTTTAACGTTGAAAGCAAGACTTCCGGATAAGTTCATTAAGCACCTCATGACAAGACCTTGAAGCCCGATACAAGTCAAGCAATGAAGTGAACATGACTCCAAGAGCCCAAGGACCAAACCCGAGAAGATGATAAACTCCGAGGACCGAACCGGTAAAAGTGTCGAATCTTGCAAGACAAGGAGTTGAGTCCAATTCGGAGAGAAACCGACGTCAAGGGCCCACATGCAAAAGGGGAGAACATCTAGAAGACGTGGGAAGCAACACCGGCGAAGCAGGCCGCGAGATGGGCCGACCAGGGCCCAGGCCGGCCGGCCCAGGCCGGCCGGCCCAGCCCAATTCGGGGGCCCAATCGGCCTCTCCTTTGACCTAATTGCTTCTCGGGATATAAATAGCCCCCCGACCGAGAGCCACGCGAACCGAAGTCGTAATCCGCCGCCGAGGAGCAGAGAAGCTTGAGGGACACCAACTTGAAGATGAGGGTCGTGCTAGTTGTCTAGGGTTTTCCTAGCCGACGTGGGAACCTTGCATGGAAGACCACGTCGGAGCTCCGGAGCGAGGATCAAGATCGAGGGAGGGCCCCGGTGGTGATCTTGTTCATGTAATCATTCATGGTGAAGTTTGTAAGTGAATTCGATTTCTAGCGATCAAGTGCCTTCTCGATGATTTTGATTTCTTCTTGGTTTTGCTTCTTCTACGATCTAGTCTATAGCTAGATTACATAGGGTGCTCTTGTAGCCGCGGTGGCTAGAGGTGCATACCGGACCGGCCAAGTGATTTCAACTTGTTCTATCGAACTCGCCCTAAGCTCCCCGCATGAATAGGGATACGTTGTGACAGAACGGGGGTCTCGAAAGGCGGATGTTTTCGGAGTCGGATGGGAAGGCCACGATTTAAAGATGCTTTTAATGAGATTCGCTTTTCTATCTTCATCTATCTTGTTTGGAGCTACAACATAAGCATGATCTAGATTCTCTAGATTGGTTATCTCTTGCTTTCTCTTGCTACCTCTTTAGTAGATTAGATTAGATTCGTTTTCTTTATGAGTTAGTAGATTAGATGCAACTTGTCTTCATAAGATAGCTTACCTTGCTTTACTAGATTGAATCCTTGCGTTGCACATTGTTCCACGGATTCGATACCTTGGGTTCACCACTCGAGGGAAGAAGGGTCCCTTGACTACGACGGGGGACTTGTCCGCTTGCAAGTCACAAACGAACTTTGATACAAATATTAACCGTCAACAAGCATTAACATGGAAATAAAGCATTCATCAAAAAGTTTTGCAAAGAAACCAAGCTAACCTATACATGATAGAAAAAAGAGTTTAATGCAAATGCAAACACAAAGGAGTTAGTAAAAAAAGGGTTTGCAATGTTTGAAAAAGTCTTTTGATGTTGTTCCTTTATCAAAAGACCTAAAACATGCTAACAAGGTTTTAAGGTAAGACTTGTGGGTATCCTATTTTTTGGCTTAAGATAAGAATTTTGAAAAGATAAGTCGGGTGAAGAAATTCTATCTAAGGTTGTTTTGGAAGAAAAGAAAAGAAAACAAGGGTTGGATTTTTGGATAAAAACGAACCTATGATTTTAGGATTACTAAAGGTATGAGGGGTTTTCCCTGAGAGTTTAGGATGAGGCTAGTCAAAATTTTAGTTAGAAAAGGGATAGAGATAGACTTGGTCGGATTGACATAAGTCGAATCCTCCCTTTGTTGGCCTAGGTTCTAGGTGTGGTTTGATAGGAAGGTTTAGGCAAAGATGTATATTTTTCGAAAAGGGTTTTAGATATGGTATGCATCATGCAACAAAATGCAAGGGTGGCGAACAATGTGGAATGAAGTGCAACATGATATGAATGAACAAAATGACATGACATCATATGGTGGTGATCTAAACTAAATGAAAAAGGTTAGCCTAAGTTAACTAGCCACAAATTTAGAATCAAAAGGGATCATGCTTCATATTTCTCTCTAAAGACACAAATAAAAAGACTCTAAACACTAATAAGAACACAAAAATACGAGGTCTACAAGTTTTCCAAAAATCAAGTAGCAAAGTGCTCACTCAATATATATTTAAAGCATACAAGATGTGGTTGTGACATTTATTAGAGTAATGGTACAATGTTACTTGAAATTTTCAAATAAAGAACACAATGTAGACTTGTCATAGTTTATATAGATATATAAAAAGATCGTGTTGCCTCCTGCAAAGCACTTCATTTTAAGTCATAGAGCTCGACTTTCTCGCGTACCTTTTTATCGTCGTGAAGCCAAGAATCCAAAGTAGCCATGCGGCTTGATGTTGCCTTTAGGAAATCCGTCGTGGTTCGCTTCCAACATCATCATGTGTTGAGTGGTGCCTCTTGTGTCTTCATTCATCCAAGCTCCAGAGGGTTTTTTAGTTGTTAGCTTCTGAATTTAATCATGTATGTGTTGTGGAACCATTGCCCCATCTTCTCTTTATCGACACCATGTCTATCTCCTCTATTTTGTCGCCATCGCCTTGTTGCTGACTCTTCTTCGTGGATTTACCCCTGCATCCAGAACAGAACATATACCAATATAGTTCTATTGAAAAGTTTATAAACTTATCTTTCCAACAGGTACTCATTCATCTTAATCGGAGTCCGAATGAGACAGCTATTGCTGTTTCACTTCAGCACTGCTTGCTGTCCAGAATTTCAGCATGTGCAACCATCGGTGATTCGGCCATATCCGCTTGTAGGAACCTCGGATTGCCTTGCCGCTTGATTCGTTGGAACATAGACTTCATTTAGCTTCTGAAAATTCAAACATATCCAATTGTTTTCTTCAGAGGTTGTGAAAGGCATCTTGATGACATCATTATCCTTTCGTCCATCGATCCAGAGATGTATGTGTGGTCTTCATCTTGAAGTCTTTTAGGGCACCATGCCACGCATCCTTTGGCTTCAAAAATCATTACCATCGCTGCATGAGCATGATGGTTATGGAATACTTCTCCATATTGCTTGACATGGTCGTTTCCGAAACCTATAGCTCAAACAAACAATCCTCCAAATGACATTAGCCTTAAAAACTTAATTGACACACATAGGCATACCTTGTTCATCTTTGTTTACTTTGGGTGGGGGCTCAATAGCGGATGTTGGGCCACTAACCAAGGTTAGCACGTACCTCTAAAGAGCAAAACATGTGTAGCCATCGACTTGGTTGAGCGAGGTTGGACTTGTTGAAGTCCGATTGTTGAAAACTTTTCTCGATCGCTTTGTGTCTAGTTTTCCACCTACTTTCAAGGACACAAACAAGAAAGCAAGCGTATATGCAATGATAAAATTAGGGTTAGTTAAAATAAAGATAGATCGCCCTAGGGTTCGAGTTGCAGATCCCCGGCAACAGCGCCAGAAAAAGGGGCTTGTTGACGGTGCAAAACCGTACTCAAGTTCACCGCAAGCCTACGGGTGACTTGGTGCCTTTTTCACCAAGGAGGGTCCTCCCTAGATTTGTCAATCCAAGGACCGGAAGCAAACTTCTAAGGCTATCCATCTAATCTAATGATCTAACCTATCATTAAGCTTTGCTTGCATTAAAGTTAAACATACATGAAAGGATGTATAGATCACATCCACCTGGCCATAAAGGTGAGCATCCAAAAGGTAAGCCTAGCCTATCGTCTTCTCGTTGCCATTCTGGCCAAGGTGAAAAACTAACCTAAAGCTCATACCATGATAAAGAGATATCCATTACACGTTCATTCGGTGCTTTCCCTAAATCGTACTGTCACTACGCAAGGTAATCGACACCGAACGACTACTCGTAAGTCGGTGCACCACTTCGATGTATTCGCAAGACATAGCTTAGATCTATTCCTACTAAAATCATATGCTAGATACACACATGAATGAGAGAAGGCATGCATCGAAGTAGATCAAAAGTAAAGACAAGATTAGATTGATATCACCATCAAAAGTACATGCGCCTTGATGAATCCAAGGCATGACTCCGGAACTCCACCATGGCTTCACCACGTAGGGCCAACCATGGCGGCTAGGGTCTAGCCTAAGCCATCTCCTAGGCAACTTGAGGACTTGTGGCGGCCGTCGGCTTCCTCCCGATGCTTCTCCTCGTGTCGGCGACTCTCTGATGAATGGATGGATGTGGCGGCCGAAGGAGGCAGAGGCAATAAATAGACGAGCACCTTGGTCAAAGGGGGCGCGAACCGAGCCCAGAACAGGCCAGGCCGGCCGGCTTGGGCCGACCGGCCCAGGCCCGTTTCGGCCCGGTTCGGCCCTGTCTCGCTCCCCGATGCTTCTCGGTCAATTGTTGACTTGCTCCCTTATGCATGTGGGCCCTTGACGTCGTCTTATCCACGGTTTAGACAGAACTCCTTGTCGCGCAAGCTTCAACATCTTCTGTCCAGGTCCCTGGAGTTTTCCAGCTTCATGCTTCGGTCCCTGGGCCCTTTGGAGTCATGTTCATGAGGCGTCTTGACTTGTGACGGGCTTCATGATCTTCTCTTGAAGTGCTTGATGAACTTATCCCGAAAGTCTTATCTTTAACGTTAATTTCCTACGTAAATAACAACTCCAAAATCGACATGCGAGAGTGAACTTGATACCTCCGGGGGGTTAGTACCATTGGTTAGAATACCAAATACGTGCAAATGTTGATGGTAAACTTATAGCTAGGTGTACCAAAATCGACCGTCAACATCCACCCCACCCCACCTTATCCTCACATTCCCCTTGAGGCCTTCACACATACAACTGTCCTCCAGCGGCTCTGCCTAACCGGCGCAGCTGCCTGGCGTTGTCGCTCCTACTTAGGCCCTGCTGTCGTATGGACCTCCCTGGGCCCACTACCTCAGTGGGTACCAGGACCGACTACTCGGTGGGCCCCTGGGACTACCCGACTTGCGCTGCACGGTACCTGATGGTGTGAAGCACAAAGACTACAGAGGAGAAGTACTCGGTCAGGAAGCTGTACATGTCCCGCACTGTATGTGTCGGGGACAACCCTGAGGGTCCCCTAAAAAACCGGGGGAATCCTGCTTAAAACCTGCAAAAAACCAAAACGAAACACCTCTCACCTAAGTGCACACACAGGGCATGGCCCACGCTGCGGTGGCCCCTGCGGCCCACCGGAGTGGCCCGGCCAGAGGCCTCCTCGAGCAAGTTCCACCTTGCTCGAGGGTTCACGGCCTCCTCGAGCAGGTTCCGCCTCGCTCGAGGGTTCACGGCCCCCTCGAACGGGTTTCGCCTCGCTCGAGGGCTCACGCCCCCCTCGAGCAGGTTCCGCCTCGCTCGAGGGTTCACCTCCGCCTCGCTCGAGGCTCCTCACACGCGCGCCTGTTTCCGCACGCGGGTACGGACATTTAATGCTCTGACACGGCAGAGCAGCGCCATCATGCGCCTGGGAATCACATCCCGGCGCTGTTACGCCAACTCCCTAGGGGAACCCATCCCCGCCACTGTGGGGGACTGTGCGACATGGCCAGTGTCAGCTCCGTGGCACTGCGCCGCCCACTCCCGTACGGCTAACGCACCACGCCCTCGAAGGGGGGCTGGACACACTCTCGAACCCCTTTCTCGTGACTCTGTAGGATCAAAGCGTAACGTCAGGACGGCGGGACACCATCCCCGCCACTGTTGGTCGCGTGCGGCCGCCCCCGTGCCTGCAGCACCACGCCGGGCACTGCTACAACAACTCCAGCGCGGTTGGGCACGCGGGGACGGGGCGCCGCCACGCCTGCCACTGTATCCCGTACGGATCGCCGTCAACGGTTTCCTCGAGCCCGCCTGAGGACGCCACGGCCAACCACTACGCCTTACCCCTCGAAGTCGCCCCTGTTCAAGTACGGAACGCGCCACGACGACAAGACCGGAGCAAGAGCCGTCCGGACGATCGCCGACTCCCCGGTGCTGCGCGCCATACCCCCTCATGTAGCTAAACAGTGTGGCATGCCTGTAAATCGTCCTCTCCTTGGTCTATAAAAGGAAGGCGATCCCCCTCACCGCAGGGACATCGACACACAAACATTCGAAACCGCATCACGCACACACTCCTCAATTCTCCCACAACATCGCCAATAGCCTCAATCACTTCGCTTGGGACTTGGGGGCCACGCCTCCTCTCCCGCCTTGCCTGTAGCCGCCCCACTACAGGCACCCCAGTGCAAAGCAATATAGTGCCCCGAGCACGCCTCTGCTGGACGTACGGCCCCGGCCAGAACCAGGATAAACCAAGTGTCTCTAGTTGCTTAGCACCGACCATCGAGGGACAGACCTTGGCGCTTATTACTAGTTAGTGTCGGGACTACATTCCGCACCGACAGTTGGCGCCCACCGTGGGGCCACAAGCGTCGAAGGTCAACTTGTCACCAGCTCCCTCGATGGTGATTCGCACCGAGTACCGCGGCACGCGCTACTCCATGGGCAGCTCGGACCCCTTCCCCGCCGGGTTCGAAATCCGGTTCGGGGACCTGAACTTTCAGGCCACGGGGAACGGCTACCTGATGCGCCTCACCAACCGTGAGGAACTTCGTGCGCGGCGCCAAGCCGGGTCCGCCCCAGTCGCCGCTGCACGCGTCGCCACGACACCAACGCCCGCCAGCACGGACGGCCGCCGGGCCCATTAGCGTCACGACGCCGCCGCCGCTCCGGCCGCGGCCGCGCCGGGCGCGGTCGGAGCGACGGCATACCGAGAGCGCCGCCTCACAACGCGGCGTGCCCATCGGCCACGACGATCGCCACCCCCGGCGGGGGAGCGCTCGGTCTCCGACCGCGCTTCCCCATCGGTCCGTGCGGCGCCACGGCGGCCTACACCGCCAACGCCAATGCCAGCGCCACGATGCGCAGGGTTCCCCCTGGCCGCCACGTTTTCGTCGCCAAGGACCCTAGCGCCTCCGCCGGCGACGAGTCGTCCGTAGGCTCTCTCGACGCGCTGCCACCCGCCACCTCGCATGGGTACGCGGAGTGGGACTTCTCCGGCGTGCCGGACCCAGTAATGTTCAGGCGATTCCTCGACGCCACGTACCATCGGTTCGACTCCTCCCCGACGACTCCCCGGCCCGGGGAGCTACGACCCTGCGCGGGAGTGCTGCGTCGTCATCGCCAACGACCCGGCGAACACCACCGGCGCCGCGGGCGCCGGCGACGAGAGAGGTTCCGCCCGCTCTAGGGACCGCTTCGCGCCTGGCTGCGGGGCCAAGCGCCCCTGCCCCCTCACCACCAACCGGGGCCGATATCAACGCGCAGCTGGCCCAAGCACGTGAGCTCGAGCCCAAGCTGGCAGAAGAGTACCGCACGGTGCGGTTGCTCTGCGCCTCCATGGCGGGGGAAGCCTCCGCGCACGGCGAACGCGCGCGCGAGCTGGGCATACAAGCCCGCGACCGCATTAATGCCGACTTCAACGTCGACAACCCGGATACGCCCCCGCGAGCGAGCCAAAAGCTCATTGCCGCCACGACGCTGCTACGGGCCATGCCCACCCCTTCAACACCCGAGGCGCGAAACCTACACCGCGAGGCGCAGGCGCTCATCGAGCAAGCGGCCGTCCAGCAGGCCGAGAGCTCGGCGTCCCGCATCCGTCAGCAGGGGGACGCGCGGGACGATGGGGGCGCACGGGGGCCCGAACCCTCGGTACATGCGGGTAGAGAAACAGAGCGCCCCGCCAACCCGGGGCACACGCCGGCCAGGGAGAGGCTCCTCGACACACATGGGCAAGCGCGAGACGGCGACGCCCGCAACGTCATCAACGCTCGGCGGATGAGCAAAGCGGAGGCACGGGCGGCGGCAGGCTACCACCCTCGACGGGGTGGACGCTACGACAGCGACGAGGACCGCTCGCCGACACCGGAGCCCCCGGGGACCCGTGTGTTCAGCCAGGAGATCCGCACGGCGACCTTTCCCCAGCGCTTCCGCCAGCCGACGACGATCGTCAAGTACAACGGGGAGACGGATCCCCGTGTGTGGCTCAACGACTACTGCCTAGCGTGCCAACTGGGCGGGGCTACCAGTGACGAGGTCATCATCCGCAACCTCCCCCTGCACCTCGCCGACTCGGCACGGACGTGGCTCGAGCACCTGGCCGGCCCGCATCCATAACCGGGATGACCTCGGTTCGCACGTTCGTTGGCAACTTCCAGGGCACGTACGTGCGCCCAAAGAACTCCTGGGACCTGCGTTCCTGCACCTGAAGCCCGGCGAGTCGCTCCGGGACTTCATACGACGGTTCCCCAAGCGTTGTACGGAGCTCCCGAGCTTGGCGCAATCCGAGATCGTGCACGCCTTCCTCGAAGGCACCACGTGCCGGGACCTCGTGCGCAAGTTGGGGCGCAGCCCGCCGGTCGACTCAAACGAGCTGTTCGACATCGCTACCAGCTTTGCCTCGGGCGAAGAGGCCGTGGGAGCGATCTTCGACGGCAAGAAGGGCAAGCGCACGGACGACGCGCCGCGCGAGGGCAGCAAGTCCGGGGAGCCCCACCCGGAAGAACAAGCGGGGCAAGAAGGGGAAGAAGCCGCGCCGCGAGGCGCGCGAGCAGGGACGCGACGCCGACGATGGCGAGGCCCTTGCTGTTGACCCGGCTCGACGGGGCCCTCGATCGGCCCCTCGAAGTCCGGGAGTTTTCGACGACGTGCTGAAGAAGCCATGTCCCTACCACAAGACACCGGTCAACCACACCCTCGAGCAATGTGACTTGCTCAAGCGGTTCTACGGCCGCGCCGCCGCGAAGGACAACGAGGCCAAGAAGGACGGGGGTGATGGCGACGCCGGCGGCTTCCCCGCTGTGGAAAACGTGTTCCTCATCTTCGGGGGGCCGACCGTCGACATGTCGAGCCGCCAGCACAAGCGGGAGCGGCACGAAGTTCTCGCCGCGGAGAAGGCGCCACCCTCCTTCCTTGACTGGTCGGAGGACGCCATCACCTTCAGCCACGAGGATCACCCGAACCGCATCCCCAACCCGTGCCAATACCCGCTGGTGGTCGACCCGGTCATCGGGAACGCGCAGTTCTCGAAAGTCCTAATGGACGGAGGCAGCAGCCTCAACATCCTCTACGCGCACACACTGCGCCTGCTGGGGATCGGGTTGGACCAGCTGTGGCCCAGCACGACGCCGTTCCATGGCGTCGCGCCGGGCAAGCGTGTCCAGCCCCTTGGGCAGATCGACCTGCCTATCTGGTTCGGCACGCCGGGCAACTACCGGAAGGAGACGCTCACCTTCGAGGTGGTGGGGTTCAGGGGCGCGTACCACGCCATACTTGGGCGGCCCTGCTACGCCAAGTTCATGGCGGTGCCCAACTACACCTACCTCAAGATGAAGGTGCCGAGACCGAACGACATCATCACCGTGGGCTCGTCCATCGAGCACGCCTTCGACTGCGACGTCGAGTGCGTGGAGCACGCAGAGGCCCTGGCGCTGGACGAAGCGCTGGTGGCCAACTTGGAGAAGATGGTCAACGAGGACCTCAACTCCACCACCAAACACGCCGACAGCTTCGAGGCTGCGGAGCAGACCAAGGACATACCCCTCGACCCTGCTGCCCCCGAGGGCAAGGCGTTGAGGGTCAGTTCTACCCTCGACCCGAAATAGGAAGTGGTGCTCGTCGACTCCCTCCGCGCCAATGCCGACATCTTCGCGTGGAGCCCCTCGGACATGCCAGGCATCCCGAGGGAGGTCGCCGAGCACTCCCTTGACATCCTACCTCACTCCCGCGCCGTGCAGTAACGGCTCCGCCGCTTCGACGAGGAGCGGCGGCGGGCGATCGGAGCGGAGCCGCGAAGCTCCTCGAGGCCGGGTTCATCAAGGAAGTGTTCCACCCTACGTGGCTAGCCAATCCCGTACTAGTAAAGAAAAAGAATGGGAAGTGGCGGATGTGTGTTGACTACACCGCCTTAATAAAGCATGTCTAAAAGTTCCTTTTCCTTTGCCACGTATCGATCAAATTGTTGATTCGACCGCCGGGTGTGAGCTACTTTGTTTCCTTGATGCCTATTCCGGGTACCACCAAATCAAAATGGAGGAGTCCGACCAGCTCGTGACTTCATTTATCACGCCGTTCGGGATGTATTGCTACGTCACGATGCCGTTCGGCCTCCGGAACGCGGGTGCAACGTACCAACAGTGCATGCAGCATGTTTTCGGAGACCACATCGGGCGAACCGTCGAGGCGTACGTGGACGACATAGTCGTGAAAACCAGGAAGGCGGACGACCTGGTTAGCGACCTCAGCATCGCGTTCGGCTGCCTACGGGCCAACGGGGTAAAATTGAAGCCCGAAAAATGTGTCTTTGGCGTGCCGCGGGGCATGCTTCTAGGATACATAGTCTCCCAGCGAGGCATCGAGGCCAACCCCGAAAAGGTTGCAGCCCTCGAGCGAATGGGTCCGATTCGGGACCTGAAAGGGGTGCAAAGGGTGCTGGGGTGCCTTGCCGCCTTGAGCCGTTTCATCTCGCGGCTCGGCGAAAAGGGCCTGCCCCTCTATCGACTCCTCAAGAAGCACGAGCGCTTCTCCTGGACCGCCGAGGCCCAGGATGCGCTTGACAAGCTGAAGGTGTCCCTGACCCACGCTCCAATCCTCACACCGCCGCAAGACGGCGAACCTCTGTACCTCTACGTGGCTGCGACTACCCAAGTGGTCAGCGCCGTGATCGTGGTGGAGCGTACGGAGGAAGGGCACGCTGTGCCGGTTCAGCGGCCGGTGTACTACATCAGCGAGGTCTTGTCCGACACCAAGACGCGCTACCCCCAAGTCTAGAAACTGCTCTACGCAGTGGTCCTCGCGCGGCGCAAGCTTCGCCACTACTTCGAGGCCCACCCTGTCACGGTGGTTTCCTCCTTTCCACTAGGGGAGATCATCCGCAATCCAGACGCAGCGGGCAGGATTGCCAAGTGGTCGGTGGAGCTGATGGGCGAAACGCTCGCCTATGCCCCGCGCAAGGCCATCAAGTCCCAGATCTTGGTAGATTTCGTTGCCGAGTGGACGGACACGCAGTTGCCGCCGCCACGCATCCGGGCGAGGCCGGACTCTGTATTTCGACGGCTCGGTGATGAAGACAGGGGCGGGCGCGGGCCTGCTCTTCGTCTCACCCCTCGGGGAGCACATGCGGTACGCTGTACGCCTCCATTTCCCCGCGTCAAACAACATGGCCAAGTACGAGGCCCTGCTCCGCGGCCTCATGATCGCCATCGAGATAGGCGTCAAACGCCTCAACGTGCGGGGGGATTTGCAGCTCGTGATCGACCAAGTCATGAAGAACGCAAGCTGCCACGATGACAAGATGGAGGCATACTGCAAGGCTGTGCGGGCCCTCGAGGACAAGTTCTATGGCATCGAGCTCAATCACGTGCCCCGCCGGTACAACGAGGAGGCGGACGAGCTTGCCAAGATCGCATCGGGCCGGATCACCGTCCCCCCGAACGTCTTCGCTCGGGACATCGTTCAACCATCCGTCGCCCTCGAGCCGCTCCCCTCGAACCACGTGGAACCCTCGGGGGCTCCCTCGAATCCAGCGAGCGCGGAGCCCATGGACGAGGACCCCTCGAACGAGGTGTACGTGCTCTCCCTCCTCGAGGGGTACGGCGCCGGCGAGGTCGAAGTGATGGATGTCGAGCCGGCCCCCAGCCGGGCGGACTGGCGCGACAAGTACATCGCCTGGATGGACCGAGGGGAACTCCCCTCGGACCGGTCCCAGGCCAGGCGCATCGCCAGGATGGCCAAATCCTTCGCCCTTGTCGACGGCAAGCTGTACAAGCGCGCCGCCTCCGGCATCCTGCAGCGATGCGTGCCCATCCCTGAGGGGCGCGAGCTCCTCCGGGACATACATGCAGGGATTTGTGGCCACCATGCCGCGCCTCGCACCCTCGTAGGCAATGCGTTCCGCCAGGGATTCTATTGGCCCACCGCAGTCACTGATGCCAGCGAGATCGTACGCACCTACGAGGGGTGCCAATTCTACACCCGAAAATCCAACCTCCCTGCGCACGTCCTGCAGACCATCCCCATTACATGGCCTTTCGCCGTGTGGGGGCTGGACATCGTCGGGCCCTTGCGAAAGGCGCCTGGGGGCTTCACCCACCTGTTGGTCGCGATTAACAAATTTTCCAAATGGGTGGAGGTGCGCCCCATCACGAACCTTAGGGCGGAGCAAGCGGTGACGTTCTTCACCGACTTCGTCTATCGCTTTGGAGTGCCGAACTCCATCATCATCGACAACGAGTCCCAATTCACGGGCAGGAAATTCTTGGAGTTTTGCGATAAATTCCACATCCGTGTGGACTGGGCAGCTGTGGCACACCCACAGACCAACGGCCAAGTGGAGCGTGCCAACGACATGATCCTATAAGGCCTCAAGCCCAGAATTTTCGACCAACTGAACAAGTCTGGTCGGAAATGGCTCTAGGAACTGCCTGCGGTCGTATGGAGCCTAAGGACCACCCCAAGCAGAGCCACCGGGTTCACCCCGTTCTTTCTAGTCCACGGCGCGGAGGCCGTCCTCCCCACGGACTTAGAATATGGGTCACCCAGGGTGCGAGGCTATGACGAAGACACCAACCAGCGAGCCTGCGAGGACTCACTGGACCAGCTGGACGAAGCGCGCCTCGTGGCCCTGATGCACTCCACAAGATACCAGCAGTCCCTAAGGCGTTACCAAGCTCAAAAGGTGTGCCGGCGAGACTTCAGCGAAGGGGATTTGGTCCTAAGGCTACGCCAAGACAACCGAGGACGCCACAAGCTATCACTGCCGTGGGAGGGACCCTACGTCGTGGTGAAGGTGCTCAAGCCCGGCACGTACAAGCTGGCCAACGAGGACGGTGAGGAACTCACCAACGCTTGGAACATCCAGCAGCTACGTCGCTTCTATCCTTAGCTAGGATTTCCAAGTTTTTCTGTTGTAAATCGCAAAGCCCAACACCCTAGTTGGCGGCACAAATGTAAATAGCAGCAATTCAATAAAAAGGGCAACTCGGCTTTCCCCAGAAAACCAAGTCACCCTCGGGGGCTACTACGGGGGGCACCCCCCCCAAAAAAATGGTCCCATTTTTTCGCAAAAACCTAACTTGTGAACGCGCCAAGTACGTTTTGACCAAAGTCTCGAACGAGCCATGGCAGGGCGCGGGTAGTCATGCGGGAAGGACGCGCGAGTCAGAGATAGCCTACGCCTCCGCGAGGATACGACCCTCCTCTCTTGCCTCCAGCCCAGTGGATTGCTCACGAAGTCGAATTCTCCCAACCTAAAACCCGCTCGAGCAAAGGGAAAAACAGAAAGGCGCGACAAATGAAAGACAACACCTGAATTTACAAGTATTCGAACAATTCCATAAGTTTACTTGTTTATTTACATGGCCGCAAGGCCCAGACACTAACATCTAAACAAAAACGGGCCTAGTGCCCTGCAGGTCTTCAGGCCTGAGGCTCGTCGCCGTCGGCAACATCTGGGAACAGGAACTCCGAGAATGCCTCGGTGAGCGCCTCCGCAGCATCAGCAGCAAGCGCGTCCGCCTGCTCCATCGCAGCCTCGTCCTCGACGCCTTTCGGGACGACGTAGCCCGATGCCACGGCTTCGAGGTTCACCTCGTAGTGGGAGCGCACCACACCGAGGGCCTTCTGGACGCCTAGGTGGAGCGCGCGGCGCATGCGCCCAGTGACATGCCCGCCAAGGGCGCGCAGGCGGCTAGCCAACGAGCTTCCAGGTTGCGCCTCGCCCTCTTCGACGGCCTGGCAGGTCTCGAGGGCTGCGGCACTCAGCTCCACCAGCTCCTGCTCGGAGGAGTTGTAGGCGACCTGCAACGTCTCGGCCCGATTGAACGTGTGCCCTAGCGCGGTGCGCAGGCCTGAACGTCACAAGCGAAAGAAATCAGAAGGGGAACGAACCCCCGAAGGGAAGAACAACAAAACAAAAAACGAAGCGGCAACTTACCTTCAACCTGCTTCTTCTCCACCTCGAGAGCGCGGTGCTCGGCCTCGGCCGCTTGCTGCAGGCTGATGATGGTGGCGCCCTGCTCCTCGAGAGATCGCTCCTGGTCCACGTTCGCGATGCTGAGGGCTATCAGCTCGCCATCGAGCCTCGAGACATCAGTGTCCTGCTCTTCCAGCGACTTCTGCGTCGTCTCGCGAGCGGTGCGCTCCTGCTCGAGTGCTGGCCGAGCGTCAGCAAGGGCGGTTCGCTCCTGCTGGAGCTGACCCTCGGCCTCCTGGCGGGCGGCGCGCTCCCCGCCGGAGCCGCTCCTCCGCCGTGACAAGCGCGGCGACCGTGACGTCGAGGGTGGCCTTTAACTCGTCGGCCTCCTTGGCCTTCGCTCGCTCGCCGCGCGCCCTCTCCCTCGGCCGCGCTCCCGCCGGGCCCGTGCCTCCCTGGAGCCACGTGCGGAGCTCCTGGTTGTCGGCCCGGACGGTGCCCACCTCTGCCTCCCAGTCGGAATCCACGGTGCGCACCTTCTCCAGATCCCCCCGCACTTGCTGCAGCGCCTCATCCCGATCGATGAGGGCTGTGCAAATCCGCTCGAGGGCGGGGGGACGCACCGCGGCCTGCCCCTCGTGCTCCAAGAGCTGGTCGCGCAGGGCCTCCGCCCGGTACGACAGCCAGCCGTCTTGGGTCCTCAAGGCCTTCGCAAGCGCGCCGAAGGCGTCACGCTGCTCCCGGAGCTGGCGAAGCTCGGCACTCATCTGGTCAAAGGCGCCGTACTTGTCACGGGCGTGGTGCTCGAGCTCCTGCCGCCAACGGACCAAAATCAATGAGTGTTGCACCATGAGAAGTAAGCACGGGAGCGACAAAATCAGAGAAAAAGACAAGAACGCTTCACCTGGAAAATGCGCCACACTGGACTACCGTGGATTCGCAGCGTCTCGTTCAACACTCGGTTGAGCGAGGCGCCGAGATCGCGGAGCTCCGCCCACAACTGCTGCTCCTCCTGGGCATTGGTGAAGGCGGGCGGCTCGTCGACACGCTCCTCGCCCAAGCCAGGAGGGGCGGCGCGGGACGAAGAGGCCTCGACGCCGCGTCTCGAACCCCCGGCCACCATGTGGCCGTCCCACCGTGTGACGAGCGCCCCCGCTTGGGGCTCAGGGGCTGGCATGGGCAGGTTCACCCACTAGTCCCACCCGGGCGGTGGGGCGTCGTCGTCGTCCGGGATCTCCACCGCCATCGCCAGAGAGCCGCCGGCGAGAACGGGCTCCCCTCCGCCGCGCGCCCACCGGCCGCCCTCCGACCACGCCTCCGCGGCCGCGGGCTCCCCCGGTCGTCGGCGCCGCGGCCGCCGCCCTCCGCCCGCGCGCTCGGCGGCCCCCGTGGGCACCGAACCAAACGGCTCCTCCGCGGCGTACGCCGTCGGTGATGCCACTACAATCGGCACCGCCGGCCCGTGCCTCCGCCTCCGCCGCGCCTCCGCCGGCAGGCCGTCCCCCGCCGCGTCTCCACCACGACCGGTGCCCGCCGCTCCTCGACCGACCGCCGGCCCGCCGGCGGGTGAGACCACCGCCGCGGCCCTCGAGGCCTCGGTCGCGCCTTGCGAGCTCGCGCTCGGCCCCCCTCCGCCTGTGCTCGCCCCCGCCCGCGTCGCCCTTGACGAACGCGGCCGGGTGGGGACGGACGCATCCGCCCTCAGTACCTTGGCCGGTGCAAGGGGAGGCACGGTTGGCACCACCCTGTGGACACGGAGACAAACTGTCAAATTTTCGCCTATCGAGCATGCAACCCCTCGAATGACGATTCCTTACCTCAAGGAGGAGAAGGCGCGCTTCCTCTTCCTCGAGGCCCCCGCCCCTACGCCGCGGCGCGGCCGGCGCGGCCGCCTCCGCACCTCCTCGCCATCTCCGCCGCGCGCGCGCCCCGCCCCACGTGCGCGCGTCTCCGTCGCGCGTGCGGATGCCTCCGAGGCGCGCGCGGCGCCTCCGCGGCCCGCGCCGCCTCCGTCGGCCGACCGCCTGGCGGCGGACGCCTCTGCGCTCGCCCTAGGCGATGGTTCTCTTGCCACCGGAGCCGGCTCCGGTGACGGGGGTGCAGGCTCCCACCTGTCGGGGAGGACCTGCTCCCTAACTTCTTCCTCCTCCTCGTCCGATGACGAGTATTCCTCCGTCCCCGGCGAGGAGAGTCCTTGCTGCTTGTGCAGCCGGAACTCCTCGCTCCTCCGCTCGCGGCGCTCCCGGTGCCGCGTTTCGCGCTCCTTCCTGCGGGCCACCCGCTCCCACTCCCGCTGTTGTGCCGCGCGCGGGAGCGCGCGGGAGCGGGGGGTGGGCGGCTTGGACTTCGCGGCGCTCACCCTCACCATCTGCAGGAGTCGGGCGAAGCATTAAAACGCGTCAACAACTCGAAAAACCGGCTAAACTGGAAATGAAATCAAGAACTCCGCTCACTAGTGGGACGGTGGGGAGCATCTCAAGCGCGAACAGGGCCATGTCGTCGCAGCGCCCCGACTTGGGTCGATGGCGCGCCGCGCCCGGGTGGCCGCGAACGCCCGCGGGAAGGGGTCCGACAGCAGCCGCGACCTCGCCAACGCGACGGGGTCCGCGATCTCGGTCATCTTGAAGATGTGGAGCGGCCTCTCCATCATGGGGACGACCCGCCGGTGGTGGAGGTTAGCGAGGACAACTCCCGCAGTCAGCCCGCGGCCCGCCAGCCTCTCGCCGCGCGGCCACGAGCGAATCCGGTCGCCCGCGCTCCGTGCCGGGGCGGGGACACCCCCGTGGTACCGGGAGGGGGCCCTCTCCCGCAGCACCTTGCTAGTGTAGGTGGGAGGCCGGCGCTCGGCGTTGCGGAGGTAGAACCATCCCCGCTTCCGGTCCTCGTTGTTGGTGGTCATCCCCGCCGGGGATGTACTCATCCGTGCGGCTCGGGTCCACACGGCGAGCGACATGCCGCCGGCGCGCGTCGCGCGGCGGGTCCCTCGGCTCCGACTTCGGCCAGGCGTGTGCGGCCTCGCGCGGAATAGATGGATCCGAGAGATCCCGGTTCACGGGGATCCCTAGGAAGCCCTCGCGGACACCAACGAACGTGGCGGCTCGCGAGGTCGCGTTCGGCGCGACGTTATGAAGCTCCACGCCGTAGTGGTAGCAGAGGGCCCGCATGAAGCGGCTCGCCGGCGCCGTGAAGCCACGTTCATGGAAGCGGATGAAGCTGACCACGTAGCCGTACGGAGGATTGGGCACTCGATCCCTCTCCGACGGCATGATCCACTCAGCCGGTTGCCCGTCCTAGTTCGCCGCTAGCTGACCGCCGGCCACTAGCTGACCCAGGGCCAGCGGAGTCGCTGTCGAACGCTCCCACGCCGGCGGGTCGATGATGACGAGAGGCTGCTGGGGAGCCATGCGAGCGGGCGAGGGAGCAGAGAACTAGAAGCAAGAAGAGCTCTGAGAGCAAAGGCGCAATGGCGAGAGTGGCTCGGGGGCTAGAGCGCAAGAAGCAAGAACAACGAACGCTGAATGCAAAGGTAAAAAAACCGCCCTTTCCCCGCCTATCAGATTTATAGGCCGCGAGACGTGCCCTCCGGAGCGCACGTCCCGCGCGCATTAACCGCAGGAAGCGTTCACTCACCGGCGAGCGGGGCCCGCCACGACCGCGGCGGCCGCGTAACCGCACGCGTGCCATCATCACGGCACGGTAATCGGAGGGCCGCGGCGGCGGTCACATCCGCCTGCCCACTCCGCCCACTACACGCACGGCCGCGGCGCCTGAAAAGGCGCGCCCGCGGCACGAGACTACAGCCGCGACTGCGGGCATTAAATGGCCCTGTCCCTTACCAAGTAAGAGAGACCCTCGAGCGACCCGAGCCCCTGGCTCAAATAAATACGACCCTCGAAGGGTGCAAACACCGACCAATGGCCTCAAAGCCCGTTTGAAGTAAATGGGCGCCACAGGTGGCCTCGATTCACGAGAACTACTGATCAACGGTTCGAGGGCTGACGCGATCAAGGACCCTCGAAACCCGCAGATGCGAAAGACGGGAGCACCCAGCTGCTACCCCGCACGGCCCTACTGATCAGAGGTTCGAAGCCTGACCCTCGACGGGTTCGAACAGGCGCCCCAGATCACCAGAGTCAGGAACGACGAGGGCACGCGCATTCGAGCCTTACCTTGAGCCCCCCGGCTCGAGGGTGCCCCACATGTCGTGTTCGAGAGCCAGCGAGGGCAGCTAGCCGGGGGGATCCCACCGAGGGAGAGCTCCCGCGCCCTCGGTCCCTAGCGAATGGGACCGAGCCCCACCTAGCAAACCCACGCAACCGCTTTAATGGACGAGTCTCCGAACCGCGCAGCCTACCCTTATCGAACGGGGCATGGGCGTCCACTCGAACCACCCACTAACGGCTCAATGAGGAATCCGCGACCGCACACCGATCGATGGGGGTTGCGGAAACCTCACCCTCCGTCCCGCGGAGGGACGGCGAGGGCGCGTTAAAAACAAGTTGAAGAGCTCACCCCGATTGCCTCGAATGGGCCCAGGCTCCGGGGCTCGACGCATGGCTACACCTCCTGGCACGCACAGGCCACGAATGGTGCCAGTCGCGCGTGCGTCACCGAAGCCAGCTGAAATATCGCTGACGCCGGTTGGAATATGCACCATGCCCACTGACCAGATTCCACGGTAGAACTCCTGCAGGAGCACCCATGCTCCTGCAGGGCTTCGGGGGCTAGACCCGCGGGTCCGCTGACGCGGCCCCATGGAAAGCATTAGCAACCAGGAGGTAAGGACGTCCTATCAGTAGGCCTCGGCATCCGCGGGGGCCCGGCCGCACACCGCGCATGCTCGGGGGCTGCTCGTCCGGGACGCCCCGAGGGTCCCCTAAAAACCGCGGGATTCCCCGCTTAAAACCCGCAAAAAACCAAAACAAAACACCCTCTCACCTAAACGCACACACAAGGCACGGCCCACGCCACGGTGGCCCCCGCGGCCCACCAAAGTGGCCCGGCCAAAGGCCTCCTCGAGCGGTCCCGCCTCGCTCGAGGGTTCACGCGCCCTCCTCGAGCGGTTCCGCCTCGCTCGAGGGTCCACGACACCCCTCGAGCGGGTTCCGCCTCACTCAAGGGCTCACACCCCCCTTGAGAAGGTTCCGCCTCGCTCGAGGGTTCACCTCCGCCTCGCTCGAGGCTCCTCACACGCGCGCCTGTTCCCGCACGCGGGTACGGACATTTAATACTCTGACACGGCAGAGCAGCGCCATCATGCGCTTGGGAATCACGTCCCGATGTTGTTACGGCAACTCCCTAGGGGGAACCCATCCCCGCCACTGTGGGGGACTGTGCGACATGGCCAGTGTCAGCTCTGTGGCACTGCGCCGCCCACTCCTGTATGGCTAACGCACCACGCCCTCGAAGGGGGGCCGGACACACCCTCGAACCCCTTTCTCGTGACTCTGCAGGATCAAAGCATAACGTCAGGACGGCGGGACACCATCCCCGCCACCGTTGGTCTCGTGCGGCCGCCCCCGTGCTCGCGGCACCACGCCGGCAATCGCTACAACAACTCCCCGTGCCGGTTGGGCACGCGGGGACGGGGCGCCGCCACGCCTGCCACTGTATCCCGTACGGATCGCCGTCAACGGCTTCCTCGAGCCCGCCTGAGGATGCCACGGCCAACCACTACGCCTTCACCCTCAAAGTCGCCCCTGTTCAAGTACGGAATGCGCCACGACGACAAGACCAGAGCAAGAGCCGTCCGGACGACCGCCGACTCCCCGGTGCTGCGCGCCATACCCCCTCATGTAGCTAAACAGTGCAGCATGCCTGTAAATCGTCCTCTCCTTGGTCTATAAAAGTAAGGCGACCCCCTCGCCGCAGGGACATCGACACACGAACATTCGAAACCGCATCACGCACACACTCCTCAATTCTCCCACAACATCGCCAATAGCCTCAATCACTTCGTTTGGGACTTGGAGGTCACGCCTCCTCTCCCGCCTTGCTTGTAGCCGCCCCACTACTGGCACCCCAGTGCAAAGCAATATAGTGCCCCGAGCACGCCTCTGCTGGACGTACGGCCCCGGCCGGAACCAGGACAAACCAAGTGTCTCTAGTTGCTTAGCACCGACCATCGAGGGACAGACCTTGGCGCTTATTACTAGTTAGTGTCGGGACTACATTCCGCACCGACAGTATGGAAGACTCCTAGACGTACACGATTAGTACTCTCTCCCTAAACCGACTTGTAACCCTGCCTCCCGGACTATATAGGGCGAGGCAGGGACCCCTCTCTTCATCATCTCATCTCACGGATTAAGATTGCATCATCTTGTAATCATACCCAATCAATCCAGAGTTACGCAACATACAGGACGTAGGGTATTACGCACCTCGCGGCCCGAACCTGTCTAAATTGTGTGCCACGTGTCTCTTCCTTCGAGTTACCGATCTCGGCGAGGCCACATTCATCTACTTCGAGTACTCCCCTTAGTAGGTTGCCGGTCTAAAACACCGACAGCTGACGCGCCAGGTAGGGGCTCTCGCCCGAGATCACATGGCGAACTCGACGGCTCCTGTATACATCAAGCCAACCGTCGCCTTCAACCGCGGCGACACCTTCGTCTTCGGTGTCTGGGTCTGCACTACTGACGGCGTTGGATCCTTCCAACGCCGCCTCACCATGCCGCCCAACCCGGAGACCGGCTTCGTGACGCTTCCCGAAGTATTCACGGGCGAACTCGCCGGCAAGTTCGGCGAAATTTCGCTTTTCGACCAACACGCCGACTTCGAGCTCGGATCCGCTTCCAACTCGAAGTCGATGTCCCCGTGGGCTACCGTGTGCGAGCCGGCTACTTAGCCATCGCATGTGGTCTCCCCACCCCGTAAGCGCTCCACGCGTGGTCCCCGCAACCTCTGCAAGGCCCGCACGGAGGCTCCCTCTGCACGCCGGGCCGGCAAGGAGCCTGTACCCGAGTACAACTCAGACCCCGACACCGTACCTGGCCATGCTTCGGACTCCAACCCCCTCTACGGCTTCTACTCGGACTCCGCGTACGAGTTCGACTTCGGGTCGGACCCTGAGGATCGCGAGCCCGAAGACAACACTACCGAGCAACCCTTATCAGGGCCGGCTTCCGGGCTGGTTATAACGTCGACACCGGCCGGGAGATTCGTCTACTGGCCAGACCGCAAGCCCGCCGACCTGATAAGTGGGGACTCACGCTATGTCACCTACCTCGACTCGCTCCCGTTCCAGGAGGGAACACCACTCGCTCGAGCTGAGTAGTACACTCCAACTTAGGTGGCGAGCACTGACTCCAGTCTTGGCAACCCCGATCGCCAGGTCTTCATGGCTGCCGGCGACACGCCAGGAACTTCGGGGACGACACACGACAAGTACCTCGAAGACATCTCCGCGACGAGGCGCCGGCCCGGGCACCCGCGGATGAGACCGACGCCAACAGGGACGCTCGACGTGAGCGCAACAGAAGGCGGAACGAACGGCGCTGGCGTCTCCGAGACAGCTTACCCATCCGCAACCTTGCAGAGGCCCTCGAACAAGTCGAGAGCAGGGTACACACCACCCCCGAGCAATGCCTCATGTCGATCACAGCGATCGCACGCCAAGCTCAGGGGATACGTGTTGGAGAAGTCATCGCCAAGCTCGCAGAAGATGCTTACTTCATGCGGGTCGAGAACAGGGTCAACTAGCCTCCTCTCGCCAGGAACCGCGACAACGAAGCTACAAGTCATGGCGCAGACCTCGGCCGCAACCGTACTCGAGCCGAGCTGCCGGCTCAGCCCAACCGTACTCGCGCAAACGCCGGTGGACCCTCATAAGGTGGCAACAGCAATCGTGAGATCATCCCTCACCGCGACCCTGGCGGTGGCGGCCGTGACCCCGGCGGCGGTGGCAGCGACGGCGGAAGCTCCAACCATGGGGCCAACAGGAGGGCCGGCGGCGGGGGGGGGGGGGGGGGTCACGACGGTCGAGACCACGCGAACGCCCATGCCTCCGAGGGCCTCACGGGGGCGGCTACGACGCCCGCCAGAAAATTGAAGAACTGCGGCGGAAGAAGTCCGCCACCGCAGGCGACAACGACGGCTTCCCCGCTTTCTCTCCTCGGCTTCGCAACTTGCTCCTCCCGGACAAGTTCAAACCTCTGGGAATCACCAAGTACGACGCGAAGCAGGATCCCATCCAGTGGCTCAGGTGCTACGCCCTCTCCATCGAGAACGCTGGCGGCAACAACGACACCAAGTGCCTCTACTTCCCCTTCTGCCTGGACCAAGCCCCGCTCACATGGCTCGAGTCGCTGGACAAGCACTCGATCGACAAGTGGGACCAGCTGAAGGAGCAGTTCACCAGCAACTTCGCGGGCGCCATGGGCCGATCGGGTACTCGCATGGACCTAGCTATGGTGAAGCAGGAACAAGGCGAGACCCTCCACAAGTACATGCGCCGTTTCTTCAACAAGTGCGCCACCGTAGTCGACGTCACCGACAAGGAGGTCATCGACCTCTTCCAAGACGGCCTCTACCGCCGTCGCACCTTCGAAGACTTCGGTCGCCGCCGCCCCAAGTCCATCCCCCACCTCAAGGACATGATCACGTCCTGGGCGGATGAAGAAGACAAAGCTAACGCCAAGTACGATGCCATCCGTGGAAAGAGCAAGCAGAACACGGGCGGCGGCAGCGGCAACAACGGGAACCAAGGCGGTCGCAACAACAATAACTACTCGGGTCCCAACCACAAGCGCAAGCCAGACAACACTGTCGCGGTTATCCAGCGCCCTGTGAAGGAGAACTCGAAGAAGACCTCTGGCGGCTTCAAAGACTTACTGAAAGAGAAGTGGCCGTGGCATCTGGACGGCAACCACACCACCGAGCAGTGCTACCAACTCAGGCGAGCACTCAAGAATAGTCCAGAGCCATCGCACCCTCATGACAAGAAAGGCAAGAAGAAGAACGACGGAGGCAATGACGACTTCCAGGAACCCGACAAGACTGTCAACGTTCTCTTCGGCGGACTACCCAGCAGACGGGAACAAAAGGCTACTCGTTGAGAACTCATGAGCATTGAACCAGTGGTTCCGACCCCTCTCAGGTGGTCGGAGGTACCCATCACCTTCTCCCGCGCGGATCAATGGACCAGCTTCTCCGAACCAGGGCGGTTCCCTCTCGTCCTGAAGCCGGTGGTCGTGGGCTCTAGGCTCAACAAGGTCCTCATCGATGGTGGAAGCGGGCTCAACGTCCTTTTCACCAATACCTTGAAGAAGATGAAGCTCGACATTACCCACATGCTCACCAAGAGCACCTCGCCCTTCTACGGCATCGTCCCCGGGAACGCGGCTATCCCACTGGGCTCAGTGGTCTTGCCAGTTACCTTTGGGGAATCTCGGGACAACTACCGTACCGAGTATGTCAAGTTCGAAGTCGCGGACTTCGAGACGTCCTACCATGCCATCCTCGGCAGACCGGCTATCGCCAAGTTCATGGTGGTACCCCACTACACCTACCTGGTACTCAAGATGCCAAGCTCAGCAGGTGTACTCTCACTGCAAGGGGACTTGAAGATCTCGCACGACTGCGACCCGAAAGCTGTGGAGATCGCCTCCACAAATCAAGTACCCAATGCAATGATGGAGGTCTACGCTGCGTCGAAGAAGCTTGCCCCAAGTGAACTCGACATCCCAGAGAAGTCGGACAAAGCTAACAAGCCTCAGCCAGCTGAGGAGGTTCCGGGTCAAAACAATCGACCTCGGGACGAAGCGACGAAGGCAAGACCACCACCATCGGGGCGGGTCTCGACCCCAAATAGGAAGACACGCTCATCAACTTCCTCCAGGCTAACCGCGACATCTTCGCGTGGAAGCCAGCAGACATGCCAGGGGTGCCCAGGGAGTTGATCGAGCATTCCCTCAATGTCGATCCTAAAGCTACCCCGAAGCGACAACACCTCCGCCGCTTCGCCAACGACAGACGGGACGCCATCAAGAAGGAACTCGCCATACTACTCGCGGCTGGCTTCAACAAAGAAGTCTTCCATCCTGAGTGGCTCGCCAACCCCATCCTCGTTCGCAAGAAGAACTCAAACGAGTGGAGGATGTGCGTCGACTACACCGACCTCAACAAGCACTACCCCAAGGACCCCTTCGGGTTGCCGCGGATTGACCAAGTCATCGACTCCACGGCAGGCTGCGACCCGCTCTGCTTCCTCGACTGCTACTCCGGGTACCACCAGATCGCGATCAAGGAAGTAGACCAGAAGAAGACCGCATTCATCACCCCGTTTGGCGCGTACTGTTACACGACCATGTCCTTCGGGTTGAAGAACGCCGGCACCACATATCAACGAGCTATCCAGGCCTGCTTCAAGAGGCAACTCAACAAGAACGTCGAAGCCTACGTGGATGACGTGGTCGTCAAGATCGAAACTCCGATTACCCTCATCGACGATCTTGAAGAGACTTTCGCATCCCCGCGCGAGTACCGCCCTAAGCTCAACCCGAACAAGTGCGTCTTCGGCGTACCTTCGGGCAAACTACTTGGCTTCATCATCGACCACCGCGGCATCGAAGCTAACCCCCGAGAAGATCTCTCGCCATCACCGGCATGAAAGCTCCCACGTCCATCAAAGACATCCGAGTCGACCGGGTGCATTGAGGCCACCGACCGTATTTATCTCGAAGCTTGGAGAACGGGGGCTCCCCTTCTTCAAACTACTCAAGCACCAAGAGAAGTTCGTGTGGACTCCAGAGGCGGACCAAGCCCTTGCTTAGCTCAAGGACTTCCTATCGAAGCCACCAGTCCTCACGGCTCCTCGCAAAGGCGAGCAGCTACTGCTCTACCTCGCTGCGACTACTCACGTGGTCGATCTGCCATCATCGTCTAGCGGCGGGGAAGACGGCCACGCCTACCCAGTCCAGCGACCAGTCTACTTCGTCAGCGAGGTCTCGTCGAGAATCTAAGACACGCTACCAGCCCGTACAGAAGCTTCTGTACGCAGTGCTCATCACCTTGCGGAAGCTACGACACTACTTCCAGGAGTACTCGATCTCCGTCGTCACCGACTACCCGCTCGGCGACATCCTGCGGAACCAATATGCTACTGGAAGAATCTCCAAGTGGGTAGTCGAACTCGGCACCCTCAACATCGACTTCAAGCCACGCACAGCCATCAAGTCGCAAGCACTAGTCGACTTCATGGCGGAGTGGCGGGAGAATCAGCTACCTACTCCAACCGAGCGACCAGAGCACTGGGTGATGTACTTCGACGGCTCACTAAACCTCGAGGGTGGTGCCGGAGTACTCTTGATCTCTCCAACGGGCGAACAACTCAAGTACGTCCTGCAGATCTCCTGGAAGGTCTCAAACAACGAAGCCGAGTACGAAGCTCTCCTACACGGGCTCTGCCTCGTGGCTTCACTGGGTATCAAGCGGCTAGTAGTCTACGACGACTCCGCAGTGGTCATCAGCCAAGTCAACAAGTCCTGGGACCGCAACAAGGAGAACATGGACGCCTACTGCCTAAAAGTACGCAAGCTCGAGAACAAGTTCTATGGTCTCGAGTTCCACCACATCGTCCGCGACAACAACGTTGCGCGGATGTCTCGTCGAAGCTTGGTTCTACTCGCGCTCGAGTACCGGCGGGTGTCTTCGTTCACGAGCTTCACGCGCCATCCATCCCGCAGCCGGCGCCACCGACCCCTGTCCCAGCGCATCCCCCGGTTGGCCAGGAGGTCATGATGATTGACGTGGACTGGAGGCAACCCTTCATTGACTACCTCAGCGAGCAGAAGGTTCCCTCGGACAAGAACTTGGCAGAGCAGCTCATCCGCTGCGCCAAGTCCTACGTCGTCGTCGGAGACAAGCTCTACAAGCGGGGCACATCTTCCGGAGTACTCATGAAGTGTGTCCCCAGACAAGAAGGCAAGGACATCTTGGAGGAGATCCACAAGGGCGTATGCGGCAACCATGCGTCCTCACGCACGCTGGTCAGCAAGGCCTTCCGACGAGCTTTCTACTGGCCCACAGCTCTGGGCGACACCGAAGAACTCGTCAGAAGGTGCCAAGGGTGCCAGTACTTCGCCAAGCAGCAACACGTCCCAGCCTACAAGATAGTCACCATACCGCCAACCTGGTCTTTCGCCTGCTGGGGGCTCGACATGATTGGGCCACTACCAACTGCGCCAGGTGGATTTAACAGAGTATTGGTGGCCATCGACAAGTTCACCAAGTGGATCGAGGTCAAGCCGGTCACATACCCCAAGGCTGATAGAGTACTCGACTTCCTGGATGAACTCGTGCATCGCTACGGACTACCCCATCGCATCATCACAGATCTGGGCTCCAACTTCAACAATCACCAGTTCTGGGAGTACTGCGAGAATAGAGGGATCGACGTCCGATACGTCTCAGTTGCCCATCCTCGGGCCAACGGACAAGTCGAGCGCGCCAACGGGATGGTGCTCGACGCCCTCAAGAAGCGGCTACACGACGCTGCTAACTCTAAAGGAGGCAAGTGGATCAAGGAACTACCCAATGCACTCTGGGGGCTACGCACTCAGCCCTCCAAGCCAATGGGGCAATCTCCATACTTCCTGGTCTACGGCTCCGAAGCAATCCTACCTGCTGATGTCATATGGGATTCACAAGCTGTGGAGCACTACGACGAAGGCGTCTCTGAAGACAGCAGATGAGTTGACATCGACGGACTCGAAGAAGCTCGCTGTGTTGCCCTCGTCCAATCAGCAAGGTAACTGGAGGGTATCCGACGCTACCACGATCGCAACGTCAAGGAACGCTCCTTCAACGTTGGTGATCTTGTCCTCTGTCACATCCAGAACACGGAAGGACTACACAAGCTCAGCTCGCCCTGGGAAGGTCCCTTCACAGTCGCAAAGGTGACCGATCGGGCTCCTACCGCCTCCAGACACTTGAAGGCGAAGACGTCAACAACTCGTGGAACGTCGACCAACTCTGTCGGTTCTACGCCTAGTCTACACGACTACCCTGGGGGCTCAAGTCTACACGACTACATCAAGACCCCTCTGCCGTAAGCGGCCTCCGGGTCCAGGCACCAGTCTCCGGACTACTCCTTCACTGTAAGCGGCCTCCGGGTTTAGGCACTAGTCTCCGGACTACTCCTCTCCAGAATCCAGCCCATGCGGCTACCTACGGATCCTGGGATGCGAGAGCGACAAAGGACTCTAGTAGCGGTCTACTGAGAGACCATGTACTCCTAGATCCAGCCCATACGGCTACTTACGGATCTACTGCTGTAAGCGGCTACACGCCCTAGCACTACTTAGCCGTAGGCGGCCTCCGGGTCCTGGCGACTACTTTGTAACTACGGCCCTGGCCATCCAGGTGTACTTCTTCAGTAATAAAGTTTGATTGTTCATCAACTGCTTTACTGTCTTCCTCCCTCAACGGGACTACTGTCGAGTACGACTACTCGCGCAACTCCACGATGGGACTCCGCACTCCAAGATCGCGGCAACGAGTACTCATTGATGGAAGTTTTTCTTCATTCATACTTAAACAATTTCATTACAATTGTTTTTGTACAACTACTGCTACGAGCTAACTATTACAGGACTACTGGAGATTAAGTTTCTCGGCAACTTGATCTGCAATAGGCGCCATCTGCTCCAGCAACTCCTCGTACTGCTCGTCGGTGCAGTTGGCGGCTAGCCCGCCGGCGACTACATCTACGGGAGCCTTCGGGAAGTACGACTTCATGAAGGCCAGCACTTGGTTCGAGATCGACTTCGCCAAATGCTTCGCGTAGGCCGCCAGCCGGCTGGGGGCTTCCTTCAACCGGTCCACCAGCAGAGCTATCTTGGGAATGCCAGGATGAGGCACCAGCAGCCTCGCGATGGGGAGCGCGGCTTCTTCAAGTTCCTTGAGCTGGGCCCGTAGCTTCTCGCAATCCTCGTTCAACTTCTGCAATGATTTGTAGCAGTTGACGAGTGTTGACGGTTAATAATTGTATCAAAGTTCGTTTAGACTTGCAAGCGGACAAGTCTCCCGTCGTAGTCAAGGGACCCTTCTTCCCTCGAGTGGTGAACCCAAGGTATCGAATCCGTGGAACAATGTGCAACGCAAGGATTCAATCTAGTAAAGCAAGGTAAGCTATCTTATGATGAACTTAAGTTGCATCTAATCTACTAACTCATAAAGAAAACGAATCTAATCTAATCTACTAAAGAGGTAACAAGAGAAAGCAAGAGATAACCAATCTAGAGAATCTAGATCATGCTTATATTGTAGCTCCAAACAAGATAGATGAAGATAGAAAAGCGAATCTCATTAAAAGCATCTTTAAATCGTGGCCTTCCATCCGACTCCGAAAACGCCCGCCTTTCGGAACCCCCGTTCTGTCACAACGTATCCCTATTCATGCGGGTAGTCTAGGGCGAGTTCGATAGAACAAGTTGAAATCACTTGGCCGGTCCGGTATGCACCTCTAGCCACCGCGGCTACAAGAGCACCCTATGTAATCTAGCTATAGACTAGATCGTAGAAGAAGCAAAACCAAGAAGAAAACAAAATCATCGAGAAGGCACTTGATCGCTAGAAATCGAATTCACTTACAAACTTCACCATGAATGATTACATGAACAAGATCACCACCGGGGCCCTCCCTCGATCTTGATCCTCGCTCGGAGCTCCGACGTGGTCTTCCATGCAAGGTTCCCACGTCGGCTAGGGGAAACCCTAGATAACTAGCACGACCCTCATCTCCGAGATGGTGTCCCTCAAGCTTCTCTGCTCCTCGGCGGCGGATTACGACTTCCGTTCGCGTGGCTCTCGGTCGGGGGGCTATTTATAGCCCGAGAAGCAATTAGGTCAAAGGGGAGGCCGATTGGGCCCCGAATTGGGGCGGGGCGGCCGGCCGGGCCCAATTCGGCCCCATCCCGCGGCTTTCTTCGCCGGTGTTGCTTCCCACGTCTTCTAGATGTTCTCCCCTTTTGCATGTGGGCCCTTGACGTCGGTTTCTCTCCGAATTGGACTCAACTCCTTGTCTTGCAAGATTCAGCACTTTTCTGGTTCTGTCCTCGGAGTTTATCATCTTCTCGGGCTTGGTCCTTGGGCTCTTGGAGTCATTTTCACTTCATTGCTTGACTTGTATCGGGCTTCAAAGTCTTGTCATGAGGTGCTTAATGAACTTATCCCGAAAGTCTTGCATTCAACACTAAAACCCTGCATAAACATTAAACTCCAAAACCAACATGCACACGTGAACTTGTTATACCACGGGGGTTAGTACCAATGAATAAGATACAAAAGTCATGCCAACACCGAAGGTAAACTCATGGCTAGGTTGACGGATTTTCACCGTCAACAACGAGGTCACGGTCTGATGCAATACGGAGCTCCATGTGCTTGTCGCACTCGTAAGCAAGCTCCTTATAATCATACTCCAGTACCTAGCGGGCCTCCTGCTCCCGGTAGAAAAGGTTCTTCAAATCAGTCTCCGAAGCCTTCAGCTGATCAACTCGAGTTTCAAGCTCTACAATCAATAAGGCACAGTGGGTTAGACTACCTCTCGACCTCCAATAAGTACTCAACAAGACAATGGTATACCCTTGTTCTTGTTGTGAAGAGACTTGTTCTTCCGCACCAAGTCGTCGCTCTTCGCCTGCATCTCTTGGACGTCATTGTGGTACTTGGCGAAGGCGGTGTCCAGCTTTGACTGCATGGCGGCAGTGTGCTTCCGGGACTTCACGAGTTGCTCTTCCAATGTCTCGGCCCGGAGCACCGCGTCGCCGTACCTTGAAGCATCTCCGACTTCAGGCGGGACCTCTCAGCAATGTCCTGCGCAGACAACACACATCAGATGGGTACTCAATGCTAAAGGATTGACTACTCAAGGGTTATGACTACTCACCTTCATCCATTGCTCGGCTTGGCGCACCGCCTCAAGGTGCCGAGCCACCGACGCCGGGTCGACGAGATCATTTGCTAGCAACTCGATCCCGCCACGACTACTCGTAGCGGCTTCGGTCATCGGCGCCGAGCGGATTGGCTCCGCTTCCTGGATCTCCGGCGAGTGGACGACCACCTCCAAAGTGGGTTCTGGCAGCGTGTCGTCCCCTCCTCCTCCAGTCGTCGCGGCGGCTTCTCCGGCGGTCACCTCCATCGGCTCGGGGGCTTCTACGGCAGCCTCCTGAGTTCCCAGTGCCACGTCTTCTACGGGCACCACCGACGGGATATCGCTTCCTTCGGCCTCAGCACCTGTCGACAAGAAGACAAGTGTATCAGTCAACATGGCGACTACGACTACTCTACGAGGGCACTTCGACCTCAGCAAAGTACTCACCTTCAACGACGTTGGCCTCGGGCAGCGTAGCCTCAGCTGTCGGCGCCTCGGGCTCCGCCTGAGGGGCGGGAGGAGACTCCTCAGCGGGCGGCGCGGCTTCTTCTTCCGCCACCGCTGCAGCGGGTTCATCCCCCCTCCCGGGACGGAGTCCGTCGATTTCCTGCAGAGTACACAAGCCGGTTGTCAATCAAGTACGACTACCACATCAAGTACTACTCGGGAAGAATCAACACTTACAAGCTCGACCGGACTACCGTCACGGTTGGGGCGCCGAGGATACTGGTGATGTCGACCAGTCCCGCCTCGGCAGGCGCCTCCTCCTGTGCCTCTGTGGCTGCTGCCTCTTCCATAGCAGTAGCAGCGGGTTCCGTGCTCCCCTGAGCAGCAGGGGGCTGGCGCTCCATTTGCGCCAAAATCTCTTCAACAGCGGGGGCTGGGCTGCGACTACCAGCTGCCTCCCCCACCGTGTCCCAGACGCCTTCGTCGCCCTGTTCAACAGGCTCGGAAGGCGGCATCTCCTGCAAGCAAGGAAACTTCGTCATCAACATGAACTCGAGACATCAGTACTCGACTACACTACTCAATACGGCTTACCTCTTGGGATGTGGTCTCCGTGACCTTTAACTTCTTGGCCACACGCTTCCGGGCCACATTGCGTGGCTTCCTCGACGGCGCGGGCAGACTAGCCTCCAGGCTAGTCGGCTGATCCTGAACGAGAGGGATGTGAGGTAAGCCAGGACGGCTGAACCTCGACCGCAGCTGGAAGCGGTCCTGCAACATCTCCTCGTCGTCGTCCTCATCGGACGTGTCTTCCACGACAACTGTGTCGTCTCCCTCTCCGACTTCGCGCCGCTCCTTGGTCTTGGCCCTCCCTTCCCGTGGGACCTCGACTAGCTGGGGAGGCAACAGCGGCTCGGAGACGAACTTCTTCAAGTCATCCTGCAAGAAGAACAACTCATCAGTGCGACTACTCTCATGCAATGGGTACTGGACTTCAGATGCGGCTTCTAACCTCTTTTGGTGGGCGCGCGGTGGAGAACTCTGGTACGGGGCACAACATGTACGCCGGAATATCTTTGAAGATCCGGGCCAGCCTATCAACAATGTCGTCGTCGTCGACTTCATCTCCAGGCATCCACAACGTGTCGTCGTCGCCAGTGTACTCGTACCCCAGGGTGTCGCGAGCCATCAGCGGCTGCACCTTGCGCTTCATGAAGCTGAAGGCCACGTGCTTGGCCCTCAGCCCGGCTTCCCTCAGCGCCTTGATCCTCGCCAACAACTCGGGTAGCTGGAGCCCTTCTTGCATCGTCGACTCCGAGTTCCACCATGGACGGTGCTTAGGCTGCTTCCCGCTCGGCTTCGGCAGCTCCGGGTGGGGGGTCGTGACGTAGAACCATTTGGCTTTCCAATATTGGTTGGAATCTATCAACTTGTAGGAGAGGTACTGCTCGGTGGTGTCCTCCCTCATTTGGATCCCCGCTCCTCCGACTACTCGCGGGTTACTGGCGCTGGGTTGTGGCTTCACCCGGAAGAACTTCTGGAACAAGATCCAATGGGGCTTGATCCCCAGAAAGGCTTCGCAAAAATGTACAAAGACGGCGGTGTGGAAGTGTGACGCCCCAGGTTTTTAATTACCGCCATTAACGCTAATGACCGGATCAGCCGAGTCAAACCGGTCAAACACCGGTCAAACCTAGGTCAACCTGGGCCATCACCCCGAAAACCTCGCCAATGAACCCTATTGGACCCCTTGACCAAGTATACACACACCCGTAGTCAACCTTGGCCAAAGACACGATCAAAACCGGCTTAACCATTGACGTCAGCGAATGTCGTCCGGAACTTTTGCCGCGTTCTCCAAAATTCACCTAAACACTGCAAAATCTACCTTTATGAAAGTTGTCCATCTTGTTGAGGGACACAACTTTCATGTAGATTGGCATTTCAAATTTTGGGTGGAAATTGGTGAAAAACTCGATTGATCGACGCAACCTCTCCGTCTAGTAGAACAAAGCGGCATTCAAAGTTGGCACGACGTTCTCGCCAAATCCGTTGAGAAAAACACTAGACGACCTTTACAAAAGTTGTAGAGGGTAGTGAGATCTACAAGTTTCCTATTCCCTCGCTCGGTGCACTTTAGTTCAATTTTTTGGAGAAATTTTCGGTCAAACTATGCTACACCGCAACCGAAGGGCCGGAACGGGCGACGTCGCGGCGCCGCCGCGGCCGGCGCTCCGCAGCGCCGCCACGCGCCGGCGGCCGCCGCGCGCCGCCCCGTCCCCCGCTACCACGGCCGGTCGGGGGGGGGCCGCGCGTGCGCAAGCCGAGGCACCGGCGTCGCCCGCGCACTCCCCGAGCCGCGCCTCGGGCGGGGGCACCGCGAGGGGCCTCGCGCCGCGTGCCCGCCACGGCCCGGTTTTCCCCTCGCCGGGCACACACCTGCCGAGGCCGGCCGCGCGCACCCCGAGGCCGCCGGGCTCCCCCACCTCCCTGCGTTCCTTAGCCTCGAAGACTCTCCTCTCTCTCGCGTCTATAAAAACAGGCACCGCAGCGTTCCGCACGTGGGCACGCTGCCGTCCAGGCCACCATGGCCGTTCCCGCGCCGAGCTCCATGCTAGACACCTCCCCCAGCACCCCTCAGGTCGTTAGCGCTAGCGCACACTCCCACCATGACGACCCCAAGCCTCAGGCCGACGCGCCTTGGCCGCTACACCACCGAAGCCACCGTCCCTGCGGCCGCCGCCGCCGCAGGGCCTCGCCGCCCGGGTTCGCCGGCGCTGTAACAGCCCAAGCTCCGGCCACAAACCTGTCACGGGTGAGCTCACACTCCTTCCCACGCCCTTTCCCCGCCGAATCCGTCACCGGTGCGCCGGAATTTGGGCCGGCGCCGCCGCCCTCCATGGCAGGGGCCACATTGCGACGAATTCAATATTCCCAGGGGTCTCGGTGCAAAAAGAAACTCCAATAGTGTTGCAGTTTTGCTGATTCTTGTAAATAGCGTAGAAAATCACAGAGAAATCAGAAAAATGTAAAACCAATTTTGTTGGATTCATGGTGAAGTATCCCACAACTTTTGTTATTCTGGCCTAAGCTAATTCCTTTTATTTTGTGCATGAAAAATGCAAATGTAAAAAACCTAGATCTACAATATCTCAAAAACCATAAATCCTCTGTAGCTAATTTTTGAATATGTTGTGTGTTAGGTAATGAATAGCTCCTATGACAAAAATTGCACAAAGTTATGATGTAAATCTTTTTATAAAAATGTGTTTCCATTTCTGCCAGATATGCCTAGGTGATTTTTCTTGTTAAATATATTTATGTTCTTGAACTCAACTTGTGCACACTGTCTTGTAATGTCAAAATGCACATCTTGTGAATTAATCATGATTTTTTATTAACAGAAATAATTATTCTTGATTTATGCATGTTTTCTTTTGTAAATTAATAAACCAAGTTCAGTAGAGATCCTAGGTGAATGTGCTGGTTCTTTAGACTTGTTTAGGACCAGAGAGCTTGCACAAGAAAGTTTGAATCAATTTGATGCTTAATTATTTTTGTATGCATTTAAATTGGATCACTAACTAGCCTTTGTTATTTTTCTATAATATTTAATTTCCTAGCATCCAACACTTACATGTGGGTCCAATGGACCAGGATAGGTGCTAATATGCATATGAAACAATTCTTTAATTTTGGTAATTTAATTGCTTAATAGAAAGCTTAAAAGCCCTTTTATGATAAAGAGAAATTAAATAAAGAAAAGCCCTTATTTAATTCTTTTCCTTTTTGAAAATATTATTTAATATAATTAAAAGATAATTAAATATCATCGCTGATAAGAAATTAATTGATAAATAAAAATAATATTTATACCTTTGCTTGTGAGGGTAAAAGGAATTAAAGCTTTCACATGAAATGACAAGTATAATAAAAACCTTTATCCAAATATTCAATGAAAGAATCACTCATGTACAACTAATAACCTTCCTAAAAGAGAAACACCTGCTAGATGCTTGTTAAGGTGAATATGACCAACCAAGAGTTGGATAAGACAACCAACTGTCACATCACCTGAACGTGCATTGCATTCCGTGTAGATCTTCCGGGCGGAGATTACTCCCTTGTCCCGAAAACCGAGGAAGGAGGAGCGGAAGCGTCGCTGCAGTACGTGGAAGTACTCGACACCGAGGGTGCCCAGGCTAACCTAGCTGGTGAAGGCAAGCTCCAGTGCATCTAACCTAGTTTTAAAATTCTTTATTCAATTATCTATGAATGATTGTGCAGTTACGTTCAGAAGTTGAATGAAAACCCTAGATGCATGATCCATTGGTACCTTTGTCCTTACTAGACTGATAGGTCGATAGCTGCTAAGCTATAGGACCGTTACAAGTCGGGTGATGATCTCACTCACGAGAATAGGTTCCTAGATAGGAATCACAATGTATCCTTAAATGGATTGCTCACGTGGTAAGAGCATGGGATCTGGGCTCCGGTCCAGTGGTTATGTGGGTTAAGTCTTTGAACGTACTAAGCACATGTCGGGTATGGGACCGGTAAGCCTAGTACCTTAATGAGACGGCTAGGGATGGAACTGTCACTACCCTTGGGATTCGCTCTCACGGCTAGCTACCGGTGGTGTATGGTGACTCCGGGTATCTCGCGGGGTATGCCGGATAGCCTGCACCAAAGACTGTGGCCTTTCATCCCGACGCGAGGATTTTTGGGGACGGCGTGGGAAAGTTGTCATTGCGGGGACAGCCTACCGTGTGTTTGGGTCTACCTTGCAAGGTTTAAATCAATCGATTGTCAGCCTCTCACCGTTATCCGAGACTACTTACTCCACTAGTCATGAGATCCCTAATGATGGAAGTTGATGAAGATGATGCTTGATTAATGGTCTTGTACAACTTTGTTTGTGCTAGTTGGCTAATGTAGTAAAGATTAAACCACTAGAATTTGTGCTAAAATCTTGAAAGTAAGGACCTACTCTTTGTTACTTTTTAGCAAAAGCAACCCAGTAGCCAAAAAGCCTTTCATGGTCTAGATCTGGTGAAGTCGATATCACCGACGGGTAAGACTTGCTGAGTATTAGTATACTCAGCCTTGCTATAATGTGTTGATCTAGGTAATGCCTTCAGTGATGTGTGGCCCGGTGAGATCCCGCCCGGCTGGGAGCTGGAGTGGGTGGAGGACGACTACTGAAAGCATCATGGATGGCCTCCCGTGGTGTCTTCGCTTCCGTTAAATTATTCCGCTACTTTCGAAAACTCTGAACTATTTCTTCATGACAAAAACTATGGTTTGTAATAATTAACCCCTTCGGGGTACGAATTTGGATATTAATGTTGATGTATCTCTGGACTCGCCTTCGAGTGAGTTTTAATGCACATATATTCGATCCTTGTGCTTTTCAAGTGATTTACCGGGCGTTAACCCGGCAACTAACGACAGGATGATACTTTATTATTGCTTAATGACCAAAGTGGATCGGTTTTGGGCGATAGTACGGTATTTTCCTGGGCGGGTTGTCACAATTGGTATCAGAGCTTATATGCACCAGAGATTAATTAATGAACCTTAATCACTGGTTTTTGAATAAAATATGCCAAAATTATCCGATTTTCCAAAATATGTTGGTCCGCTAAGGATAAACTAGACCGAGAGGCCCTAGAGGGAATTTTGGGTTCTTTCAGGTGGCTTATTAAACTTATGGTTTATTTTGCTAACTTCCAGCACATTGCTTTATGTCAGACTTACTTTCATGCACAACCATACTAGTTCATCATGTTTTGCCATACGTGGTGGTACCACAGGGAAGTCCTGTGAGGGACTAGTGAGACCTATTCCAATGGGTGTCACGTCGCGTCTGAGTCTCGTCACGTTTTTCCATACATGATGGTACCACAGGAAAGTCCGTGAGGGATGAGTGAGGCATATTCCAATGGGCACTCATGTCGCGTCAGTCTTAAATAGGACGCTGTCCATGCAGCGGCTTAACGCATGGATGCCGTTTCTATAGTGAACGGTAATGTATGTGGACGCTTTCGTGACGTGCTGGCACGGAAGGTTCGTTTTCTGCAGGTACATAACAGCGCTTCGTTAGTGGTTAAGCGAGTACCGTATAGCTCTCGACTAGATATTATAGGGAGAGACGAATAAAAGCCTTGCCACCGGCGCTAACTTCGATTTTTGGCTTGATTGCCATGTGCGGTCGAATCGGACGTCTTGCATGCATGTTAAAAATCGAAACAATTAAAATGGACCCAAAAATCGAATTTCATATGTTTTCTAAGGAAGATTATGCTAGTGTGTGCTTTTTATAAACTAGAGTACCTCTCATACCTAGCCGTCATGCTGCCGAAATTTTGAAAAAGTTGTTACTTTGTGATAGGTTAATTCAACCAAATTGTTAAAGCAATTGTTCCTTAACCAGTTATGTTGTAATAGCAAGTCTCAATCCTAGTTTCGTTTGGGTTGGTTTATGCTTTCCTAGGCACATCCAGGTTCAGGACCATCCACCTTGTTCCTTGTTCGATGCTCAACCTTGAAAATTAAATAGGTGTTAAATAATTTATTTTTGAACCGAGAAAACTTGGGAAGGATTTGAGGTTTCTGGATTTTTGGTTATGAATTTCTATTCACAACTACCAGTACCTCATGTCAGTATGTATGTGAGCTCGCTTCGAGTTCTGACATACGACTGTGCCTTTGTGCACATAAATACCCAGTATTGCCCAGCATGAGGAAAGAACTTATGCTATTCTGCTATGTCCGTGGGAATGTCTTGATCTTGGAATTCAATCTTTAGTCGTGATTCTCCTATCATCATCTCATTTTCCGTTGACTTGTATTTTCCCTTCAACCCCTTGTCCTCAGACATGTTAGAGCACTAGGATCTTCTTCGTATTGATATCCTTGTCGTGGTTACTTCGAACATGCAATCATGAGCTTATTCCCCGTGGTCTTGCTCACAACCTTTTGAAAAATAAATAAATAATTATCTCCCTTCTTGAGCATGCATTGCATGGCATGTGCATTCGGGAACCTTGGGTGAACTAACGTGCATACGCATGGAGTGTCTCAATATCTCCCACTCTATCCTTTGTGTTTGGTGACGTTGTCATCCCATAACTAAAGGTGCCGTGACGGAACCTAGGGCGTCATGTGCACTGCAGCCACATGATTGCCACTAGGGGCGCACTAGGTATCTTGGTTGTGAGAATGCGACTCGCCACGCACACCCCTTCTCAACCTGTGATTGTCTTCTCAATCACTAACTCGTTTCGTGGGTAACCGAGTCATGCTAACATGCATCATAAGCACCATACTACCTGAGCATATGCATCGTGTCTCCATACACATGTGCATCACATCACTTTTTGAAAAGCATTGCATCGTAGTGGCACGACCATGCCACATCAGGTTGCAAACAAAATAACGCGTGAGCAAGATCGTTCGGAAGATCCTATGCCAATTCATCCTTCCATACTTTCCTCTTGCATACGCAAGTAAGCTTCGTGCAAAAGTTTTCCGTTTCTTGTCGTCTTTGACTACTCTTATGGGCTAATCTTGAACCGATGGTGATTATGCTCTTGCCCATAATCCCATCGTGATGCTCCCTCAGAGTAATTCCAGAAAATCCGAGAGGACCACTTCTCTATTTCTCTATCTTGTCCTTGGAATTTCGAATCTCGGGACGAGATTCTTCTTAAGGGGGGTAGACTGTGACGCCCCAGGTTTTTAATTACCGCCATTAACGCTAATGACCGGATCAGCCGAGTCAAACCGGTCAAACACCGGTCAAACCTAGGTCAACCTGGGCCATCACCCCGAAAACCTCGCCAATGAACCCTATTGGACCCCTTGACCAAGTCTACACACACCCGTAGTCAACCTTGGCCAAAGACACGATCAAAACCGGCTTAACCATTGACGTCAGCGAATGTCGTCCGGAACTTTTGCCGCGTTCTCCAAAATTCACCTAAACACTGCAAAATCTACCTTTATGAAAGTTGTCCGTCTTGTTGAGGGACACAACTTTCATGTAGATTGGCATTTCAAATTTTGGGTGGAAATTGGTGAAAAACTCGATTGACTGACAGTACCTCCTGTCTAGTAGAACAGGCCGGCATTCAAAGTTGGCACGACGTTCCTGCCAAATCCGTTGAGAAAAACACTAGACGGCCTTTACAAAAGTTGTAGAGGGTAGTGAGATCTACAAGTTTCCTATTCACTGCTCGGTGCACTTTAGTTCAATTTTTTGGAGAAATTTTCGGTCAAACTATGCTACACCGCAACCGAAGGGCTGGAACGGGCGACGTCGCGGGCGCCGCCGCGACCGGCGCTCCGCAGCGCCGCCACGCGCGCCGGCGGCCGCCGCACCGCCGTACCCCCCGTACCACGGCCGGACGGGGGAGGGGGGGCGCGCGCGAGCAAGCCGAGGCGCCGGCGTCGGCCGCGCACTCCCCGAGCCGCGCCTCGGGCAGGGCACCGCGAGGGGCCTCGCGCCGCGTGCCCGCCACGGCCCGATTTTCCCCTCGCCGGCACACACCGCCAAGGCCGGCCGCGCGCACCCCGAGGCCGCCGGGCTCCCCCACCTCCCCCGCGTTCCTTAGCCTCGAAGACTCTCCTCTCTCGCACGTCTATAAAAACAGGCACCGCAGCGTTCCGCGCGCGGGCACGTCGCCGTCCAGGCGGCCATGGCCGTTCCCGCGCCGAGCTCCATGCTAGACACCCCCCAAGCACCCCTCAGGTCGTTAGCACTAGCGCACTCACCCACCATGACGACCCCAAGCCTCAGGCCGACGCGCCTTGGCCGCTACACCACCGAAGCCGCCGTCCCTGCGGCCGCCGCCGCGAGGGCCTCGCCGCCGCGGGTTCGCCGGCGCTGTAACCGCCCAAGCTCCGGCCACAAACCTGTCACGGGTGAGCTCACACTCCTTCCCACGCCCTTTCCCCGCCGTATCCGTCACCGGAGCGCCGGAATTTGGGCCGGCGCCGCCGCCCTCCATGGCAGGGGCCACATTGCGACGGATTCAATATTCCCAGGGGTCTCGGTGCAAAAAGAAACTCCAATAGTGTTGCAGTTTTGCTGATTCTTTTAAATTGCGTAGAAAATAACAGAGAAATCAGAAAAATGTAAAACCAATTTTGTTGGATTCATGGTGAAATATCCCACAACTTTTGTTATTCTGGCCTGAGCTAATTCCTGTTAGTTTTTGCATGAAAAATGAAAATGTGAAAAACCTAGATCTACAATATCTCAAAAACCATTAATCCTCTGTAGCTAATTTTTGGATATGTTGTGTGTTAGGTAATGACTAGCTCCTATGCTAAAAGTTGCACAAAGTTATGATGTAAATCTTTTTACAAAAATGTGTTTCCGTTTCTGCCAGATATGTCTAGGTGATTTTTCTTGTTAAATATATTTATGTTCTTGAGATCAACTTCTGCACACTGTCTTGTAATGTCAAAATGCACATCTTGTGAATTAATCATGATTTTTGGATTAACAAAAATAATTATTCTTGATTTATGCATGTTTTCCTTTGTAAATTAATAAACCAAGTTCAGTAGAGCTCCTAGGTGAATGTGCTGGTTCTTTAGACTTGTTTAGGACCAGAGAGCTTGCACAAGAAAGTTTGAATCAATTTGATGCTTAATTATTTTTGTATGCATTTAAATTGGATCACTAACTAGCCTTTGTTCTTTTTCTATAATATTTAATTTCCTAGCATCTAACACTTACATGTGGGTCCAATGGATCTGGATAGGTGCTAATATGCATATGAAACAGTTCTTTAATTTTGGTAATTTAATTGCTTAATAGAAAGCTTAAAAGCCCTTTTATGATAAAGAGAAATTAAATAAAGAAAAGCCCTTATTTAATTCTTTTCCTTTTTGAAAATATTATTTAATATAATTAAAAGATAATTAAATATCATCGCTGATAAGAAATTAATTGATAAATAAAAATAATATTTATACCTCTGCTTGTGAGGGTAAAAGGAATTAAAGCTTTCACATGAAATGACAAGTATAATAAAAACCTTTATCCAAATATTCAATGAAATAATAACTCATGTACAACTAATAACCTTCCTAAAAGAGAAACACTTGCTAGATGCTTGTTAAGGTGAATATGACCAACCAAGAGTTGGATAAGACAACCAACTGTCACATCACCTGAACGTGCATTGCATTCCGTGTAGATCTTCCGGACGGAGATTACTCCCTTGTCCCGGAAACCGAGGAAGGAGGAGCGGAAGCGTCGCTGCAGTACGTGGAAGTACTCGACACCGAGGGTGCCCAGGCTAACCTAGCTGGCGAAGGCAAGCTACGGTGCATCTAACCTAGTTTTAAAATTCTCTATTCAATTATCTATGAATGATTGTGCAGTTACGTTTAGGAGTTGAATGAAAACCCTAGATGCATGATCCATAGGTACCTTTGTCCTTACTAGACTGATAGGTCGATAGCTGCTAAGCTATAGGACCGTTACAAGTCGGGTGATGATCTCACTCGCGAGAATAGGTTCCTAGATAGGAATCACAATGTATCCTTAAATGGATTGCTCACGTGGTAAGAGCATGGGATCTGGGCTTCGGTCCAGTGGTTATGTGGGTTAAGTCTTTGAACGTACTAAGCACATGTCGGGTATGGGACCGGTAAGCCTAGTACCTTAATGAGACGGCTAGGGATGGAACTGTCACTACCCTTGGGATTCGCTCTCACGGCTAGCTACCGGTGGTGTATGGTGACTCTGGGTATCTCGCGGGGTATGCCGGATAGCTTGCACCAAAGACTGTGGCCTTTCATCCCGACCCGAGGATTTTTGGGGACGGCATGGGAAAGTTGTCATTGCGGGGACAACCTACCGTGTGTTTGGGTCTACCTTGCAAGGTTTAAATCAATCGATTGTCAGCCTCTCACCGTTATCCGAGACTACTTACTCCACTAGTCATGAGATCCCTAATGATGGAAGTTGATGAAGATGATGCTTGATTAATGGTCTTGTACAACTTTGTTTGTGCTAGTTGCTAATGTAGTAAAGATTAAACCACTAGAATTTGTGCTAAAATCTTGAAAGTAAGGACCTACTCTTTGTTACTTTTTAGCAAAAGCAACCCAGTAGCCAAAAAGCCTTTCATGGTCTAGATCTGGTGATGTCGATATCACCGACGGGTAAGACTTGCTGAGTATTAGTATACTCAGCCTTGCTATAATGTGTTGATCTAGGTAATGCCTTCAGTGATGTGTGGCCCGGTGAGATCCCGCCCGGCTGGGAGCTGGAGTGGGTGGAGGACGACTACTGAAAGCATCATGGATGGCCTCCTGTGGTGTCTTCGCTTCCGTTAAATTATTCCGCTGCTTTCAAAAACTCTGAACTATTTCTTCATGACAAAAACTATGGTTTGTAATAATTAACCCCTTCGGGGTACGAATTTGGATATTAATGTTGATGTATCTCTGGACTCGCCTTCGAGTGAGTTTTAATGCATATATATTCGATCCTTGTGCTTTTCAAGTGATTTACCGGGAGTTAACCCGGCAACTAACGACAGGATGATACTTTATTGTTGCTTAATGACCAAAGTGGATCGGTCTTGGGCGATAGTACGGTATTTTCCTGGGCGGGTTGTCACAGGAAGATACCGTTGGGGTTGAGGTTGAGGTACTCGATGCCGTACTACCCCATGAGCCCCTTGAAGAAGTCGCTCGCCGGGAGAGACAGTCCGCGCTCCGCGAACCGCGCGAACATCGGGATCTCGTCCGGATTCTTCTCCATGGGGTACGGATCCCCGGCGGCGCCCCTCCACATGTCCATCTCCTTCTCCCGTAGGAATCCACTGTTGAGAAGGACCAACAAGTCTTCAATCTTCGCCTTGGACTTTTTCCATTCACGGTTTGGATCTGGCCGCGGCGGGGACACCTGCGGCGATGTCCCAGCGGCAGATCAGGCGGCCTCTTCACGGGCCCTATTCTTTCCGCCAGCGGCCTTCGTGGTCTTCGACGGAGACGGCTTCATCCTCCAGGTGCACAGTGTCTTCACGCGCATTCGCTCGGGGGCTGCAGTGGTGGCTTCCTATGGCGGCGCACCTGGATCTAAGCTCTACTCAGCGGCGGCAGTGCGCACTAGTGGCGATTCCTGGCTAGATCTGCTGGGAATGGCTGCAGCTGCGTACTAAGGGTTTTGGCTTCTATTTATAAGTCAACGCGGCCCCTCAACGGCTGGATGGATAAATCTGCGCACGGCTGACTTAGCGGCCGTGCGTGACCTTTCAACTTCTACTAGTCGACGCGCCTCACCTCGGGGGCTCGGCTACTCCAACTCGACTTCCTGGGAAGCGGCAAGACTCAAGAGCATCTCAGGACACATTCTACAAGATGACCCTTCAATTCGAGAGGAAGTACTCGACTCAAGGCTCGGGGGCTCCGTGCCACGTGTCCTTCGGTTTTTTCTCTGGATTTTTCGGGATATTCTTGCCAAAACTTCAGATGGACCCTCAGCCAGAGTCTACAACTCAACCTAAGGCTCGGGGGCTACTCCATATGGAGTGCGATTTTGCAATCGCACTTCCATATCAGTTTCGGCTTCAAGACAACACGGGCATTGTTGAAGACCTTCAAGGGCAGCACTCGAGGACGCTTGGGACTACTCGAGAAGACTTCAGGATTGCTCAAACATTACCTGGAGTACATTCCAGCCTCGGGATGCTTCGACTACTTTTGAGGACTTCTGACTTGTAGTACTCGAGGACGCTTGAGGGCTACTCGTTAAGGCCGTCAAGACTACTTGAAGCTATCCTTCTCGACTACAAAGTACTCGGGGGTTTGTCGTATGGACCTCCCTGGGCCCACTACCTCGGTGGGTACCAGGACCGACTACTCGGTGGGCCCCTGGGACTACCCGACTTGCGTTGCATGGTACCTGATGGCGTGAAGCACAAAGACTACAGAGGAGAAGTTGTTGACGGATAAAAGACGTATCCCTCTACGATCCGCAAGCGTACGGACCCCACACCTTTTTCACCACGAGATTCCCAAGGTTCTTGTCAATCCGCGGAGCAAGGGGATTACAAGCGTTCAATCTACAATGACACACTAGCTACTAAAACCCTAACTATTATTATGCTAGAAAACAACTAAACTACACTAGAGAGAATGATTAAAATATCAAGATAAAAGACACTCGCCCACGGGTCTACGAACTAGAACATGCAATCGCTTAAAGACATGAAAACCAATCTAATCTATCGGGGGTTGTGACCACGGTTTCGCCCTTTCCCTCCTCTCGTACTGTCACTACGCGAAGGTATTCATGACTAGACTTATGATGGACACGGCGTATTGAATGGATCCAAGGAAGCATTGGAGCTCTACTCCCTTTACGGCATGGTAGCTAACCTTAAGCATTAAAGTATATTCAACACAAGATGATAGATAGATAATCCGACAAAGTGCGATTACATCTCAAGATCGATTACAACCCATAGACGAATGAGAAGATTACCCCATCAAGGTGCTGATCATGGCACCGTTGATCATGGTTTCCCTTCCGACGGTGTCTTCCTTCTCCACGAGAGGGTGCTTCCTTCGAGGTGGTTGATCTCCCTCCGGAGATCCTCCTCCTCTCTCTCTAGCTTGTGGATGGCCTTTTGGTGCGAATGACTCTCTCTTCTGTCGAATGGCGGCGCCCAGGCTTTTAGGGTTCAAGATCCTTCGGGTGCAAGGAAAACGGGACCAAACCGGCCACCGGAGTGGGCTGGGCCGGCCGGCCTGGGCCGACCGGCTCCGGGCCAACCTCGGCCCGGTTCGGTCGCCCCTTTCGCTCCGTGGGTCCTTATTCATTTATGTACTTTGCCCCCTCCACTTGCATGATTTTGATGATGTTATCCTCGTGTCCAATATGGAGGTTCTCTTCGCATGAAGTTCGATCTTTTACGCTTCAATCCCCGGGGGTGTTCCTCGTAGCACTTCGGTCCTTGCCACCTTTGGAAGTGATTTCATCAAGCTCCTGAACACGAACAAGACTCCGTAAATGCTCCTTTGAACTTGTTGCGAATCCGTCCTTTATGTCCATGTTTTCCTACATAAACACAACACTTCCAAATGCATGCACATAGATGAACTTGTTATATGATTAGTGTGCCTAGTGGCGGGTTAGTTCCATAATCAAATCCAAACCAAAGTGTAATGAACATGCTAGGTGTGCCAAAATACACCGTCAACATCTCCCCCACGCTTAGCTCTTGCTCGTCCTCGAGCAAGTACTCGTAAAAGAACTTCGTCCAAGGTGTTGTAATCATGTACCACTTATCCTTCTTCACAAGTTAGTCAATCCTTTCATCTTTAATACATAAACACAAAGTAATGATCATCAAACATAAACATGGGCGTTTAGAATTTTTACCACGTCAAGATTTACCCCACAAGTCAAACTCTTCACTCGAAGTCTTCAATTTCAGCCATGCTTACTTCTTTGCTTCCATCGGAGGGTTTTGATGATGTTTCAAACAAAATTCCTGCAACAAGTATTAGACAAAAACCTTTCTCCAAGCTCTCGCAAGTCACTCATATGAGGTGGCTATCCTAAACCAATTTTATAAAACTCTCACCTCCCATAAGTCTCTCATATAACATGTAAAGTGGAGCTATAGGTAGGGCTAGCGCAATCAACACAAGTATTGTCAAACTAAGAACTTCCTCTAATGGTTGTCTACCTTTCAAAGCCAATGATCATGAGAATTAACCATATGTAGGGATATCAAGGATGAGAAGATTTAGAATGGTGGACATGTGCAAGGGCAAAAGAAAATTATGACTACAAGGCACCGATGACGTCCTCGTTGTCGGATTGCACATGGTTGGAAAAAGAGTGAAAGTTTCGTCTCTCAACAACGTGACATCCTTCCTTACACTTTATTTTTCTTTTCTTTCACTTGATCCATCCCTCTTATATCTTTATTGCTACCTCATCTTTCTTTTTTTCTTTTTCTTCTTTCATTCTCATATTTTTTCTTTCACATATATATATATATTTCTTTCTTTCTTTCTTTTCTTTTCCATACTCATACTTTTTCTCTTTAGTTTTCTCTCTCTTGACAACTTTTCAAAGCTCTCAACTCCTCTCTTTCTTGCATGCATACAATCTGAAATTTTAAATAAATCATGCTAGAGACGAGACGCAACTTTTGAAAGTAGGTTGTGTTCAAGGAATGCGATGTACAAAAGAGATATATAGGGTTGGGTATGGAATTCAGCGATGTACGAGACTTCCAAGGTGAAAGTCTCGTGACCGAATGAATGACGAGGCTAGCAATAAAAGATAAGCACAAGAATATGATCATTGCTCGAAATTAAAACTCCCAAGAGAGAAGGATCCTAGCCCAACTCATCGTGCTAATCACACTTATGGTGGAGCAAAAAAAAATAAATTGGCTTTGTATAGGATTTTTTTTTTACTCTCAACTTGGAAAAAGAGGTTTTGCTAACCTTTATTACAAGGGTTTTAAGATAATTTTCAGAACTGAAATCCTCCAACTTTTAGCATTAAACATAGCACAACTAACATGTGAAGCTCAAGATCGAAGTGTGGTATGGATACTTTAAGTAGTAGCAATTCCACTAAGCACCACGGTAAACATTTTTCAAACCACACACTTGTGTTCATATACCAAGAATCAAAGATAAACAAACAAGTGAATAAAGATAAGCATCACACAGACACAAAATATATAAAGACCATTTTTATTTGGTTTTCTTTGACTCAACACTAATTTAAGACACATCAAACTTGCAAAAATTAAAAACACACTCGAAAACTAAGACTCATTAAACTCTAAGACTCTCGCTCGAAGATTAAACCGAACCTAAACTTTGAAACTCTAAAGCTAAGGCTAGCTAGCTAGCTCTCCCCCACGCTAAAAACATACGAAGTCCTCGTCATATCTTACAAAATTCCTAAGGGGAAAACTAGACCTAGTGGTACTTCAAGCAAGTATTGCACCACTTGCCTCTCATGTTTCCAACCATGCCAAAAAGTTTGCGCACGTTGCGGTTAAGGAACTTGTAATCGTCTTCGACTACGCGCTCCAAATCCTCCATACGCTGCTTCATCGCTTCCATGGCTTGGAGACATTCGTCGACCGACGCGTAGAGATCCACGATGGATTGACGACAAGCGCGCCAACACATCGAATGCAATCCGAAGGGGTCGTCATCGCCATTATCTCCACCATCATCCCCGCCGTCGTCGCCACCACCATTGTCGTTGCCACCGTCGTCGCCACCGCCGTTAGGGCCTTTGGGAGTCTTCTCCTTGGGCACCTCATCCTAAATGTAGAGGTCGTTATCATCTCTTCCGACGACCGCCCACGAGCTCGGGCTACGATCGTCGGAGTAGTCGCTACCCCCATAATCCTTAGGCTCGGTTGACACCTCCTTGTAGTCTTTGCGCTTCATGCCTTGGATGCGTGCCGACCTTCGAACAGGCGTAGGGACCTTCTCTCCTTCGACGGGGTTGCGAGATGCAAGAGCTCCGGTCGGGACACGCCCTCCGCAACGGATGCGGGCGGTCCTCTTGACGGGAAGCTTGAGCTCGCATCGCATTGCCTCCTCCATCGATGGCTTCTTGGCTTCTAGCTTCAACTCTAAGCTCCTTGGAGGCACAAAGGCTGCTGCAAGGGTGCAAAATATTGCTTGGAGGGGTTGATTCCCGAGCTCCCAATTCGGCCAAATAAATAGTCCGAAGAGAAAAACCCTGAGAACCTCATTTTCCTTTTTTAAACTTCCCTTAAAATTTTCTGACCAAAGAAGGAAGTCAAAAAGGAGCAATTCGGGCGAAAATCGGGGACGACGGCCGCCGGGACCCACCTGAGCCGGTCGGCCTGGGCCGGCCGACCCACTCTGTCTCGGGGGCCGGGTCGGTTCAGTTTTTCGCGTACCGCCCTTATTTCGCCTCTTTAGCCCATGGGAAAAAGTTGGCCCAGCAAATCATCGCGAGAAACTCCAGAAAACAAAAAGAAAAACTATTTACAGAAATTCATGCCTTGTTTTTCGTCCTAGGCGGGACGTTCGGGCTCTTCCTCCATGGTGAAGGCATCAACATGGTGAAGGGGCAAAACGTCGGGTTTGTAGTAAACCTTAAGCCGCTGACCATTCACCACAAATTGATCGCCGTTTATATCCATAATGGTTACCGCTCCGTTGGAGAACACCGAATGCACAACATAAGGTCCATCCCACTTGCTTTGCAATTTCCCCTTTCCGAAGGTTTTAATCCTCGAATTGTAGAGGAGGACCTTATCTCCTTCTTTAAATTCTTTCTTTTTCAATCTTTTATCGTACCACCTTTTGATTCTCTCCTTGTATATGCTTGCATTTTCATATGCTTTCAACCTCAACTCCTCTAGCTCGCTTATTTGGATCCTTCGTTTCACCACCGCGGCATCGAGATCGAGGTTCATCTCTTTAATTGCCCAATAGGCTTTATGTTCCAACTCAACCGAAAGGTGGCAAGCTTTTCCATAGACGAATTGATAAGGGGTCATAACTATCGGTGTCTTGAACGCCATTCGGTAGGCCCATAAAGCTCCGTCTAATTTCTTTGACCAATCTTTGCCTCCCTTCTCTATGGTCTTGTTGAGTATGCTTTTTAATTGCCTATTTGACGTTTCCGCTTGTCCGTTGGTTTGTGGGTGATAGGCCGTAGAGACCCTATGCTCAATTCCCAACTTGGACAAGCACTTTTTGATATTCTTCCCGGTAAAGTGAGTTCCTCCATCACTTATCAAGATTCTCGGTGTACCGAAACGGGGAAAACTCACATTCTTGATCATAGTAATGGACTCCTCTGTGGAAGCTTTACGACATGGTATAGCCTCTACCCACTTAGATACATAATCAACCATGACTAGGATATACTCAAATCCAAATGAGTTTTTAAAAGGCCCCATGAAGTCTATACCCCATACATCGAATATGTCGATTTGTAGGTTGTATTTCAAGGGCATAGAATTTCTTTGAGAGATGTTTCCAGTTCTTTGGCATTCGGGGCATGATGCAACATATCTTTTAGTATCTTCATGCATCTCCGGCCAAAAGAATCTGCTCGACCATACTTTTGCTTGGGTTCGAAAATGGCTATAGTGTCCACCGTACTCCGCCGAGTGGCACTTCCTTAGAATTTCCACCCTCTCTTCTCTTGGCACACATCTTCTCATCACTCCATCATTGCCAAGCTTGAAGAGGTATGGTGCATCCCAAAAATATTTCCTACTTTTTGAGATTATCTTCTTTTGAGAGTTTTTATCTAGATGATCAAGGGGCATCTTTCGAATTGCTCGCATGATATCGATCTTCCAAGTATCTTTATCAAGCACTCGATAGAGGTGATCATCTCTCATCTTATCTTCGATGGGCTCTTTATCATCTTGTCCACGATTCATCCTAGACAAATGATCGGCCACAACATTTTCCACCCCCTTTTTATCACGAATTTTAACATCAAATTCTTAGAGAAGAAGGATCCAACGAATCAAGCGTGGTTTAGCTTCCTTCTTAGCCAAGAGATACTTGATGGCTGCGTGATCGGTGTAAACAATGACCTTCGAGTTCATGATGTAAGGTCTGGATTTTTCGAAAGCGAATACCACCGCTAGCAACTCTTTTTCCGTAGTGGCATAATTTAATTGCGCCCCACTAAGAGTTTTGCTAGCATAGTAAACGGCGTGAACTCGGCCTTCCTTTCTTTAACCCAAGACTGAGCCTACGGCGTAGTCACTTGTGTCACACATGATCTCGAAAGGTTGGCTCCAATCCGGAGGTTGGATGATGGGAGCACTCACCAACACATGTTTCAAGGTCTGGAATGCCGCTAGGCACTTCTCATCAAAGTCGAAAGCCACATCCTTTTGAAGAAGATGCGTTAAAGGCTTAGTGATCTTTGAGAAGTCCTTAATAAATCTTCTATAGAATCCGGCATGGCCTAGAAAGCTCCTTAAGGACTTAACATCCGTAGGAGGTGGGAGTTGCTCAACCATCTCTACCTTAGCCTTGTCCACTTCAATTCCTCTCTCGGATATAACATGTCCGAGCACTATGCCTTGCCTAACCATGAAGTGGCACTTTTCCCAATTTAACACCAAGTCTACCTCCGCACACCTCGTGAGGACCTTTTCCAAGTTTGCCAGGCAATCCATGAACGTCTTCCCATAAACGGAAAAATCATCCATGAACACCTCGACAATCTCCTTGATGAATTCTGAAAATACGGCCATCATGCAACATTGAAAAGAGGCCGGAGCATTGCATAGACCGAAGGGCATCCTTCTATATGCAAACGTTCCGTAAGGGCAAGTAAACGTCGTTTTGTGTTGATCATCCGGGTGAATGGGAATTTGCATGAACCCAGAGTACCCATCGAGAAAGCAAAAATAAGCGTGGTTTGCTAACCTCTCGAGCATCTCGTCAATGAACGGTAGGGGGAAGTGATCTTTCTTCGTCGCTTTGTTAAGCTTACGATAATCAATACACATCCTCCACCCGGTCACGGTTCTTTGCGGTATCAATTCGTTCTTCTCATTCTTCACCACGGTCAAACCTCCTTTCTTTGGTACACAATGTACCGGGCTCACCCATTCGCTATGCTGAACCGGGTAGATGATTCCGGCATCAAGTAACTTGATGACCTCTTTCTTACTACCTCTCACATGGCATGGGTTAGCCTCCTTTGGTGGTTCACTACGGGCTTACATTGGTCTTCTATTGGTATACGATGAGTGCAAAAGGCTGGGCTAATTCCTTTGAGATCATTAATTGAATATCCAATCACCTTCCTATGTTTTTTCAATAAAATCAGCAACGCCTCATTTTCTTCGGGACTCAACTCGTCGCTCACGATGACTGGATAGGTCTTGTCTGGGCCCAAAAATTCATACTTTAATCCTTTGGGCAAAGGTTTAAGGTCTACCTCGGGCGCTTGTGGCTCCTCGGGTTTAATCTCTCCTATGTCTTCGAATTTTCCTTCCTCCACACTTCCATCATGTGGTTCTAAGCCTTTTGTTGCTTCTTCTAGTTCTTCATCTTGTTGATCACTAATTTGATTTTTCCATCGCTCTTTGCTGCGGGTCTCTAAGGGTTTCAACAAAACAAAGACTATCTATCTCTTCTACTTCTTCATCTTCAGGAGGAAAGGGTGTAGGGTGTTTAGAAGCACGAAGAAAGTTATATGTGTACTTTGTTCCATTAAGGTTCATTGTTACTTTGCCTTCTCCGGCATCTAACACGGCATCAACCAACTTAAGAAAGGGCCTACCTAAGATTATGTGATCATGATTACTATGGTAAGCATCAATAACAAAGAAATCACTTGGTATGTAATTTCTAGAGATTTTTACTTTCATGTTGCAAGCAATACCTAGAGGTTTGATAGTTCTACCATCTCCCATAATTAATTTCGTTGATGTTGGAGCTAAGTCTAGGTTGTGGTCTTGAACTTTATCATAAATTTTAGAAGACAGAACACTTACTTAGGCTCCGATGTCGCATAAGGCTTTACATTGAACTCCGTTGATCTCGCAACTCAAGTGTGGTGTCATCTTCTCTTCTTCTTCGGATCCTATCGCGTAAATTTCGGCGAGGCGAGCGTATGGTGATGCTTCGGGCTTGATCCCCATGATTCTCTTCACCTCGGCTATGTGTTCCGGATCCACTACGTCATCTCCAAAGAGCTTTTGAAAAATCTCACCGGTGGTTTCAAGGTCGTATGATTCTTCCGCTTTCTTCTCCGGTGGGAAATCCACTTCCAATGCTCTCGCCATTCCCTTTTGATTAGGGAACGGTCTTCTCTTGTTGAATACTTCTCCGTAATTGATAGGAACCCAATCCATTGGTTCGAACTCCCTTAGTGGCTTTGCTCTTGACATGCTTCTCTTGTTCGTCTCATTTGGTACGGCGAAGTCGATGCTCGGGGTAGTTCTTGACTTGAGGTGTTCCTGTTCAAGCTTTTCTGCGATTGGTTCCACTTTTGTGACTTCCGGGGTTGCCTCTTTAGAAATATCAGCACACTTCTTCTTCCTCGAATTATATTCCGGCTCTTCCGCAAGTCTTGTTTCCCAATCTCTTCGCATGGCAGCCGCTTTACTAATTTTTTGTAGAAGTTCGGCGGCTTCCGTTAGTGTTTTCTCCATGAGATCCCCGCCTGCACACATTTCGACGTGTTGCATGCAACTAGGGGTTAGGGAAAAGAAAAATGTATGCAAGAGTACGTCACCGGTGAAGCCGAGTTTTGATCCTTGTTCGATTAACCCATTAAACCTATCCCAGGCTTGGTCTATCCCTTCCTCTTCTCCTTGCATGAAATTGATCACTTGCATCCTTAGATGTTGAACCTTGCTAATTGGAAAGAACTTCTCGCAAAACTTCTTTGTCAACTTGTTCCAATTGCCTTCAACTTCAAAGGACGCAACCGAATACCATGTCTTTGCATTGCCGGCAAGTGAGTAGGGAAAGAGATTCCATTTGAACCATTCATCGTGGACTCCTTCTTGACGCACCGTGTTGCATATCGTCGTGAAATCCCTTATGTGTCTATATGGGTTCTCCGTAACCATGCCTTCGAATGGGTTTGCCGCCACCATCTCGATGATCTTGGATTTAATCTCATACTTGGTCGCATCGAGCTTCGAATCCGACTCTTGTACTTTTATGTCTTCACATCGAGGGCTAGCGTAATCCCTTAATGATTTCTCCGGTTCTTCCACGGGTTGATTAACGAACTCCATCTAGACAATAAGATAAAAACAGAACAAAAATGAAACAAGTGTTTTTCTAGATAATATATGTTAGATATAGCAAACGAAAGACAAACTAAAATATAAAACTAAGTTAGATGCAAATCAAACGATGTAAACTAGCTTGCTCCCCGGCAACGGCGCCAGAAAAAGGGGCTTGTTGACGGATAAAAGACGTATCCCTCTACGATCCGCAAGCGTACGGACCCCACACCTTTTTCACCACGGGATTCCCAAGGTTCTTGTCAATCCGCGGAGCAAGGGGATTACAAGCGTTCAATCTACAATGACACACTAGCTACTAAAACCCTAACTATTATTATGCTAGAAAACAACTAAACTACACTAGAGAGAATGATTAAAATATCAAGATAAAAGACACTCGCCCACGGGTCTAGGATACTAGAACATGCAATCGCTTAAAGACATGAAAACCAATCTAATCCATCGGGGGTTGTGACCACGGTTTCGCCCTTTCCCTCCTCTCGTACTGTCACTACGCGAAGGTATTCATGACTAGACCTATGATGGACACGGCGTATTGAATGGATCCAAGGAAGCATTGGAGCTCTACTCCCTTTACGGCATGGTAGCTAACCTTAAGCATTAAAGTATATTCAAAACAAGATGATAGATAGATAATCCGACAAAGTGCGATTACATCTCAAGATCGATTACAACCCATGGACGAATGAGAAGATTACCCCATCAAGGTGCTGATCATGGCACCGTTGATCATGGTTTCCCTTCCGACGGTGTCTTCCTTCTTCTCCACGAGAGGGTGCTTCCTTCGAGGTGGTTGATCTCCCTCCGGAGATCCTCCTCCTCTCTCTCTCTAGCTTGTGGATGGCCTTCTGGTGCGAATGACTCTCTCCTCTGTCGAATGGCGGCGCCCAGGCTTTTAGGGTTCAAGATCCTTCGGGTGCAAGGAAAACGGGACCGAACCGGCCACCGGAGTGGGCTGGGCCGGCCGGCCTGGGCCGATCGGCCTAGGTCCACCTCGGCCCGGTTCGGTCGCCCCTTTCGCTCCGTGGGTCCTTATGCATTTATGTACTTTGCCCCCTCCACTTGCATGATTTTGATGATGTTATCCTCGCGTCCAAGATGGAGGTTCTCTTCGCATGAAGTTCGATCTTTTACGCTTCAATCTCCGGGGGTGTTCCTCGTAGCACTTCGGTCCTTGCCACCTTTGTAAGTGATTTCATCAAGCTCATGAACACGAACAAGACTCCGTAAATGCTCCTTTGAACTTGTTGCGAATCCGTCCTTTATGTCCATGTTTTCCTACATAAACACAACACTTCCAAATGCATGCACATAGATGAACTTGTTATATGATTAGTGTGCCTAGTGGTGGGTTAGTTCCATAATCAAATCCAAACCAAAGTGTAATGAACATGCTAGGTGTGCCAAAATACACCGTCAACAGAAGTACTCGGTTAGGAAGCTGTACATGTCCCGCACTGTACGGAAGACTCCTAGACGTACTCGACTAGTACTCTCTCCCTAAACCGACTTGTAACCCTGCCTCCCGGACTATATAAGGCGAGGCAGGGACCCCTCTCTTCATCATCTCATCTCACGGCGTAAGATTGCATCATCTTGTAATCGTACCCAATCAATCCAGAGCTACGCAGCATACATGACGTAGGGTATTACGCACCTCGCGGCCCGAACCTGTCTAAATTGTGTGCCACGTGTCTCTTCCTTCGAGTTACCGATCTCGGTGAGGCCACATTCATCTACTTCGGGTACTCCCCTTAGTAGGTCGCCGGTCTAAAACACCGACACCTGCCCCCGGTTCGTCCCCAAGCGTGCCGCTCCACTTGCGTCCCGGCGGCCGCCGCCATCGCAGTGACCTTGCTCACTGTGGACGGGATGCGGAACAGGGCAGAGCGGCGGTGCGCGACGCTGATGGCCGCCTGGAGGAACGGCAGGAGCACCGTCGCACTGCTCCAGCAGCGCCGCGAGGGCCTCCTCGACCTTGGCGCCTCTCGCCACCGCCCACTGCTGCTGCCGCGACGAGGTCTTGTCCTTTTGAAGCCAGAGATGTTTGCCACAGATCCAGTCCGCGACAGCTCCTTGAAAATTGGTGTGGGAGGCTGGTGCGGCGTGATGTTCACGGACCAGCCCAGAGCTCCCGAGGATGTCATCACCATCGATTTGTCCCACCACCGCCTCCAACGATATCGATCCCGCCTCTGCCATCGATTCGTCTCGCGCCCCTCCTCCTCCGCCCCCTGTGTCCCAGCTAGCAGCCCGCACCTCCTCATCGGCCGAGAGAGCTCCACGTCCTGCCCGCGGAACAACCAAGGCGGCCGGTGCGGCAGCGGCGGCGGTGGGCAAAGGCGCGACACACGGGCGAGATGGCGTGCACGTGTAGGATCTAGGATACCGACTGGGGGTGAATAGGCGGTTTTGAAAGTGCATCTAGACCCCTAAGTGGATTTTGGTGAATTGAATGATAAGGTGATTAAAGAACTAATGGATTTGTCTAAGATTGTGAGCATGTTTTATTTATATATTTATGAGCAACCATTGAAGTATTTATTTATGGATGAATATCATATGGCTCACATTGGAAAAGGCAAATATATGGATGATCCTAATGATTAAGTGACAAATATCAAGCAATAAAAGAAGATAAATATTGGGATAATTTGAGGAGATCAATTCATGATTCCCCATATGAAGATGTAGCTTGATTATATAAGGATCACAAAAGAGAAGATGATAATTCTCTAAGTCAAGTGCAAGGCTTAATGTGTTTATTAAAGGAGAACACAAGGATGAGTGTATACGTTATGGTTTTAATTTGGAAGCTTGCATATTCGTTGTCAATCAAGATCAAGCATCTGAAGCGGGTTTTTCAAATGAAGGTTAATTTTTTATGAAGCAAAGTGGAACTCAAAGTGGATTAGATAAGTGACGAAGAGATCAACCGAGATGTCTAGGGTGAGGGAATAAGCAATCTTTGGGGTCGTAGCTAAGCCGCCATTAGTGTTTTGCTAAGGTGAAGTTCTAGCATCCGTGGGGTCTTCAAGTATCATATTCAAACTTTAACCGAGGGAAGCAATGCAAGTCATCTACTTGTTAAGTCACCAGATCAAGTATAGACGTGCTCAAGTAAAAGGCTATGTTGAAAGCCCTCAAGTGGATATTGATCAAGTATGGTAAGATTGAAGTTGTTCCAACTCAAGAGATCAACAAAGTGTTTTTATTCATTCTTGAGTATAGGTATGTCGTACTATCAAGAGGGATGCAACTTAGCAAGTTGACCAAGTCAAAGTGCTCATTAGTTGACCTAAGTGAGATCTAGCCTTAGAGTGTACTAACAAACCCTCCTAAACTAACCTGAGTCATTTCATCTTGGTGGTGAAGTGCTAGTTTCTTAGAAAGAGGTTTTGGGGGTATCTCGGGCCTGACTGGTGCCGCTAGCCCCAACGGCTAGTTTTTCGAACACCAGTCTGACCGGTGCCGCCCGAGGACCAACGGCTAGTTTTCTCCTTTGAGGGGTATAAATACCCCAAACCTTCTTCAGTGGGGGGCTACTGTTTCTAGTGATATTGAGGTCCCAAGCCATTCCTAACAATCTCAAAGCCTTAGTGGCTCTCCCCAACCTTCTCTTTGTGAGATTTTTGGATTCAAATCACACTCTTTGTGTTGGGTTGAGAAAGTGAGCTTAAGAGTGACCTTGTGAGCTAACAAGAGCATTTCCGTAGCTTGAGCAATTTGGTTTCGCCTCTACAAGCTTTGAAGCATTTGTTACTCTTGGAGCATTTGTTCCTAGATGGCTAGGCGTCGCCGGCTAGCTCCCAAGGTTGTGGTGAGCAGTGGGAAGTTTGTAAGGGATGCGATCTTGCCTCTTCGTGGAAAAGATCCCCTTAGTGGAAAGGAGGAAAGTGGTTGAAAGAGACCCGACTTGTTGTGGGAATTGTCCCTTACAAGCTCCTCAACGGAGACGTAGCCATTCGTTAGTGGGTGGTGAACTTCGGAAACAAATCTTTGCTCTCTTGTGTGGTTTGACTCTCTAAGTTGTTTTTCTAGCATATTGATTTGCTTCCGCTTCGATCTACTTAGGTGTGTTACTTCTGTGTGCAGGGCTCATTACCTTGCTTGTGATCATCTACAAAGGCCACTCACCAAGTTTGGTTCGTGCTAGAAGTCAAGAGGTGCTTGAAGTTGTTTTTGCAGGTGCTCTGTGCTACACCGGTCTGACCGGTGAGGCGCACCGGTCAGACCGGTGTCACCTATGAAGTCCAATGCTTGACCGGTCCGACCGGTCACCACCACCGGTCTGACCGGTGGAACACTGTCAGCTCAAGTATTCAGGGAGAAAGAGTTTAATTTGGTCGTCGTGCCTATTCACCCCCTCTAGGTGACATCAAGGTCCTTTCAGGTTTAAAATCTAGATGCCCAACACTAGAGAAATTTAATTAGAACCACAAGGAGGATTAATTCTCTAGCTATTCTATTCCTATGTTGGGGGTTTGCAACCTAGGGTGACAAGATACAATTCAATCTCTAGAAAGTAAATGCTCAAAGTAAAGTATTTGAAAGGAAATTGAGCAAAGAAATAATCGAACACAAGAGATGAATTTTATCTCGTGGTATCGATGACCTGCCGGTCACTCCTAATCCACGTTGAGGTGGATTCAATGTATGTTCAACCACTCCTCTATCAAGGCACCGCTTGATCTTGAGCCGGTTAGAACCAAAGAACCACTCCACACCTCGATTCCACTGGAGTTGCTCCTCATCGCTCTGGTGAGGTGAGCACAAGACCTCTCACAACAAGAAATCTGGAGCCACGCAGAATCTTCTTGTGAGCTTCAACAAATTCTTCCACCACCAAACCGTCTAGGAAGCGGCAACTTCCAAGAGTAACAAATAAATCACTTGCTTGATGATTCCCTAGTGCCACAAAGATCAAAACCTTGATGTAAAGCACTAGATGCTCTCAATCTCACCAAAGATGCAACCACTAAGCAATGTGAGTGAGAGAGAGGAGTGGGAGATCTCTACAAGGGAGTATGAACCTTTCAAAGTGCCAAGAGAAAGTCTCCCAACCAGGACATGGGGTATATATACCCCCTTCCCATGAAGCTAACCGTTATGTGCTGAAAACAGTTTAAAACAGGGCCTGCAGACAGTCCGCCTCCCAACTTCAACAGCTCGAAAAAAGTGTCAGAGAAGACCGTTACAGGGCACGGACCGGCTGCCAACAGGGAGCGGACCGTCCGCCGTACAAGCTAAAAACCAGTCAAACTGACCGCAGACTGTCCGCCGACAAAAGGTATTTTCTAACCCTCGGAACACGGTTCTGTTAGAACGGTCCGCTGAATGGTCCACCTCACAAGAATTGAATAGCGGACAGTTCGCCGCCAAGGGCCGGACAGTCCGCCGACAAAAGGTCGGCGTTGCCGTATGGGACTTAGTCGATTTTCCTCATGAACAATCAGCCTGCGGACCATCCACCACCCTAAGTGCGGACCGTCCGCTTGTCTCGGACTGTCCGCTCTAACTGCCACGGATTGCCCCGCTGTTCGACAGTCAGCTTTTCCCAAAACACAGATTTTTCTCTTCTTCCTTTTGCACTTTCTCAAACGTTGTTAGCCCTCATGCATGCAATGCAAGTATTTGAGCAAAGTGACATTATAGAATAGTCAAGCAAATGCAATTGACCCCTCTTGATAGTAAGGCTATCTAGCCTATTAATCCGGTCAATTTTCACCCTCTAATCACTTCTTGACCGGTAAAAGAAAAACCTATCTTATACCTTTGCCTTGAGCTCCTTTTTGGTTCACCATACCCACAAGTATAGCAAGTCATTCTTTTGAAGCTCGCATCACCACGGGGACTAACCTATTTTTTTTCTCAATAAACATGTTAGTCCACTATGATTGTCATTAATTATCAAAACACACTTTAGGGGCCTAGATGCCTTCAGCATGACAGAATGGCAGGATACCTTGCCCCCTTGGATTGCGCACACGACGAGAGGGATACCAAGGGGAGGGGTCTTCCATCTTTGACGAGCGGCGCTCTGGTTTTGCGAGGGGGTGACGAGCCGACAGTTTTGTGAGGATGTTGGAATCAAGTTTTACCATGGTTTCTAATTTTTACCAATACAATACGACTGTTGGAGTTGCTCTAAGGGTCGATGGATTTTGAATTGATCCAATTTGCATGCTCTATTATCTAATTGCTCGTATACGTTGCGTACGTATGCGTATATGTATACAGAGATGCACAATTCCTTGTGTTCGGCCACCTGCCCAACACGACCACCATCCTGCACGCTCTGTAGGGTGGATTCAGTAATGTAGGCACTGAGGTTCCCTCCTCCTTTTCCGTTCTTCCTTCTCTTCCTTGCGATTGAAATATACTCGGAGGGGTTGATCGAGTGCGCCTGGGTAGGAGGGCTCTGACCTCAGGATCCACGTTGGATTTGCCTCTGGATGTGGCCATGTGTCGGTCTTTGACCGCTGACGTTGGCTTCGTCACGGCGTCCCTACTCATCATCGTCGTCATGGTGGGACTACGAGTGGTGACCCATGATCCATTTAATTTTGTGACCCTTCTTCATTTTTTCACCGAACTAGCACGGTGGGGGGGGGTCGGAAATGCTGTGAGACCCCTGCAGATTTGGAGCAAAAGAATGAAAGAAGGGAGAGTGTGAGGTGGAAGAGCATTGGAGAGCCCCTACTGGGGCTCGATTGTGACTTTGCCGCTTGACGAGGGCCCGGATTAGGGGCCCCCTTTGACGGCAAGATTATCCCACTTGAAGACAACAAAACCATCACCCTCATGGTGGAGACTCCTGTCAGCCGTCGAGCAGCTTGAGGATGGTCGTACCCTTGCTGACTGCAACATCCAGAAGGAGAGCACTCTCCACCTGGTGTTACGTCTCAGGGAAGGCATGCAGATCTTCGTCAAGACCCTGCACCGGCAAGGCCCTCAGTCTTTGCCCGGGTGGCTGCATCTCCGACCAGTTTCCCACTAGAGGAACCCGTCTCCGCCTCGCATGACAAGTCTCTGCCTCGCACGACAAGTCTCCGCCTCGCACGACAAGTCCGGCTCCGACTAGTGCGTGGGCTCAGACGCACGCTCGGGCGTGGCCACTGACGCGTGTGGGGAGGCGAATCTCCACATCACGCGGGAACGACAGCTGGCAGCCATGCATGCGGCCCGCCCCCGCAAGAGCCTTAATGCTGGTCTGACCAGCCGCGCAGCCATCACATCACCATCAACTTCCACTCTGCCACGCGCGAAACTCAGCCCGAGGCACTCAAGCACCCTCTACGACGCGCACGAGCCTAGACTTAGGCTCGGGCGTGGCAAGCTAGGCAAGTACTCGGGTAGACTAAGGCAAGACCAAACTACTCGGGGAGAAGGCCAAGCGTCCCGGAGTGAACAATTCGGCCCGGCCACGCGACGGCTTCCCCGACAAGGAATCACGACCAAGCTTCAATGCAGCCTGACGGACGACAACGTACGACGGGACATGCCAGCTGTCAGGCACTATATCTCTTTTTCCTTCCCTTTGTGCCCCTCCCCTTGTGACTATAAAAGGGAGAGGAGGGCAACCGTTATAAGGGTTAGACCTTCATAGGATTGAACATCACCTCCTAGGACCTGGGAATGAACTCCCTCTCATGACCAGCTACGGCAGCTACACATTGGACGTAGGGTATTACTCCTCGGAGGCCCGAACCAGTATAAACCCTGTTGTCTCCCGAGCTAACCATCCGAGCCCGACGCACGATCGATAGAAATTTACTGCCGGTGGTAGCGAACCCCGACAGTTTGCGCGCCAGGTAGGGGCACTTCGTGTGTCTCGATGAACTCAGCGGATCGGATGGACGGTCGTGGGGTCACACTGACTCCCGGGACTGTAACATCCTAGGTTTTGACTTGTATTCAAAATGTCGAATTTCAAAAACTTGAATTGAAGTGGAGTGCTCGTTTGTCGATTAAGATTGTTCCCCTGTTTCTTTCCCCCAAATTCCTAGATTTAATTTTGGCTCGAATATGCTTTTAGGACTTATGACCTGCTAGTGTGAAAAATTGATTCTTCATTTGAAATTTTATTTGGGGGAATTCAAATTTGAATTGAGATTCAAATTTGAATCCATTTTGTGGCTTAAAGGAAATTAAGGAGTTACACTATTGCACACGGGCCGCCAACCTCACATCAGGCCCAGACCGGCTTTCGGCCCGTTGGCCGGCCCAACTAGCCGCCCGCGCCGTCCACCTACCACCCGCCGCGCCAGAGCCGCTGCAAGGTGGGCCACCCCCTGCGTCATGCCGACGTCGGCGTCGTCACATTCCTCCTTTTCTCTTTTGCTGGCGTCGAAAGGGAAAGGGGCGGAGCGCGCCGGTCATGGCGTCGTCGCGACGCGCCCCCGCGGCCTCTCGTCGCATCGACGCCGTCCACGTACCCCCGCGCCCCGCCGCTATAAGTAGCCGCCGCCGCCGCCTGCGGAACTCCCCAACCCTAGCCGCCGGGGGAACCGATCCCCCCGCCCACCTACCCACGGCGGAGGAGAGAGGGAAGAAGAGGAGGAGAAGGAGCCGGGAGCGAGGGCCGCCACCGCGGAGCCGTGCCCGCGCCGCCACCGCGACGCCGGAGCCGCCCGCGAGGAGGAGCCGGACCCGCGGGACACGCACGCCTACAACCTCGGCCCGCTCGACTCCCACGCCGCCGTGCCGCTCCGCAACCTCTACCGGCCGCCTCCCTCCTCGTCACCGCACCGCCGCCCTTCACCGACGCGTCTACACTCCGGTCCGTGGCCACCTAGGTGAGGGCATTCACTTCCCGTCTCTCGTGGATGCCCCCGGCCGTCGCGCCGCCGCACCGTGCCCCGCGCCGCCGCGCGGTCGGCCGGTGAAGCCGGCCATCGTGCCGGGCCGGGGTTGAATCTTGCGATTGCCGCGCTGCCGCCGCCAACGCGCGCGCCGCCCGCCTAGTCCCCTTTCTTTTCCTTGTTGAGTTAAGCACCGGTGCCATCCGTCGCCGCCGCGCCGTGTCGGGCGCCGCGACGCGTTCGCGTCGCGTGCATGCCCTCGCACGCGCGCCGGTGCATGCCACGGAGCACGCATGCGTGCACCCCGGCACGCGCACGTCGCGACCGTGAAGGCAAGACCGGGCCTTGGCCCTTCTCCTCGAGCCCCGCCGCGGCCCCCGAGCCCCCTGTGCTCGCCGCGCGCCGCCGCCGCACCGCCGCCGTGCGGCGGCCGGCCATGTCACCGAGCCCCGGTGCTCGCCGTGTCGCGGAGTACCTAGCGTCGTGCCGTACCTCGGGTCAAGAACGCACCGGCCCAACCCCAAGCGCCTCGCTCGCCGCCGCCCATGGCGTCGAGCCGTGCGCCGCCGTAGCACCGCCGCGACACCCGTCGCGAGCCCGAGCCGAAACCCCGGCTAGGTTTGCCCAAACGCCTCGGCGCACCCCGTGCACGCCCATCTCCACTTCACACCGCCGTACCCCGCGCGAGAGAAACCCATGGATGAAAGGAGATTACCCCATCAAGGTGCTAGAAATAGCATCGTTGATCAAGGTTACCCTTCCGACGGTGTCTTCCTTCTTCTCCACTTGTGGGCTCCCTCCAACGGAATGAGAGACTCAGCACTCCTTCATCAAGGGTATGCGCCATGGTCACGAAAATTTCCTAGGCGGATTCCTTGTGGGTGTTTGCCGACACTCCGTTAGAGAATTGCACCGGTGTCCCGTGTGAAACCCAATATGTGGAGAGCTTGGTCGTCGATGTCGACGTTCGCTACAAGCCTCTACTTAAGGCGAGCGAGCTTCTTCTCCTCCTCCGTCATGATGACATACCCCTCGGAATACCGCGGAGCATATGGAGGTGGAGCGGATGATCGTGTCAAGTGGTGAGGTTGGACGGGCGGCTCCTCCATATGTTATTGAAGTTTGGTGAACCTCATAAACGAGTTTCGTGTGGCCCTCATGCCACCAAGGAGAAGAGTGGTTCCTCCTCGGTGGTGCCGTGTCCTCCTCCATACTCTGAGGAAACTCGGAAACCGAGTGCCTCCTCGAAGAGGTTGATGGCTTAAACGACGATGACGGTGAAAAGGCTTGTAGTTTTCCTCCATGATTGCAGCACTCTCCCTCACAAATATATATCCGGGGTTTTCACCCGGTAACAAGGTACACAAATATTATTTTGGAGTCCGGACTTTGAGTGGATTAAGGATGTGGTTTGTTGCACGAAACAAACGCGGTGGATGGCTAAGTCTAAGGTGATTCCGGCCTACAAACTAGAGCACACGAACAAAGAGTTGGATGAAAGACTTACCTCTCTCCTCCTCTTGGCGCGGTTCTTCTCTAGTGCATTCATGTTGCTTCGTGATCGCGTACACCTTCCAAACGTTCCCGTCCACTCCTTCGCTTGCATTATTGCTCCTTCCACTTGATGTTTTCGCTTTGACTCACTTCCATACTCCCTTGCCTCACATGCATCCATGATATTCCTACAAAACAAAGCCTTGGCTGCCCCCCCATGCTTGTACTTTGCATGTGGTTTAAATATGTTGGAGGGGCATCCCGTGATGTATCATGGTGCATGCATGGTTAGGTTAACTAGATTGCCTCCCTTTAAGTGTGTTTAAGGCTAAGCACTCCTCTTATTTCGAAATTTAAAAATATTTTTCAGAGCCATGCAAGAGCTCAAGCATAAATTTAGAGAAGTTTTTAACCCATTAAAAACAAATGTAAGTCGAAAATATTTTTCGACTACGTCGATTTCGGTCTCACCGGTATAGTTTGCCTTCATTAGTTGAGAGCAAGCTTTTCCCGGCTTGATCATGGGGGCATAGGTTTAGGTCCTAATTTTGATTAGATGAGAGAGATTTTGAATGAAATAAAATTAAGTGAGGCTTAGAAAAATTCTAATCTTAGAGAAACCGAGGATATGGATTTTTAAACCAACCAAAAATCAAGTTTCTAGGTTCACGCGAGTCCTACCACATGCTGAAATTTAAATAACATCTAGATATAAGTCGCGGCTCTACTCGTGTGTTTTTAGCATAAAAAACAAGTCAACCATAGCACCATAATGAGGGTGAAGGGTTGAGTTAGGTTCTGAATTTTTTTTGGTTGTGGTTTCTCGAAAAAGAAGCAAACAATCACATAGGATGGTTCATGTAAAGGGTTTATGATCAAGCAATATATTGAACCAAGAATTATGTCTCTAATATTGTTCAACCATTCTAAGTCTAAGGTTTTGCGTAGTAAAATTCAAAACTGAATTATATTTAAAAAGACTTGAAAAACCTGGAATCGGGTTGTCCTCCCGTAGCTTATTCTTGACTCGACGAAACAGGTTGCCTCCCGCCTAGCGCTCCGTTTATAGTCCATGGCTAGACTTCTTCACTTGATTACTCCGGATCAACGCTCTTTGCGGGCGTTGCAATCTTGGGTACCCACTTTGGCTTAGTCATTTTTTTTTGGTCTTCACGAAGTCGGCTTTGTCCTTTGGTCTTGACGGATGCAACAACTTCCTTGTGGCTCGGCATCTCGAACCCCGGTCTTCGGTTGTGATCTCATCTCTCCCGAGTGAGTTTGAGTAGCCTTTCGCCGTCTTGGGACCTTGGAGTTGTCTCCGAAATTCTTCTTTGTTACCCATCGGGCGCCCGAAAAGTTGTCCCACTTGCATCTCTAGCATCTTCATCATGATGAACACTTCGCATGTGGATCTTGCCTTGGCGGCCTTTAGGTGTTGAGCTTCTTTCTCCATCTCCATCTTCTCCATCCTCCTCTTAAGTGAACCGATATGCCACTCAAGGAATCCGGCTCGTATGCATTCAGCTCTCGCAATCGTCATGCGGATAGTTGAGACCTTTATCTTGAACGGCCTCCCGGCGTCTTGAAGGTTTATGATAGGTAGATCAACGATGTTCGGGGTGCGTAGCGCTCCGGTGGTTGAGGTTGATCTTCCTTTGGAGTTGGAGGTGGTGATTCCCTTGGAGATTTTGACGGTCCTTCGACTTTGGATCTAGGGTTTCCAATCCTTTAGCTTGTGTTGCACGTCACCTTTGCCCCGTAAAGTTTTCCTGGATCATCCACAAAAAAGTTTGGGTTTCTTGGAGAGGTAGCCAACCATCTCCGGTTAGGGTTAGTGATAAAACAAAAATCTAAAAAGAAAAGAAAAATTAGGGTTAATCAAAACTAGATTAGATTGAATTTTTTTTCTTTTTGAGGATGATCAAACTTAAGAGATGCGAGAAGAAAATCAAAAGAAAAAGCGAAAGATAAGCGATACTAGATCGGATCTTGATTGCTTGTTCCCCGGCAACGGCGCCAGAAAAAGGGGCTTGTTGACGGTTAATATTTGTATCAAAGTTCGTTTGTGACTTGCAAGCGGACAAGTCTCCCGTCGTAGTCAAGGGACCCTTCTTCCCTCAAGTGGTGAACCCAAGGTATCGAATCCGTGGAACAATGTGCAACGCAAGGATTCAATCTAGTAAAGCAAGGTAAGCTATCTTATGAAGGTAAGTTGCATCTAATCTACTAACTCATAAAGAAAACGAATCTAATCTAATCTACTAAAGAGGTAGCAAGAGATAACCAATCTAGAGAATCTAGATCATGCTTATATTGTAGCTCCAAACAAGATAGATGAAGATAGTAAAGCGAATCTCATTAAAAGCATCTTTAAATCGTGGCCTTCCCATCCGACTCCGAAAACGCCCGCCTTTCGGAACCCCCGTTCTGTCACAACGTATTCCTATTCATGCGGGTAGTCTTGGGCGAGTTCGATAGAACAAGTTGAAATCACTTGGCCGGTCCGGTATGCACCTCTAGCCACCGCGGCTACAAGAGCACCCTATGTAATCTATCTTAAGTATAGATCGTAGAAGAAGCAAAACCAAGAAGAAAACAAAATCATCGAGAAGGCACTTGATCGCTAGAAATCGAATTCACTTACAAACTTCACCATGAATGATTACATGAACAAGATCACCACCGGGGCCCTCCCTCGATCTTGATCCTCGCTCCGGAGCTCCGACGTGGTCTTCCATGCAAGGTTCCCACGTCGGCTAGGGAAACCCTAGACAACTAGCACGACCCTCATCTCCGAGATGGTGTCCCTCAAGCTTCTCTGCTCCTCGGCGGCGGATTACGACTTCCGTTCTGCGTGGCTCTCGGTCAGGGGGCTATTTATAGCCTGAGAAGCAATTAGGTCAAAGGGGAGGCCGATTGGGCCCCGAAAAGGGCTGGGCCGGCCGGCCTGGGCCCAATTCGGCCCATCCCGCGGCCTGCTTTGCCCGGTGTTGCTTCCCACGTCTTCTAGATGTTCTCCCCTTTTGCATGTGGGCCCTTGACGTCGGTTTCTCTCCGAATTGGACTCAACTCCTTGTCTTGCAAGATTCAGCACTTTTCTGGTTCAGTCCTCGGAGTTTATCATCTTCTCGGGCTTGGTCCTTGGGCTCTTGGAGTCATGTTCACTTCATTGCTTGACTTGTATCGGGCTTCAAGGTCTTGTCATGAGGTGCTTAATGAACTTATCCCGGAAGTCTTGCTTTCATCGTTAAAACCCTGTGTAAACACTTAACTCCAAAACCGACATGCACAAGTGAACTTGTTATACCACGGGGGTTAGTACCAATGAATAAGATACAAAAGTTATGCCAACACCGAAGGTAAACTCATGGCTAGGTTGAAGGATTTTCACCGTCAACATCTCCCCCATGCTTAAACCTTGCTCGTCCTCGAGTAAGCCTTCGATGGATATCATCGTTGCCAAACAATGTTAAAACCTTGCACTTGATCATACATGAAAAAAACATAATGCTCTCAAAAGTTTAATTCGTTAAAGTTCCATAATGTACTAGCCTTCACCTCTACGGAGGGTAGATTCTTATTAAGCTTATCCCACAAGTATTAACATGCTCACAAAGTTTAAATAGACCTCGAATTTTTGAAATAAAGAACGAGATAAAGAAAAGCTAAACCAAGTTCACAAATTTAAATCATCTTGTATATTGCTCATGAACTCTCATCTCACTTGTCTCTCAAGCCTATATATTCTACTCCTTTCCCTCTCATAACATATATGTGTGGTAGGCTTTATATGGAGCTTTGGGAAAGTTTAGTCCTAACAAGATTTTATAAATGAGGTGTTGTCAAAACAAGACAAGCTTCTCATGGTCTTACCGAGACTCGTCAAAAAGGTCATTGGAAAATAATGTTAAGTCAAGGAGGGGAAAGAGAAAAATACACACGCTTTTAGATGAGTGGACATGTGCAAATGGCAAAGAGTGATCCCGAGGCACAAAGGAAGTCCTCGTTATCGGATTGCACATGGTTGGAAAATGAGAATGGATCTTTTAAACTTGAAGCCTTGATTGCACTCTTAGAGAACCGGGGAGTTTACTTTATGCTCATACTTTTTTTCTCTTTCTCATATTTCTCATTCTTTTCTTTCTTTCTTTCTTTCTTTCATTCATTATATATATATTTTTTTTTCTTTACCTTGAAAGTCATGATTATCGCTGGATTTTTTTTCTTTCATCATCATTTTTTTTAAATATTCCCCTTTTAACTCTAAAACTGCACCGTACCTACCTCCTCCCCCATGCTTAGACGTTGCTCGTCCTCGAGCAAAGAGGCAGAAAAATAAGGTAGGTACCGGAGTATTTTTCCTTGGAGAGATACTTGAAATCTTCAATGTCGGCACCGTCTTGCGATCTTCCTTGAATTGATGATCCATTCTCAACGATAGGTTGTGGTCAAGGAGGTAATCACAAAAGATGATATTTGGTTTAAGGGTGGATATCCGGCGAGGTTTATGAGATCTCCGATGCGGGGATACACAATGCACGGATAAAAGGCTAGCAAAAAGATAGATACGCAAAAACGGAATGACCAGCTTCTTAGTCTCGGGCCAGAGAAATCATGGCCTGCAATAACTCACTCAAAAATAAATCTTGTACACTAAGGTTTATGCACTCAAATATATATAAGGCTCTGGATAGGTTGAGAAACACACAAGTGATATTTATGACAAGGTTAGCAATATTTTTGAGCATAAAAGACATTTTTAATCTATTCATAACTTGAGAGCACATAAAACACTATGGGTCTTTATTTTAATCATAACCTCCGCTAAAGATTAAGCTAGCATTTAGATAATTTCAGATTTGTATTTTTAAGAGAGCACTAGTTCAAACATGCATAAATCAATTACAAAGATAAACAAAGCGGCAATTATAATCATATATCATCATGGCACAAACTTTGTAACTTTACCAAAGGTAAAAACTTGGTGGTGACATTATTCATGATGAAAATAAAAACTAAGACACACGCTGAAAAATTAAACTAACACTAAAAATTAAAGCAAAGCTGAAAATACTACGCAAACATAGGCGCAAACAAGCTGAAAATTAAAGAAAAGGGGGTAAAGGAAAGATAACTAAAGCTCCTCCTCTCTCTAATCTTCCGCCGATGGTTGATATTGATAGTCTTGGTTGTTGTACCCTTACTTGCAATAGGAATGCACCACTCCTCCTATGAATTGTCCGACGGTGCTAGGTGAAGGTGTCAAAGCTCATAAGCGAATGTTGCATTACCTTCACCCATTTGGTTTGCATTGGTTTGGATGGCTGCAATATTTTGCATGTTTCTTGCAGCGTATCCTCCAATGGTGGCCACATTTTGTTGTGGTTGACGAAGGTGTGCATATGGCTCCGCAAAGGCTACGTTGGGCACCGCAAAAATGGTGGGGTATGGCTGCACCACTCCCCCATGCTTGCATTGGTACACCACCGTAGTAATTTGGCGATGCCGGAATTTCTCCGAATGGTGGAACATAATTTTGTTGTGCACCTCCTTCTTGGGCCATAGAAGATCCTTCTCCTATAATTCTTTTCTTTTATTATTTTTTTCTTCGCCGGCACAAGAAGTCCTTCCTCTAACCGATCTTCTTCCCCTCAAGAAAAGTCTTAATCTTCAATCCGGAAGGGGCAAATTCACCTAGGCCACTCGGAAGCCTCCTCTCTCATCTTCACTCTTATATTTTCCTTTCTTCATATATTCCTAGGGAAGTCCCGGGTAGGAGATGATTTGGGTTCCTTGTAATACCCGGCTTTTTAAAGAGATAGCCAATATGGAGAGGTAACACCCCGAACCAATATCTTCCGAACTCGATGTTGCTTAACAACACCACCGGTTGATCATAGGTGAGTGGGGTCTATTGGCCACTTGGCAATCAAAGCCGAGTAAAGCCAATTCAACTCCGTGTTGGTTATCTTTGTCTCTCTTGTTCTCCCAAAAATCCATTTGCACAAAAGTGACACACTTGGATGATGGGTTCCGGATAGTATTTCTTCGTTGATGGTCTCTTCCCGTGATCATTGTTGACGGTTAATGTTTGTATCAAAGTTCGTTCGTGACTCGCAAGCGTACAAGTCTCCCGTCGTAGTCAAGGGACCCTTCTTCCCTCGAGTGGTGAACCCAAGGTATCGAATCCGTGGAACAAATGTGTGACGCAAGACTTAATCTATTAAAGCCAAGTAACTTCAATCTTCGATAAAAGACCTAATGCATCTAAGTAAAAGACACAAAACAGATCTAATCTACTAAAAACCGGAGAAAACAAAGTAAGATTGGGTAGATAAACCGATCCGGAGGGATCGGGGTAAGCCTTTTGTTGAAGTTCCAAGCAAGAGAAGAAGTAGCAAATCGAATCTTAATAGAAGCCTCTTTAAATCGTGGTTTCCCGTCCAAATCCGAAAACATCCGCCTTTCGAGACCCCCGTTCGTCACAACGTATCCCTATTCATGCGGGGAGCTTAGGGCGAGTCAAAAGACAAGTCGAGATTCTTTCGGAAGATCCGGCGTGTACCTCTAGCCACCGCGGCTACAAGAACACCCTATGTAATCTATCGCGCGAATAGAATTGGAATAAGCAAAGCCGATCGAAAAACGAAATCTTCGAGGAAACACTTGATCGCTAAGAAAAGATTCAACTTGATAATTCAACTATGACAATGATACATACACAAGATCACCACCGGGATCCTTCCTTGATCTTGCTTCTAGCTCCGGGAACTCCGACGTGGTCTTCCATGCAAGGTTCCCACGTCGGCTAGGGAAACCCTAGTCAACTAGCTCGACCCTCTCCTCTCCGACATGGTGTCCCTCTCTTCTCTGCTCCTCGGCGGCCGAAGACGAAATCTTCTCTTCGTGGCTCTCGGTCAGGGGGCTATAAATAGCCCGATTGGCGGCTAGGGCAAAGGAGAGCACGTTTGGGCCCAAAATGGGCCTGGGCCGACCGGACTGGGCCGGCCGGCCTGGGCCCATTTTGGCCCAGCCCGTGGGCTCCTTTGTCCCACGTCGGTTCCCTTGCTTCCTGGATGTTTCCCCCTTCTGCATGTAGGTCCATGTCGTCGGTTTCTCTCCGAATTGGACTCAACTCCTTGTCTTGCAAGATTCAGCACTTTCCCCGGTCGGGCCCCCGGAGTTTGTCGTCTTCTCGGATCGAGTCCCCGGCTTCTTGGAGTTAATTTTGCTTCATTGCATGACTTGTTCAGGACTTCAAGGTCTTGTCATGAGGTGCTTGATGAACTTATCCCGAAAGTCTTGCATTCAACACTAAAACCCCGCATAAACATTAAACTCCAAAACCGACATGCACACGTGAACTTGTTATACCACGGGGGTTAGTACCAATGGATAAGGTATAAAACTCATGCCAACACCGAAGGTAAACTCATGGCTAGGTTGACGGATTTTCACCGTCAACATCTCCCCCATGCTTAAACCTTGCTCGTCCTCGAGTAAGCCTTCGATGGATATCATCATTTGCTAAACAATGTTTAAACTTTGCACTTGATTACACATGAGAAAACATAATGCTCTCAAAATTTTAATTCATTAAAGTTCCATAATGTACTAGCCTTCATCTCTACGGAGGGTAGATTCTTATTAAGCTTATCCCACAAGTATTAACATGCTCACAAAGTTTTAAATGGATCTCGAGAATTTTTGAAATGAAGAACGAGATAAGAAAAGCTAAACCAAATTCACAAATTTAAATCATCTCATGTATTGCTCATAAACTCTCATCTCACTTGTCTCTCAAGCCTATATATTCTACTCCTTTCCCTCTCATATATATGTGGTAGGCTTTATATGGAGCTTTTGGGAAAGTTTAGTCCTAACAAGAATTTATAAATGAGGTGTTGTCATAACAAGACAAGCTTCTCATGGTCTTACCGAGACTCGTCAAAAAGGTCATTGGAAAATAATGTTAAATCAAGGAGGGGAAAGAGAAAAATACACACACTTTTAGATAGGTGGACATGTGCAAATGGCGGAGAGTGATCCCGAGGCACAAAAGAAGTCCTCGTTATCGGATTGCACATGGTTGGAAAATGAGAATGGATCTTTTTATCTTGAAGCCTTGAATGCACTCTTAGAGAACCGGGGAGTTCATTTTACGCACAAATATATTTTTTTTTCTTCTCTTTCTTATATTTCTCATTCTTTTCTTTCTTTCTTGTATATATATTTTTTTCTTTCTTCACCTTGGAAGTCATGTACATCGCCGAATTTTTTCTTTCATCATTATATATATATTTTTTTAAAAATACTCCCTTTTGAACTCTAAGGCAGCACCGTACCTACCTCCTCCCCCATGCTTAGACGTTGCTCGTCCTCGAGCAAAGAGGCGAAAAATAAGGTAGGTACCGGAGATATTTTCCTGGAGAGATACTTGAAATCTTCAACGTTGGCACCGTCTTGCGATCTTCCTTGAATTGATGATCCATTCTCAATGATAGGTTGTGGTCAAGGAGGTAATCACAAAAAATGATATTTGGTTTAAGGATGGATATCCGGCGAAGTTTGTGAGACCACCGATGTGGGGGTACACAATGCACGGATAAAAGGCTAGCAAAAAGATAGATACGCAAAAACGGAATGACCAGCTTCTTAGTCTCGGGCCAGAGAAATCATGGCCTGCAATAACTCACTCAAAAATAAATCTTGTACACTAAGGTTTATGCACTCAAATATATATAAGGCTTTGGATAGGTAGAGCAACACACAAGTGATATTTGTGACAAGGTTAGCAATATTTTTGAGCATAAAAGACATCTTCAATCTATTCATAACTTGAGAGCACATAAAACACTATGGGTCTTTGTTTTAATCATAACCTCCGCTGAAAATTAAGCTAGTATTTAAATAAATTCAGATCTGTATTTTTAAGAGAGCACTAGGTTAAACATGCATAAATCAATTACAAAGATAAACAAAGCGGCAATTATAATCATATATCATCATGGCACAAACTTTGTAACTTTACCAAAGGTAAAAACTTGGTGGTGACATTATTCATGATGAAAATAAAAACTAAGATACATGCTGAAAATTAAACTAAAAACTGAAAATTAAAGCAAAACTGAAAATACTACGCAAACATAGGCGCATACAAGCTGAAAATTAAAGAAAAGGGGGTAAAGGAAAGATAACTAAAGCTCCTCCTCTCTCTAATCTTCCGCCGGTGGTTGATATTGAAAGTCTTGGTTGTTGTACCCTTACTTGTAATAGGAATGCACCACTCCTCCTATGAATTGTCCGATGGTGCTAGGTGAAGGTGTCCAAGCACATAAGCGACGTTTGCATTTCCTTCACCCATTTGGTTTGCATTGGTTTGGATGGCTGCAATAATTTGCATGATCCTTGCAGCGTATCCTCCAATGGTGGCCACATTTTGTTGTGGTTGAGGAAGATGTGCATATGGCTCCGCAAAGACTACGTTGGGCACCGCAAAAATGGTGGGGGTATGGCTGCACCACTCCCCCATGCTTGCATTGGTACACCACCGTAGTGATTTGGCGATGCCGGAATTTCTCCGAATGGTGGAACATAATTTTGTTGTGCACCTCCTTCTTGGGCCATAGAAGATCCTTCTCCTATAATTCTTTTCTTTTATTATTATTTTTTTTTTTTTCTTCGCCGGCACAAGAAGTCCTTCCTCTAACCGATCTTCTTCCCCTTAAGAAAAGTCTTAATCTTCAATCCGGAAGGGGCAAATTTACCTAGGCCACTTGGAAGCCTCCTCTCTCATCTTCACTCTTATATTTTCCTTTCTTCATATATTCCTAGGGAAGTCCCGGGTAGGAGATGATTTGGGTTCCTTGTAATACCCGGTTTTAAAGAGATAGTCAACATGGAGAGGTAACAACCCGATCTCCCGAATCCGATGTTGCCACAACACCACCGGTTGATCATAGGTGAGTAGGGTTGATTGGCTGCGAGTAAATCCAATTCAACTCCGTGTTGGTTATCTATGTCTCTCTTATTCTCCCCAAAAATCCACTTGCACAAAAGTGACACACTTGGATGATGGGGTTCCGGATAGTATTTCTTCGTTGATGGTCTCTTCCCGTGATCATACTCCAAAAACCTTCCCATGTGCCTTAATGCACATACTTGTTCCGGAGCTCCCTTTTGAAAATAGGAGACACTCGCCCATGGGTCTACGATACTAGACATGCAATCGTTTCGAACATGAAAACCAATCGATCTATCGGGGTTTGTGTTGAATGGATCCAAGGAAGCATTGGAGCCCTACTCCCTTTATGGCATGGTTGCTAGCCTTAAGCATTAAAGTATTTTCAGCACAAGATGATAGATAGATAATCCAACAAAGTTCGATTACATCTCAAGACCGAATGCAACCCATGGATGAAAGGAGATTACCCCATCAAGTGCTAGAAATAGCATCGTTGATCAAGGTTACCCTTCCGACGGTGTCTTCCTTCTTCTCCACTTGTGGGCTCCCTCCAACGGAATGAGAGACTCAGCACTCCTTCATCAAGGGTATACGCCATGGTCATGAAAATTTCCTAGGCGAATTCCTTGTGGGTGTTTGCCGACACTCCGCTAGAGAATTGCACCGGTGTCCCGTGTGAAACCCAATATGTGGAGAGCTTGGTCGTCGATGTCGGCGTTCGCTACAAACCTCTACTTAAGGCGAGCGAGCTTCTTCTCCTCCTCCGTCATGATGACATACCCCTCGGAATACCGCGGAGCATATGGAGGTGGAGCGGATGATCGTGTCTAGTGGCGAGGTTGGACGGCGGCTCCTCCATATGTTATTGAGGTTTGGAAAACCTAATAAACGAGTTTCGTGTAGCCCTCATGCCACCAAGGAAAAGAGTGCGATTCCTCCTTGGCGGTGCCGTGTCCTCCTCCATACCCCGAGGAAGCTCGGAAACGAGTGCCTCCTCGAAAAGGTTGTCGATGATGGCTTAGATGACGATGATCCTTTCTTCTTCGGTGCAAAGGCTTGTAGTTTTCTTCCATGATTGCAGCACCCTCCCTCACAAATAAATATCCGGGGTTTTCACCCGGTAACAAGGTACACAAATATTATTTTGGAGTCTGGACTTTGAGTGGATTAAGGATGTGGATTTTTTTTTTTTTTGAGCTATCAAGCTTGGGAAGGTTGGCTATGTCTACGGAGGTTTTGAGCACACAAACTTGAACACACAAACAAAGGAAGGAGAGGGAAGCTTGCCTGCAGAAAACGGGAGCCGGGGGGGCTCCTTATGTAGGTGAGGCCGGCCTCGGTGCTCCTCCCCGCCTCGTCTTTCTTCCAAAGCACGATCATTTCACCTCTCGCAACTTTCCCCGCCTCGCGTGCTCTACGAGTTGCACCGCCCAAACGCTCTCGTCCACTCCTTGGTCCTTCCACTTGATGCTTCATGTTTTGGGTTATGTCCATGCTCCCTAGCTCCATTTGCTTCACATGCCACCATGAAATTCCTACAAAGTTGATGCTTGCTGCCCACCATGCTTGTCCTTTGCATGTGGAATTAGTGAAAGTTGATGAAAGGGAATCCAATGGTGCATGCATGATTACTAGATCGCCTCCATTAAGGTGTGTTTAAGGTTAATCACTCCTCTAATTCGAAATTTAAAATATTTTTCAGAGCCATGCAAGAGCTCGAACATAATTTTAGAGAAGTTTTTAAACCATTAAAAACAAATGCAAGTCGAAAATATTTTCTTTTTACGTCGATTTCGGTCTCACCGGTATAGTTTGCCTTCATTGGTTGAGAGCAGACATTTTCCCGGCTTGATCATGGGGGCATAGGTTTAGGTTCTAATTTTGGATAAATAAGAAAGATTTTGAATAAAACAAAATTAGAATAGGCTTAGAAAAATTCTAATCCTAGAGAAACCAAGGATAAGGATTTTTAAAACCAACCAAAAGCTTTGATTTCTAGGTTCACGCGAGTCCTACCACGTGCTGAATTTTATTAACACTTAAACATAAATCGTGGCTCTACTCGTGTGGTTTTAGCATGAAAAATAAGTCAACCTCAGCACCATAATGAGGGTGAAAGGTTGAGTTAAGGTTCTGAAATTATTTGGTTGAGGTTTCTCGAAAAGAAAAGAATCAAACAAGCACATAGGAGGGTTCATGCAAAGGGTTTATGATAAAGCAAACATTCAATCAAGAATTATGTCTCTAATATTGTTCAACCACTTCTAAGTCTAATGTCTTTGCGTAATAAAACTCAAAAACTAAATTATTAAAAAGACTCGAAAAACCCGGAATCGGGTTGTCCTCCCGTAGCTTATTCTTGACTTGACGAAACGGGTTGCCTCCCGCCTAGCGCTTCGTTTATAGTCCATGGCTAGACTTCTTCACTTGATTACTCCGGATCAACGCTCTTTGCGGGCGTTGCAATCTTGGGTACCCACTTTGGCTTAGTCAATTTTTTTTTTTTTTGTCTTCACGGCCGGCTTTGTCCTTTGGTCTTGACGGATGCAACAACTTCCTTGTGGCTCGGCATCTCGAACTCCGGTCCTTCGGTTGTGATTTTCATGGTCTCTAATGTGATCCTTCATCTCTCCCGAACGAGCTTGAGTAGCCTTCGTCGTCTTGGGACCTTGGAGTTGTCTCGGATATTCTTCTTTGTTACCCATCGGGCGCCCGCAAGTTGTCCCACTTGCGTCTAGCATCTTCATCACGATGAACACTTCACGTATAGAGCTTCCGACCTCCGTCACCTTGCCATCTAAATTCTTCAATACTTTCTCCATAGCCTCGAACTTAGTGACGGCGTCCTTGTTGATCTTAGCTTGCTCGTCCATCAAGTCCTTGAATTGTGCACAAAGAGAACCCAAAACTTGAATCGACGAACTTGCATTAAATCGGGGTTACCTTGGACATGGTCATACTCCACACACTCCTTGCATGAGGATCTTGCTCCGGCGGCCTTTAAGTGTTGAGCTTCTTTCTCCATCTCCATCTTCTCCATCCTCCTCTTAAGTAAACCGATATGCCACTCAAGGAATCCGACTCGTATGCATTCAGCTCTCGCAATCGTCATGCGGATAGTTGAGACTTTGATCTTGAACGGCCTCCCGGCGTCTTGAACGTTTATGATAGGTGGATCAATGATGTCCGGGGTGCGCGGCGCTCCGGTGGTTGAGGTTGATCTTCCTTTGGACTTGGAGGTGGTGATTCCCTTGGAGATTTCGACGGTCCTTCGACTTCAACTTTTGAATCTAGGGTTTCCACCCCTTTAGCTTGTGTTGCATGTCACCCTTGCCCTCGTAAGGTTTTCCCGGATCATCCACAAAAAGGTTTGGGTTTCTTGGAGAGGTAGCCAACCATCTCCTGTTAGGGTTAGCAATAAACAAAGTATGCAAAAAAAACTAGAAAACAAAACAAATCTATAAAGACTAGAGTTAGACAAACTAGATTAGATGTATTTTGAGGATGATCAAAGTTTAGTAGATGCAAAAATAAAACAAAATCAGTACTGAAAATTACAAAAAAAGCAATAAAAAATCAAATCTTGATCACTTGTTCCCCGGCAACGGCGCCAGAAAAAGGGGCTTGTTGACGGTTAATGTTTGTATCAAAGTTCGTTCGTGACTCGCAAGCGTACAAGTCTCCCGTCGTAGTCAAGGGACCCTTCTTCCCTCGAGTGGTGAACCCAAGGTATCGAATCCGTGGAACAAATGTGTGACGCAAGACTTAATCTATTAAAGCCAAGTAACTTCAATCTTCGATAAAAGACCTAATGCATCTAAGTAAAAGACACAAAACAGATCTAATCTACTAAAAACCGGAGAAAACAAAGTAAGATTGGGTAGATAAACCGATCCGGAGGGATCGGGGTAAGCCTTTTGTTGAAGTTCCAAGCAAGAGAAGAAGTAGCAAATCGAATCTTAATAGAAGCCTCTTTAAATCGTGGTTTCCCGTCCAAATCCGAAAACATCCGCCTTTCGAGACCCCCGTTCGTCACAACGTATCCCTATTCATGCGGGGAGCTTAGGGCGAGTCAAAAGACAAGTCGAGATTCTTTCGGAAGATCCGGCGTGTACCTCTAGCCACCGCGGCTACAAGAACACCCTATGTAATCTATCGCGCGAATAGAATTGGAATAAGCAAAGCCGATCGAAAAACGAAATCTTCGAGGAAACACTTGATCGCTAAGAAAAGATTCAACTTGATAATTCAACTATGACAATGATACATACACAAGATCACCACCGGGATCCTTCCTTGATCTTGCTTCTAGCTCCGGGAACTCCGACGTGGTCTTCCATGCAAGGTTCCCACGTCGGCTAGGGAAACCCTAGTCAACTAGCTCGACCCTCTCCTCTCCGACATGGTGTCCCTCTCTTCTCTCGCTCCTCGGCGGCCGAAGACGAAATCCTCTCTTCGTGGCTCTCGGTCGGGGAGCTATAAATAGCCCGATTGGCGGCTAGGGCAAAGGAGAGCACGTTTGGGCCCAAAATGGGCACCGGGCCGACCGGACCGGGCCGGCCGGCCCGGGCCCATTTTGGCCCGGCCCGTGGGCTCCTTTGTCCCACGTCGGTTCCCTTGCTTCCCGGATGTTTCCCCCTTCTGCATGTAGGTCCATGTCGTCGGTTTCTCTCCGAATTGGACTCAACTCCTTGTCTTGCAAGATTCAAGCACTTTCCCCGGTCGGGCCCCGGAGTTTGTCGTCTTCTCGGATCGAGTCCCCGGCTTCTTGGAGTTAATTTTGCTTCATTGCATGACTTGTTCGGGACTTCAAGGTCTTGTCATGAGGTGCTTGATGAACTTATCCCGAAAGTCTTGCATTCAACACTAAAACCCCGCATAAACATTAAACTCCAAAACCGACATGCACACGTGAACTTGTTATACCACGGGGGTTAGTACCAATGGATAAGGTATAAAACTCATGCCAACACCGAAGGTAAACTCATGGCTAGGTTGACGGATTTTCACCGTCAACAATCATACTACAAAAACCTTCCCATGTGCCTTCATGCACATACTTGTTCCGAGCTCCCTTTTGAAAATAGGAGACACTCGCCCATGGGTCTACGATACTAGAACATGCAATCATTTCGAACATGAAAACCAATCTAATCTATCGGGGGTTGTGACCACGGTTTCGCCCTTTCCCTCCTCTCGTACTCTCACTACGCGAAGGTATTCATGACTAGACCTATGATGGTCACGGTGAAAGATGATAGATAGATAATCCAACAAAGTATGATCACATCTCAAGATCGATTGCAACCCATGGATGAAAGGAGATTACCCCATCAAGGTGCTAGAAATAGCATCGTTGATCAAGGTTACCCTTCCGACGGTGTCTTCCTTCTTCTCCACTTGTGGGCTCCCTCCAACGGAATGAGAGACTCAGCACTCCTTCATCAAGGGTATGTGCCATGGTCGCGAAAATTTCCTAGGCGGATTCCTTGTGGGTGTTTGCCGACACTCCGTTAGAGAATTGCACCGGTGTCCCGTGTGAAACCCAATATGTGGAGAGCTTGGTCGTCGATGTCGACGTTCGCTACAAGCCTCTACTTAAGGCGAGCGAGCTTCTTCTCCTCCTCCGTCATGATGACATACCCCTCGGAATACCGCGGAGCATATGGAGGTGGAGCGGATGATCGTGTCAAGTGGTGAGGTTGGACGAGCGGCTCCTCCATATGTTATTGAAGTTTGGTGAACCTCATAAACGAGTTTCGTGTGGCCCTCATGCCACCAAGGAGAAGAGTGGTTCCTCCTCGGCGGTGCCGTGTCCTCCTCCATACTCCGAGGAAACTCGGAAACCGAGTGCCTCCTCGAAGAGGTTGATGGCTTAAACGACGATGACGGTGAAAAGGCTTGTAGTTTTCCTCCATGATTGCAGCACTCTCCCTCACAAATATATATCCGGGGTTTTCACCCGGTAACAAGGTACACAAATATTATTTTGGAGTCTGGACTTTGAGTGGATTAAGGATGTGGTTTGTTGCACGAAACAAACGCGGTGGATGGCTAAGTCTAAGGTGATTCCGGCCTACAAACTAGAGCACACGAACAAAGAGTTGGATGAAAGACTTACCTCTCTCCTCCTCTTGGCGCGGTTCTTCTCTAGTGCATTCATGTTGCTTCGTGATCGCGTACACCTACCAAACGTTCCCATCCACTCCTTCGCTTGCATTATTGCTCCTTCCACTTGATGTTTTCGATTTGACTCACTTCCATACTCCCTTGCCTCACATGCATCCATGATATTCCTACAAAACAAAGCCTTGGCTGCCCCCCCATGCTTGTACTTTGCATGTGGTTTAAATATGTTGGAGGGGCATCCCGTGATGTATCATGGTGCATGCATGGTTAGGTTAACTAGATTGCCTCCCTTTAAGTGTGTTTAAGGCTAAGCACTCCTCTTATTTCGAAATTTAAAAATATTTTTCAGAGCCATGCAAGAGCTCAAGCATAAATTTAGAGAAGTTTTTAACCCAATAAAAACAAATGTAAGTCGAAAATATTTTTCGACTACGTCGATTTCGGTCTCACCGGTATAGTTTGCCTTCATTAGTTGAGAGCAAGCTTTTCCCGGCTTGATCATGGGGGCATAGGTTTAGGTCCTAATTTTGATTAGATGAGAGAGATTTTGAATGAAATAAAATTAAGTGAGGCTTAGAAAAATTCTAATCTTAGAGAAACCGAGGATATGGATTTTTAAACCAACCAAAAATCAAGTTTCTAGGTTCACGCGAGTCCTACCACATGCTGAAATTTAAATAACATCTAGATATAAGTCGCGGCTCTACTTGTGTGTTTTTAGCATGAAAAACAAGTCAACCATAGCACCATAATGAGGGTGAAGGGTTGAGTTAGGTTCTGAATTTTTTTTGGTTGTGGTTTCTCGAAAAAGAAGCAAACAATCACATAGGATGGTTCATGTAAAGGGTTTATGATCAAGCAATATATTGAACCAAGAATTATGTCTCTAATATTGTTCAACCATTCTAAGTCTAAGGTTTTGCGTAGTAAAATTCAAAACTGAATTATATTTAAAAAGACTTGAAAAACCCGGAATCGGGTTGTCCTCCCGTAGCTTATTCTTGACTCGACGAAACGGGTTGCCTCCCGCCTAGCGCTTCGTTTATAGTCCATGGCTAGACTTCTTCACTTGATTACTCCGGATCAACGCTCTTTGCGGGCATTGCAATCTTGGGTACCCACTTTGGCTTAGTCATTTTTTTGGTCTTCACAGGCTGGCTTTGTCCTTTGGTCTTGACGGATGCAACAACTTCCTTGTGGCTCGGCATCTCGAACCCCGGTCTTCGGTTGTGATCTTCATCTCTCCCGAGTGAGTTTGAGTAGCCTTTCGCCGTCTTGGGACCTTGGAGTTGTCTCCGAAATTCTTCTTTGTTACCCATCGGGCGCCCGACAAGTTGTCCCACTTGCGTCTCTAGCATCTTCATCATGATGAACACTTCGCATGTGGATCTTGCCTTGGCGGCCTTTAGGTGTTGAGCTTCTTTCTCCATCTCCATCTTCTCCATCCTCCTCTTAAGTGAACCGATATGCCACTCAAGGAATCCGGCTCGTATGCATTCAGCTCTCGCAATCGTCATGCGGATAGTTGAGACCTTGATCTTGAACGGCCTCCCGCGTCTTGAAGGTTTATGATAGGTAGATCAACGATGTCCGGGTGCGTAGCACTCCGGTGGTTGAGGTTGATCTTCCTTTGGACTTGGAGGTGGTGATTCCCTTGGAGATTTTGACGGTCCTTCGACTTTGGATCTAGGGTTTCCAATCCTTTAGCTTGTGTTGCACGTCACCTTTGCCTCGTAAAGTTTTCCCGGATCATCCACAAAAAAGTTTGGGTTTCTTGGAGAGGTAGCCAACCATCTCCGGTTAGGGTTAGTGATAAAACAAAAATCTAAAAAGAAAAGAAAAATTAGGGTTAATCAAAACTAGATTAGATTGAATTTTTTTTCTTTTTGAGGATGATCAAACTTAAGAGATGCGAAGAAAATCAAAAGAAAAACTGAAAGATAAGCGATACTAGATCGGATCTTGATTGCTTGTTCCCCGGCAACGGCGCCAGAAAAAGGGGCTTGTTGACGGTTAATATATGTATCAAAGTTCGTTTGTGACTTGCAAGCGGACAAGTCTCCCGTCGTAGTCAAGGGACCCTTCTTCCCTCAAGTGGTGAACCCAAGGTATCGAATCCGTGGAACAATGTGCAACGCAAGGATTCAATCTAGTAAAGCAAGGTAAGCTATCTTATGAAGGTAAGTTGCATCTAATCTACTAACTCATAAAGAAAACGAATCTAATCTAATCTACTAAAGAGGTAGCAAGAGAAAGCAAGAGATAACCAATCTAGAGAATCTAGATCATGCTTATATTGTAGCTCCAAACAAGATAGATGAAGATAGTAAAGCGAATCTCATTAAAAGCATCTTTAAATCGTGGCCTTCCCATCCGACTCCGAAAACGCCCCGCCTTTCGAACCCCCGTTCGTCACAACGTATTCCTATTCATGCGGGTAGTCTAGGGCGAGTTCGATAGAACAAGTTGAAATCACTTGGCCGGTCCCGCATGCACCTCTAGCCACCGCGGCTACAAGAGCACCCTATGTAATCTATCTTAAGTATAGATCGTAGAAGAAGCAAAACCAAGAAGAAAACAAAATCATCGAGAAGGCACTTGATCGCTAGAAATCGAATTCACTTACAAACTTCACCATGAATGATTACATGAACAAGATCACCACCGGGCCCTCCCTCGATCTTGATCCTCGCTCCGAGCTCCGACGTGGTCTTCCATGCAAGGTTCCCACGTCGGCTAGGGAAACCCTAGACAACTAGCACGACCCTCATCTCCGAGATGGTGTCCCTCAAGCTTCTCTCGCTCCTCGGCGGCGGATTACGACTTCCGTTCGCGTGGCTCTCGGTCGGGGGGCTATTTATAGCCCGAGAAGCAATTAGGTCAAAGGGGAGGCCGATTGGGCCCCGAAAGGGCCGGGCCGGCCGGCCCGGGCCCACCCGGCCCATCCCGCGGCCTCGCTTTGCCCGTGTTGCTTCCCACGTCTTCTAGATGTTCTCCCCTTTTGCATGTGGGCCCTTGACGTCGGTTTCTCTCCGAATTGGACTCAACTCCTTGTCTTGCAAGATTCAGCACTTTTCTGGTTCAGTCCTCGGAGTTTATCATCTTATCGGGCTTGGTCCTTGGGCTCTTGGAGTCATGTTCACTTCATTGCTTGACTTGTATCGGGCTTCAAGGTCTTGTCATGAGGTGCTTAATGAACTTATCCCGGAAGTCTTGCTTTCATCGTTAAAACCCTGCGTAAACACTTAACTCCAAAACCGACATGCACAAGTGAACTTGTTATACCACGGGGGTTAGTACCAATGAATAAGATACAAAAGTTATGCCAACACCGAAGGTAAACTCATGGCTAGGTTGAAGGATTTTCACCGTCAACAGAGTACGACTACGCCGACGACTTCGCCGCGGAGGACTACCCGACCCCAGGTTCACGCCCGACCGATTCTGAACTACCCATTAGGCATTGCTGAGTAGTATTGCTAGCGCTTTACTTTACGTATGCATGTGGATGAACCTTGCACTGCCTCTTTATTTACCCTGTCCTTGATTGTCCTACTACTACTATATATATGTTTTTGTGGGCTTATATGTGCGTCGAGCTTCGCGATGCATGTGTTGGGATGGGAATAGTGGTTCTTGGCGTGTGTGGGATAAAAACCGGCAGGAGAAGGCGTTTTGGGTACTTTGGCGGGGGTGAGCTCGAAACAACCGATCTGGGATCGGGGATAGGGGTGCACTCCTCAGTGCATCCCTCCTCGTTACGGTTTTCGGAGCCTAGGTGTTGGGGTTTTACGTGCGCTTGGAGGACATGAGCTCGCCCCGGTCTGAAATCGAGTGGATCAACTTGTTCATAGGACATCGTACACACCACCCCGCCGAGAGTGGGGATAGGGCCGTGTTGAGCTCGGCAAGTGCGGAACCATACCTCGCTTAGGATGGATAGCGGGGTATCGGTGGGGGAGCAAGGGAGGTGAGACCACCCTCTCGTAGCGACTCCCGTGTGGCCACACGGGAGCATTTCACGGTTCCGTAGTCCCTTCCGAGGGGGGGACAACTTTTAGGGCCGGATGCGGGATGGGTTCGTATCTACCGAGAGTTCGCCGGTAGGGATGGGCTCGGTCGGCCGTACACCGGCCGGGTACCATTCCGGGATGGGTACGGTGTACACGCTCTCGCAGTGTTGTTCGATCTATAGCTATAGCCGCGTCCTCGGTTATGGACACTGCCTAGAAGACATGTTCGTTCCTCATGTTTTGGGATTTCTACCTCCCCCTATAGGAGAGAGTGTGGTGAGCCGTGGTTACAGCCGGTTAGAGGAGAGAGGCTCCATCTACCTCGTCGATCCGGATGTAATCATTGAGGTGCGAGGAGAGGAAGTTCTCGCATCGACCCTAGACAGGAGTAGGAGATGGTGACGGGTCTTCTGGGTGACCAGTTGGATCCGGCCTGTGTTGAGAGACTTGGGTTTTGGGATATTGATGGAGATTCCTTGTTTATACTCTGCTCGTCGCCGCATAGGAAACCCCGGCCCGTTTCCTTGTCTACTCTCTTTTCCCTTTAGATGTTAGGCCACTTAAAGCCGCATACGGTTGGTGACGTGGACCTATCCCACTCCTTGGGGATAGACTTTGGGTGTGCAGTGGTACGAGTCCGAGTTCGACCGCAACGCCGACGGATGGTACGACTGAGGGATACGTCGCTTCGCTCGAGTTTGCCTGTGGCGGGAAGAATAAAGATGGAGACCCTTCTGAGAAGATAGCTACCGTTGCGTAGAATTTTCACTCTGATTCAGCCAAGAGGCTTGTAATGATGTACTCCATGATGGACATGTAATAAATTAATGTACTATTAACTTTATATGATGCGATGTATGCCTTTGTGTATCTATCTATGAGACGTTCTGTACGCGATAGCCACTGATCCAGGGACTATCGCGATGGTACAGGGATTCGGGTTTTCTATGAAAATCCGGGGTTTTACTGTGTGGTACCGCAGCCATGCTTGACCGTAGCACGTATCCCTAGGAAAGGTCGATAGAGATAGGACTCTATGCGCTCTACCTTTATAGTTATACCCTTGAGCTATGTTATAAAACTCGTTCCCTCTTTGAAAATTTCTTACTCACCTGCGCTGACAAGAAATTTCTTGCGTTTCACAGGAGATGGAGCACCAGGTCGCGGAGATCACCCCCCGAGACCGCGCGGGCGATCCGCCACTGGATGGAGAAGGCCCTTCTCAGGCTTGGAGTCTCTCCGACCTACGTCACGTACCGCGCCGAGTACGTACCCGCCGTGACCGGGCGGATGGTGCTCGCACGGCCGCCGTGCTCCCTCACCCGAGTCTCCCCCCGGTTCAAGGGAGAGGTCCGCGCGCCGCCGCACTCACCGTCGCGACCGCGCTCGACGTCGCCCGCCGCCGCACCCCCGGGCCGCCTACTCGCACGCACCGCGCCTCCTTCGAGACCGGGACTCTTCGGCCGCTACCCCCGGACTACCGGCGCCTCGCACCGCTCGTGGACGCGAGTTCCTTCGTACGAGGGGATCCAGGACGACGTCGACGCTGCTCCCTTCCGCTAGACCGACGAGACCCTGGTGGAGACCGCCAGCTACCTGGTCGACCTCGACAAGTACACGCGCCGACTGGAGGACGAGTCACGTACCCTCTACGGCCAGGTCAGGGACGCCACCATCGACGCGCTCCGTACCAGCCCCGCTGCGCCGAGCTGGAGAGGGAGAACACCGCTCTACGCCACCGTGTTCGCCAGCTCGAGTTGAGCCTCGACCGCGCGACCACTGTCCTCGCCGCCGGTCCGAGAGGGAGAGGGTGGACACCCGGGAGGAGATGTTGCACGCCAAGGAGGACCTACGCAGGCTGACGGCGAGTCGAACAGCCGAAGGACAAGCTCGAGCGCAAGGACGACCTCGCTCACGGTGCGCGCTCACCGCTCGGGTGTGAGCGGCTCAAGGTGGAGAAGCTGGAGAAGAGCCGAGCAGACAACGTCGCCAACATCGCGTGGCTCACGCGCATGGCCGTCTACCTGAGGGACAAGGCCGAGAGACTGAGGAGGACTTGGGAGGACGCCGACTCGCTTCGCGTGGATGAGCTCTTCGAGCTCAACGGAGAGCTACCCCCCGAGTCTCAGCGTGAGATTCGCACCGAGACCTTCGAGCTGCACCCGTCACGCCTCAAGCTCCACCTCCGTGCCCGATGGCCCGTCCGCCGACCCCCCGTCGAGACCGAGGAGGTTCGAGAGGCTCACGCCTTGGTGTCCCGGATCTTCCCGCCAGACTACCCCACCGAGGACCGCTACCCCGTCACGTACCTCGCAGGGCACGCACGGAGTAGGGAGCTGAGCAGGAGGCATGACCTAGAGTAGTGTTTTATGCTAGTAGTTTCCATGAGTTGTTCCTTGCGGCCGCGAGCATGTTCCGTGCCTAAAGAGAGTCATGCCACACCATGTAGACACTACCCTTTTGAGATTGTACCGATGTATTAGATCGTTGACTTGTTGTCGCTACCCCAAGGTCCGAGTCGGCCCTAAGGGGAGCAAGTGTAATAAGCATGATTGCCGTGTGCTTGGATCTTAATGATGTTCTTTGCGTCTTAATGCTTCTTCTACTTGAGTGTAGGTTATAATTAGAACTATTTTCTTGATTGCTTAAGGCTCATGTGTGAGTTGGTGAGTGACGTGCGTAAACTTCCCCCTTTTCCCTTATGTTTTCGTAAGGATGTCGATCCGCCGCTCCAACCGGCCGATGGCCCGCCTCGAGGAGGCGGTCGCCGAGGAGGAAGCCCAGCAGGGGCGTGGACGCGGTCGTGGCCGTGGCCGTCCACCCCCGCGTGGAGGAGCTTTGGGGGCTATGGCCCGAGGTGACGGAGCACCGCCACCACCGCCCGAGAACCCTGAGGCCGAGGTTGAGCAAGGAGCAGCCGAGCAAGGCCAGCCTGAGCCGGAACAGCCACCACCACCCCCACCTAACTTGGTGGAAGTGATGGTGCTCCGCACTCGCCGATGCGGAGGATGGCGGAAGCCATGGAGCACCGTGGCAACGGTGGGAACCGCGTCGCTCCGCAGGACGAGGACCTCACGAGGAAGATCGAGAGGTTCATCCGCCCGAAGGCCCCCACCTTCGCCTACTCGGATGACCCACTCGAGGCCGATGACCGGCCGAGGGTGATCGAGACCAAGCTCGACCTCACCGTCTCGCTCCGACGAGGAGTGCGTCGCTATCGCCGCGCACCCGCCCGGAGGGTCCCGCCAAGGCATGGTGGGACAACTACACCGCCACCCACCCGAACCCGCCTTTCATCACTTGGCCGGAGTTCTCGCGAGGCGTTCCGCGAGCGCACCTTCCCCGATGAGCCGCCGGTCCGTAAGGCGCAGGAGTTTCGCACCATGACTCGTGGTGCGATGAGAGTCGAGGAGTACGAGCGTCACTTCATGAAGATGATGCGGTACGCCCCCGACGACACCAACACCGACCGTAAGAAGCAGCTTCCGGTTCCCCGCGAGGCCTCCACCACGGCCTTCGCCCGTGCGCCGAAGGCAAGTGAGCACAAGTCCCCGCGCCATCTCGTCAACCGCGCCATCGCGGTCGAGGACGAGAGGAGGGGCCACGAGGAACGCATGAGGGGCAAGAAGAGGATGGGAGATCGGGATCGGCCCGACCGATCCTTCCCGTGCCGAGAAGCGGACGCAGCAACATGCCGAGGGGGAGCTACCGCCCGGGCACAACCAGCCTGGGCGTGGCTTCGGAGGAAGTGGACGTAGCCCGTTCCCCGGAGGGAGGAACCCCGGCTATCCCCAGCAGACTGGAGGCTACACCCGTGTTCCACCGAGCACCGCGCGACCCGCCGCAGGGGGCTTCACCGTCACCTGCTTCGCGTGTGGCAAGCCAGGCCACAAGTCCTACGACTGCCCCGACAAGAAGGCGGCCGCCACTCCCGCGAGGGCACCTGCTCCAGGAGGCCGACCTCCTCGAGCCGCGCCGCCCCGCCGCCGGCCGTGGGAGGCCGAACCACCTCACCGAGGAGGAGGTCGCCGATGCCCCCGACGTCGTGATCGGTAAGTTTTTGGTTTGTGGTACTTCGCTTCCGGTTCTCTTTGACACCGGTGCAACAGGGTCCTATATCACCTCTCGGTTCGTGAATAAACTTTCCCTCCCTACAACCACCCGAGCGATGCCTATCATCACGAGCTCTCCGCTCGGGGATATCCGATGCACCCCGCCGTGCAAAGGAGTGGAAGTGGTCATCCGTTCGGGGACCGCCCCTAGGGGTCCCCATAAACAATGGGGGAACCCCCACTTAAATCCCTGCATCAAAACATGCTAAGCCTAACCATGCAGGAAATTAATCGTGCAGGACATGGCCTATGTGGCAGGACTCCGGAGGCCCACCAAGACGGCCCGTCTAGAAGACCCCTCGAGCAGGGCTCCGCCTCGCTCGAGGACACGCTCCTCCTCGAGCGGGCTCCACCCCCGTTCGAGGGGCGACCCCTTCCCTCGAGCGGTCCCGCCCGCCGAGGGCTCGCTCCCCCTCGAGCGAGTCCCGTCTCGCTCGAGGGTCCGCCCCGCCCTCGGCCGGGGCCCGCCACGCTCACGGGCGCGCCCGCACGCGTGCGCCGGCCCCGTACTTGGGCATTTAACGCCCCGACGCCGCGGACGGCGCCATCATGCGCCCGGGCTCACGCCCCGTGCCGCCGCACCAACTCCCCAGGGAGGAGCCCATCCCCGCCACTGTGGGATGGACTGTGCGGTACGGCCGGTGTCAGTCCCGTGACACCGCGCGCCCACTACTGTACGACTAACGCGCCCGACCCTCGAAAGAGGGCCGGCACACCCTCGATTCACTTTCACGTGACCCCGCAGTTAGGTGAGGAGCGCTAGGCCGGTGGATGGCCATCCCGGCCACTGTAACGCGCGACCGCCGTACCCACGCGTGCGGGCGCACGCCCGACTCCTCGGTGCGCACGCCCGGCACCGCAGACAACCACTCCACTACCGCGGAGCTCATTGGGAAGGAACGCCGTTCGCCCCGCTCCCCGTACCCCGTACCAGCCCATCACCAAGCACCTCCCTCGAAGCCTATCGAGGACGCCATCACCATCCGCCGCCTCCTACCCCTCGAACCGCCACCGTTCGGCACGAGGCGCACCATCATGGCCGGATCGCGGCGAAGATCGTCCGGACGGCCGCCCACTCTACGCCGTAGCGCGATGTGCTCCCTCACGTAGCTAGGTAGCGCGGCGTGCGTGTAACCCGCCGCCCCCTTGGCCTATAAAAGGGGGGAGGCGAGCCCCCGCCCGCGGGGGGGGGGGGGGGGGGGGACAAATTGAGAGGAACATAACACACCGTGCACTCACTCTCTTATTCTCCCACAACATCTCCACCACTCTCCCAGGGACTTGGAAGCCACGCTTCCTCTCCCACCTTGCTTGTACTTGCCCCACTACAGCACCCCCCGTGCCGAGCAATACAAGGCCACGAGCACGCCCCTGCTGGACGTACGGCCCCCTCGGCCGGAACCAGGATAAAACCTTGTGTCATTTGTTGCTTAGCATCGACCATTGAGGGATAGACCTAGGCGCTATCTATCGGTTAGTGTCGGGACCATATTCCGCACCGACGCTGGCGCCCACCGTGGGGCAAACGAGCGCCTAAGGTCATTTCGTCAACTCCCTCCATGGTGATTCGCACCGAGTACCGTGCTACGCGCTACAACATGGGTAGCTCGGACCCTCTCCCCGGCCGGGTTCGAGATCCGCTTCGGAGACTTGAACTTCCGTGCCACGGGGAACGGCTATCTCATGCGCCTCACCAATCGTGAGGAGCTGCGCGCGCGCCGCGAGGCCGGTCCGCTCCGGTCTCCGCCGCACGCACGACACGCGCGCAGCGCCCGCAGCACGGATGCCGCGGGTCCGTTGACGCCGCGACGCCGTCGTCGCTCCGGGCTACGCTCACGCCGGCGCGGTCCGAGCGGCGGCAAGCCGAGCGCGCCGCCGCCCAACGCGGTACGCCCACCATCACAACAGCCGCCACCGCCCCGACGAGACCGCGTGCAGTCTCAGGACCGCGCATCCCCATCGGGCTGCGTGGCGCCACAACGGCCCATAACGCCAACGTGAACATGACGATGCGCCGGGTTCCACCTGGCCGCCACGTCTTCGTCGCCAGGGATCCCGCACCTCGGCCAGCGACGAGTCGTCCCCGGGCTCCGTCGACACGATGCCACCCGCCAACCGACACGGGTACGCGGAGTGGGACTTCTCCGCGTGCCGACCCGGGCCGCGTTTAGGCGCTTCCTCGACGCCACGGACTACGGTTTGGCCGCTCCGACGACTCCGGCACGGGAGCTACGACCCCACGCGGGAGTGTTGTGCCGTCATCACCAACGACCCGCCCAACGCCGCCGGTGCGGCGGCGCCGGAGACGGGGAAGTCACGCCCGCCCCGGGGATCGCCACGCGCCCGGCCGCGGGGCCGAGCGCTCCCGCCGGGGCCGACGTCGACGCACAGCCGGCCCAAGCCCGCGAGCTTGAGGCCAAGCCGGCGGAGGAGTACGGACAAGACGGCCGCTCCGCGCCTCGATGGCGGGGAGGCCTCGCGCGCGGCGAACGCGCGCGAGAGCCGGGCCGGCGTGTCCGTGACCGCCTCAACCCCGTCCCCAACGTCGACAATGCGGATACTCCGCCACGGGCGAGCCAAAAGCTCATCGCCGCCGCGACGTTGCTACGCGCCATGCCGGCACCATCGACCCCCGAGGCTCGAGACATGCACCGCGAGGTGCGGACTCTCCTTGAGCAAGCGGGCCGTCCGGCGAGGCCGAGAGCTCGGCCTCACGCATCCGCCAACAAAGGGGACGCACGGGGTGATGATCCCGCACCAGAGGCGAACCCTCGGTGCACGTAGGTCAACCCCGCCGACCAGGGACGCACGCCGGCCAAGGAACGGCTCCTCGACACGCGCAGGCGCCGGATGGCGATGCCCGCAACGTCATCAACGCCGGGCGCACCCGGCAAGGCGGACGCGCGAGCGGCTAGAGGCTACCACCCTCGAAGGGGTGGACGCTACGACGGCGGCGAGGATCGCTCCCCGACACCGGAGCCCCCGGGCACCCGTGTGTTCAGCCGGGAGATCCGCACAGCAGCGTTCCCCCAGCGCTTCCGTCAGCCCTCGACGATCGTCAAATACAACGGGGAGACGGACCCTCGTGTCTGGCTCAACGACTACCGCCTAGCTTGTCAGCTGGGCGGGGCCACCAACGACGAAGTAATCATCCGCAACTTGCCCCTGCATTTGGGCGACGCTGCCCGGACATGGCTCGAGCACCTGCCCGCCAGCCAGATCCATAGCTGGGACGATCTAGTCCACACCTTCGTGGGCAACTTCCAGGGCACGTACGTACGCCCTGGGAACTCCTGGGATCTGCGCTCCTGCACGCAGAAGCCGGGCGAATCGCTACGGGACTTCATACGGCGCTTCTCCAAGCGCTGCACAGAGCTCCCCAGCGTGGCACAATCCGAGATCGTGCACGCGTTCCTCGAGGGCACCACGTGCGGGACCTTGTGCGCGAGCTAGGACGCAGCCCGCCCAGGGACTCGAACGAGCCGTTCGACATTGCCACCGCCTTTCGCCTCCGGAGAGGAGGCCGTGGGGGCAATCTTCGACGGCAAGAAGGGCAAGCGCTCCGAGGACACGCCCGCGGAGGGCGGCGGGTCCAAGGAGCCGCGCCGCAACGACAAGCGGGGCAAGAAGGGGAAGAAGCCGCGCCGCGAGGCGCGCGAGCGGGGCGCAACGGCGGCAACGCCGAGGCCCTCGCTGTCGACCCGGCCCGACGGGGCCCTCGACCGGCTCCTCGAGGCCCGGGGGTGTTCGACGACATGATGAAGAAGCCATGCCCCTACCACAAGACCCCCGTAAACCACACTCTTGAGCAAAGGCGACATGCTCAAGAAGTTCTATGGCCGTGCCGCCGCGAAGGAGGCAGAGGCCAAGAAGGATGGGGGCGATGGCGACGCGGGTGGTTTCCCCGCCGTCGAAAATGTGTTCCTCATCTTTGGGGGACCTACCCTCGACATGTCGACCCGCAACGCAAGAAGGAGCGGCACGAAGTCCTCGCCGCAGAGGGGCACCTCCGCCTTTCTCAACCGGTCGAAGGATGCCATCACCTTTAGCCGGGATGATCACCCAAATCGCATCCCGAACCCGGCCGCACTCCACCGGTGGTTGATCCCATCATTGGGAACGCCCTGGTTTTCGAAGGTCCTTATGGACGGAGGCGGTAGCCTCAATATCCTCTTCGCGCATACATTGCGCCCGATGGGGGATTGGGGCGGACCCTCCCGTTCGGCCCGAAGCACGAAGCCGTTTCACGGCATCGCGCCCGCAAGCGGGTTCGCCCCCCTCGGGCATCGACCGCCCGTCCGGTTTGGGACCCCCAAGAATTTCCGCAAGGAAACCCTCACCTTCGAGGTGGTGGGATTCAAAGGGGCCTACCATGCCATCCTTGGGCGACCATGCTATGCCAAGTTCATGGCGGTCCCCAACTACACGTACTCGAAGATGAAGATGCCGTGTCCAAACGGCGTCATCACCGTCGGGTCATCGATCGAGCATGCATTCGATCGCGATGTCGAGTGCGTGGAACATGCAGGCACTAGCGCCGGGATGAAGCGCCGGTGAACACACTAGAGAAGATGGTCAACGACGACCTCGCCCTCCGCCACCAAACACATCGGCACCTTCGAGGCCGCCGAGCAAACCAAAGGGGTCCCTCTCGACCCGTCGGCCCCCGAGGGCAAGGCGTTGAGGGTCAGCCCGACCCTCGATCCTAAATAGGAAGCAGTGCTCGTCGACTTCCTCCGCGCCAACGCCGACGTCTTCGCGTGGAGCCCCTCGGACATGCCAGGCATCCCGAGGGAGGTCGCCGAGCACTCCCTTGATATCCTGCCCAACGCTCGCGCCGTGCAGCGGCGGGCCGCGCCGCTTCGACGAGGAGCGGCGACGGGCGATCGGAGCGGAGCCGCGGAAGCTCCTCGAGGCCGGGTTCATCAAGGAAGTGTTTCACCCTACGTGGCTAGCTAATCCCGTGCTTGTAAAAAAGAAAAATGGGAAGTGGAGGGATGTGCATAGACTACACTAGTCTCAATAAAGCGTGTCCAAAAGTTCCCTTTCCTTTACCACGTATAGATCAAATCATTGATTCTACAAACGGGTGTGAACCGCTCCGTTTCCTCGATGCCTACTCGGGATATCACCAAATAAAAATGAAGGAGTCCGACCAGCTCGCGACTTCGTTCATCACACCGTTCGGGACGTTCGTTACGTCACGATGCCTTTTGGCCTCGTAAACGCGGGCGCAACATATCGCCGCATGCAAGCACGTTTTTGGGGACCATATCGGGCGGACGGTCGAGGCTTACGTGGACGACATTGTCGTCAAGACCCGGAAGGCGGACGACCCGGTTAGCGATCTTGGCATCACGTTCACTGCCCACGGCAAACGGGGTCAAACTAAACCCCGAAAAATGCGTCTTTGGAGTGCCGCGGGGCATGCTCCTAGGGTACATCGTCTCCCGGCCGGGGAATCGAGGCCAACCCCGAAAAGGTCGCGGCCCTCGAGCGAATGGGTCCACTTCGGGACCTCAAAGGGGTGCGAAGGTGTTGGGGTGCCTCGCCGCCTTAAGCCGCTTCGTCTCGAGGCTCGGTGAGAAGGGCCCGCCCCTCTACCGCCGCTCAAGAAGCACGAGCGCTTCTCTTGGACCGCCGAGGCCCGAGGAAGCGCTCGACAAGCCGAAGGCGTCTCGACGCACGCCCCAATCCTTACGCCGCCGCGAGACGGCGAACCCCTCCGGCTCTACGTGGCCGCAACCACCCGGGTGGTCGCGCCGTGGTCGTCGTGGAGCGCACGGAGGAAGGGCATGCCTTGCCCGTGCGAGGCCGGTCTACTACATCGGCGAAGTCCCCGTCGGACACGAAGACGCGATACCCCCGTGTCCGTAAGCCGTTATACGCGGTAGTCCTCGCGCGGCGCAAGCTCCGCCACTACTTCGAGGCCCACCCCCGTTACGGTGGTCTCCTCCTTCCCGCTAGGAGAGATCATTCGCAACCCCGACGCGGCGGCGGCACTGCCAAGTGGTCCGTGGAGTTGATGGGCGAGACGCTCGCCAACGCTCCGCGCAAGGCCATCAAATCGCAAATCTTAGCCGATTTCGTCGGCCGAGTGGACGGACACGCAGCGCCGCCCCCTCGGATTCCAGCGAGTCCGGACCCCGTTCTTCGACGGCTCGGTGATGAAGACAGGGAGCGGGCGCGGGCTCGCTCTTTGTGTCACCCCTCGGGGAACACATGCGCTACGCAAGTGCGCCTCCACTTCCCCGCATCCAACAATATGGCGGAATACGAGGCCCTTCTCTCGCGGCCTCAAAATCGCCATTGAATTGGGCATCAAGCACCTCGACGTGCGAGGGGATTCGCGGCCCTCGTGATCGATCAAGTCATGAAGAACGCGAGCCGCCACGACGACAAGATGGAGGCCCTCCTGTAAAGCCGTGCGGGCCCTCGAAGACAAGTTCTACGGCATCGAGCTTAATCATGTACCCCCGCCGGTACAACGAGGAAGCGGATGAACTTGCCAAGATCGCGTCCGGCGGATCACCGTTCCCCCCGAACGTTTTCGCGTGCGACATCGCGCGCCCTCGGTCACCTTCGAGCCCTACCCCTCGAACGACGGCGGACCCTCGGGGGCTCCCTCGAACCCGGCGCGGTGCGGAACCCATGGAAGAGGACCCCTCGAACGAGGCGTACGTGCTCTCCCTTCTCGAGGGGTACGGCTCCCACGAGGCCGTCGCGATGGACATCGAACCGGCTCCCGTCCGGGCGGACGGCGGGAGAAGTACATCGCCCGGATTGCTCGAGGGGAACTCCCCGAAGACCGGGCCGCGGCCGTGGCGCATCGCCGGATGGCCAAGTCATTCACCCTCGTCGACGGCGAGCCGTACAAGCGCGCCGCGTCAGGCATCCTCCAGCGATGTATACCCATCCCCGAGGGGCGCGAGCTCCTACGGGACATCCACGCGGGAATCTGTGGCCACCACGCCGCGCCACGCACCCTCGTTGGCAACGCGTTCCGCCAGGGCTTCTACTGGCCTACCGCGGTCACGGATGCCGCGTGAAATTGTGCGCACCGCGAAGGTTGCCGCTTCTACGCCCGCAAATCCAACTTGCTCGCTCACGCCCCCGCAAACAATCCCCCGTCACATGGCCGTTCGCCGTGTGGGGGTTGGACATCGTCGGGCCCCTACGAAAGGCGCCGGGGGCTTCACCCACCCGCTTGTCGCGATCGACAAGTTCTCCAAGTGGGTGGAGGTGCGCCCCATCACGAATTTGAAGGCCGAGCAGGCGGTCACGTTCTTCACCGGCATCGTCTACCGCTTTGGAGTGCCGAACTCCATCATCACGCGACAACGGGTCCCGCTTCACGGGCCGGAAGTTCTTGGAGTTCTCGCGACAAGTTCCACATCCGCGTGGATTGGGCACCGTGGCACACCCACGGACCAACGGCCAAGTAGAGCGCGCCAACGGCATGATTCTACAGGGCCTCAAACCCCGAATTTTCGACCGGCTCAACAAATGCGGCGGAAATGGCTCCAAGAACTACCAGCGGTCGTGTGGAGCCTAAGGACAACCCCAAGCGCAGCCACCGGTTCACCCCGCTTTTTCCTGGTCCATGGCGCGGAGGCCGTCCTCCCCACGGACCCGGAATATGGGTCGCCCGGATTCGAGACTACGACGAAGAGGCTAATCGGCGAGCCCGCGAGGACTCACCGGACCGGCTAGACGAAGTACGCCTCGTGGCGTTGATGCACTCCGCAAGGTATCAACGGTCCCTACGACGCTACCAAGCACGCAAGATACGTCGCGGGGATTTCGGCCGAAGGGGATCTAGTCCTAAGGCTACGCCAAGACAACCGAGGGCGCCACAAGCTATCGCCCCCATGGGAGGGACCCTACGTCGTAGTGAAAGTGCTCAAGCCGGGCACGTACAAGCTGGCCAACGAGGACGGCGAAGAACTTACCAACGCTTGGAACATCCAACAGCTACGTCGCTTCTACCCTTAGCTAGGATTTCCAAGTATTTTCTGTTGTAAAAACGCATGGCCAACACCCCAGTTGGCGTCACCTATGTAAATACTCCAATAAAAGGGCAACTCGGCTTTCCCCTGAAACCCAAGTTACCCTCGGGGGCTACGCGCGGGGGGGCACCCCCCCCCCCCAAATGGTCCCATTTTTTCGCGCAAAAAAAAATGTAACAACACGCGCTAAGTTTGTTTCCCTACTTCAACCTCGAGCCATGATTCGAACAGGGCGCGGTGGCACGGCGGAAGGAGCGTGCGAGCCGAGAGACGCCCTACGCCGCGTGGCTATGGCCCGTCTCTCTCGCCTCCAACCCGGCGGGCCCCCCTGCGAAAAACGAACTCCCCCTAACTAGAATCTACTCGGGAAGAAGGAGAAACAAAAGGCGTAATAAGCAAACAACTTCATTTACAAGAATCGCTATGTTCACAAGACGACTTGTTTATTTACAAAAAGGCCACGAGGCCGGGATCCGATACACATGAACAAAAAACGGGCCTAGCGCCCGGATGCTTTCGAGCGGGTGGAGCAACGGCATCGGCGGCGTCCGGGAAGAGGAATTCTTCGAAGGCCTCGGCGAGCGACCCGGCGGCGTCGGCGAGCAAGCGCGTCCGCGCGCTCCATGGCCACCTCGTCCTCGACGCCCTCGGGCACGATATAGCCCTCCGCCAGCGCCTCAAGGTTGACCTCGTAGTGGGATCGCACCACTCCGAGGGCCTTCCGACGCCCAAGTGCAACGCCCGCCGCATCCGCTCCGTGACGTGGCCGCCGAGGGCGCGCAGGCGGGCGGCGGCCGCCGAGCCGCCGCCCGGGCCTCGCCTTCCTCGACGACGCGGCAAGTCTCGAGGGCCGCGTCACGCAGCTCCCCGCGCCCTCCTCGCTCGGAGGAGTTGTAGGAAGCTGCGGGGGCCTCGGCCCGCCCGGCCCCGCCGTGCCCCAAGGCCGTGCGCAAGCCCGGAACCAACGAGACGACAGGAGATCGAAAGGGAGAAGCGAACCCTCTAAAGCAAAAAAAAACCAACAAACGAGTCGAAAAGTCTCACCCTCGACTTGCTTCCTCTCCGCATCGAGGTCGCGGCGCGCGGACTCGAGTGCCGCCGAGACGCCGGGACGGCCTCGCCTTGCTCGCGGAGGGCCGCCCTCCTCCGGGCGGCGTTGTTGATGCGAGCGTGAGCGCTTCATCCTCAACCTTGGAGAATGCGGCGTTCCGCTCCTCCGGGCCGACTTCTCCGCCGCTTCGCGAGCAACGCGCGCTCCCGCTCCGGGCGCCGTTCGGGCGTCGCCGAGGGCAGCTTGCTCTTCCCGGAGCCGCCCCTCGGCCCCCGGCGGGCGACGCGCTCCTCGCCGGAGCCGCTCCTCGGCAACGACGAGGGCCGCGCCCTTGGCGTCGAGGGCGGCCTTCGGTCATCGGCCTCCTTGGCGCGCCGTTGCTCCGCCCGCGCGCCCGCTCCTCGCCCCCGGCGCCGCCGCGCTCGCCCCCTCGAGCGACGTGCGGAGCTCCCGGGTCTCGGCGCGAGCGGTGGCCACCTCCGCCTCCCGGCTGGCGGCCCGGCGTCCGCGTCTTGTCCAGGTCCTCGCGCGCGTTCCACAGCGCCTCGTCGCGATCGACGAGGGCTGCGCGGATCCGCTCGAGACTCGAGTGACGCGCCGTGTCCCGCCTCGAGCTCTCGGTGAAGCACGTCGCACCACGCCATCGCCCGCACACCGGCCCGCCGTTCGGCGTCCCGAGAGCATCCGCAAGCGCGTCGAAAGCGCTGCATCGCTCCCGGAGCTGGCGGGCCTCGGCGTTCACCTGGTCGAACGCGTCGTACTTCTCATGGGCGCGGCGCTCGAGCTCCTGGCATACACACATCGAATCTCGTAAGTGCCAAGGCTTGAATGCGGCACACGAAAACGAAAAAGGAAGAGAGACGAGCAACCGCGGCTCACCTGGAAGACGAGCCAGGCCGGCCGCCGTGGACCTGCGCCGCCTCGTTCAACGCACGGTTGAGCGTGGCGCCGTGGTTCCCGAGCTCGCCCCGCAGCCCCGCTCCCCCCCGGCGTCGCAAACGCAGGGGGATCCTCCACGGCCCCCCCACCCGGGCGGAGCGACCGGCGTGGGAGGACGAGGCCTCGCATCGTTCCCTCGGCCCCCCACTACCATGCGACCCTCGCGCCGCCTCACGAGGGCCCCCTCCCCGGGGGTCGGGGGAGTTCGTGGGGCCGCCCAGCCCACTCGGTTCCACCCGGGCGGCGGGGAGTCATCCGAGAGCTCCACCACCTCCGCCCCGGAGACCGCCGGCGGGAGGAGCCGCTCGCTCCGCCCCCGCCGGCGCCCCCACCCCGCGCCTCCGCGGCCACGGCGCCCGTAGTGGCGCCGTCGCCGCCACCTCCGGCCGTGCCGCCGCATCGGGCCGGCGCCCTCGCGAGGTTGCGCCCGCTCCGCCTCCCTCCGCGGGGGCCGCCACCGCGGGCGGCACCTCCACCGTAGCCACCGCCGCGGCCCGCGCCTCCATGGCGACCGGCGCCGGCCGCCCCCCGGCGACCTCCGGCCGCGCCGCGGCAGTCGATCCGCCGGCCGGGGCCTCGAGGCCCCGGCCGGGCCTTGCGAGCTCGTGCCCGCCGCCGCGCTTGTCCCCGGGCGCGACCCCCTCGACGAACGCCGCCGGTGGGGATCGACGCGTCCGTCCTCGGCACCTTGGCCGGTGCAAGAGGAGGAACGGTGGGCACCGCCCGCGCGGACACGAATGGGGGGTTAGAGCATCTAATCACCGGCAAACTAAAACCAAACAAAGGAAGACAGGCCCTTACCTTGCGGAGGAAAAGGCCCGCTTCCTTTTCCTCAAGGCCTCCGCGGACGAGGCCGACGCGGCCGGCCGCGCCGCCGCCGCAGCGCCTCCTCGACGGCGCCGCCGCACGCACGGGCACGCCCGCCCGTGCGCGGGCGCGCCCGATGCCGCACCCCCCGAAGAAGCCACCGCGCGCGGGGGCACGCTTGCCCGCGCGCGGGCACGCGCCCGCCGACGCGCCCCTTGGCCGACGACGCCGCGCGCGCGGATGCGCCCTCCCTCCGCGCGCGCAGCACGCTCGACGCGCGCACGCGCGCGTCCGCCGCGCGTACCTCCGCGGCACGCACCGGCACCCCGCGCGCGCGCGCCGCCCCCGACGACGAATGCCCGGCGGCGGGCGCCGGTGCGCCCGCCCCAGCACGAAACCACCCCCCGACGCCGGCGCGGGTTCCGGCGACGGGGGCGCAGGCCGCCACCGTCCGAGGGGCCCTCCCCCTCGGACTCTTCCTCCTCGTCCTCGCTCCGAGGACGAGGGCTCCTCGATATCCGGGAGGAGAGCCCCGCCTCCTCGCGCCGCCGCGTACTCCGCGGACCGTCGGTCGCGGCGCGCTTGGCGACGCCCGGCGTGCTCCCTCTTGCGCGCCCGCCCGCTCCTGCTGCTCCCGCTGCGCCGCCCGGCCGAGCGCACGGGAATCGGGGGTGGGTGGAACGGATTTGGCGATGTTGAACTCCACCGACCGCGCACAAGAGTGACAATGGCGAATCAAGAGACGAAAGCAAAACCAAGAACTAATACGAAATCAGGAACCCAACTCACCCGCGGGCCCGTAGGGAGCATCTCGATGTCCCACGGGGGTCCGACCCGCGGTGGCGGCGTCCGGGTGTCGACGGCGCTCCGCGCCCGGGTGAGCGCGTACGGCCGCTCCAGCGGCGTCGGGAGCATCCGCGATCTCGCCACGTCGACGGGGTTGGCCGCCTCTGTCATCTCGAAGATGCAGAGCGGCCTCTCCATCAACGGCACGATTCGCCGGTGATGAAGGAAGGCGAGGACGCCCATCGCGTTGAGCCCTTCCCTCGCCAGCCGCCGCAGGGCGGCGAGGACGGACTCTTGCCGCGCCCGATGTTGGGCCGTAGACACCCCGTAGCCCCAGGAGGCGGGCCTCTCCTTGAACACCCGGCCGGTGTAGGGGGGAAGGCCGGGCTCGGCGTTGCGCAGATAAAACCATCCCCGCTCCCAGCCGGCGTTGTTCGTCGTCATGGTGCAGGGGATGTAGAAATCCTTGAGCTGCCCCCGCGGGGGCCGCCGACATCCCCGCCGGCGCGCACCGCGCGCGCGGGTCCTCGGCTCCGATGTGGGCTGCGTGACGAGCTCCCCGCGGAAAAGGTGAACCCGTAGCTCCCGCTTGACGGGATCCCCGAGGTACCCTTCGCGGACACCCACGAACGTGGCCGCCCGCGAGATCGCGTTGGGGGGCGAAGTTGTGCGGCTCCACCCCGTAGTAGTGGCACATTGCCCGCATGAAGGTACTCGCCGGCGCGTTGAAGCCGCGCTCGTGGTAGCGGAGGAAGCTCACCACGTAGCCCTCCGGCGGGTTGGGCTCGAGGTGCGTCGCCGCGGCACGATCCACTCCGCCGGCGCCCTTCTTCGTTGGCCGACAACTGGCCGGCGGCAACCAGCTCGCCAAGCGCGAGCCGGGTCACCGTCGACCTCTCCCAGGCGTACGGCTCCAGGATCCTAATGGGAAGCTGAGGCGGCGCCATGAGGGGGGACGAGCGAATGCGAAGGCGAAGGACAAGGAAACGAGGAAAAAGCTCTAAGCGGGGCCGAGACCGCGCGGTGGCGAGAGCGAGGCGAAGGCGAAGGGACGGGGACCGAAAGTGGTAAGGTGCCAAGGTAAAAAACCGCCGTCCACTCCTCCCCGCGCTTTATAGGCGACGGGCGAGTTCTCCGGAGCGGACGCCCCGCCGCATTAACCGCAGGGAATCTTTCCATCGCGTCGACGGGCGGGCCCCACCACGGCCGCGGCGGCTCTAACACTGCAGGCGGGTCATCATTACGGCGAGGAACGGCTGCGACCGAGGCAAAACCGTCACATCCGCCCCCGCGCCGCCCACTACGCGCGCGCGCGCGCCGCGAGCCGCCTAAAAAGGCGCGCCCGCGCCGCAAAACCGCGGCCACGACCGCAAGGCAATTAAATGCCGGCCCCCTTGCCAAGCAAGGAGAGCCCTCGAGCGAGGCAAATCCTCGGCTCGAAACGAGGCGACCCTCGATGGGATATCAGCGTGAGAAGGTCGCCCGGGACCTGCTCGGTGTAGAGCAGGCAACCGCGGGCACCCATGCCACGTGAAACCCTCGAGCGGCATGACCCTCCGGCTCGAGACAATGTCAACCCTCTAAAAGAAGGCACGCGCATAAGAGGATCGCCCAGGTCACGCTTGAAATAGAGCGGCACCGAAAGCACTCATGCCGCGCCATGCCACCAACCAGCACCTCGAGGGTCGGCACGCCCAGACCCCTCGACGGCCGCAAACGCGAAAAGACGGGGCTGTCCATGCACGGCCCCGCACGGCCTTACTGATCAGAGGTTCGAAGCCTGACCCTCGACGGGTTCGAACAGCGCCCCGCATCACGCAGTTAGGGACGACGAGGGCACGCGCGTTCGAGCCGTTCCTCGAGCCCGTCGGCTCGAGGGTGCCCCACATGTCGTGTTCGAGAGCCGCCAGGGCGGCCCTAGCCGGGGGATCCCACCGAGGGAGAGCTTCCGCGCCCTCGGTCCCTAGCGAACGGGACCGAGCCCCACCTAGCAAACCCACGCAAGCGCTTCCATGGACGCGTCTCCGACCGCGCAGCCCTACCCTTATCGAACGGGGCATGGGCGTCCACTTGAACCACCCACTAGCGCCTCGACGAGGAATCCGCGATTCGCGACCCGCTCGATGGGAGTCGTGGAGACCTCACCCCTCCGTCCCGCGGAGGGACGGCGAGGGTGCGTTAAAAAACAAGTCGTCGTGCTCGACCCAATCGCCTCGAACGGGCCAATGCTCGGGGGCTTGACGCGCGGCTACACCTCCTTGAAATTGCACCCGCCGGAGACAAAGGACAGGGGAGCGTGCACCCCCGAAGCCGGCCGAAACATCGCCGATGCCGGTTGGCATATGTGCCACGCCTTCTCGACCAAATTGCTCACGGTTAACCCCTGCCCCGCAGGAGAGCCCACACCTCCCCGCAGGGCTTCGGGGGCTAGGACCCGCGGGCCCGCCGACGCGGCCCCACGGAAAGCGTTCGCAAACAAGGAGGGAAGAACGTCCTATCGCAGGTTCCGGCATCGCGGGAGCCTCAATGGCAAACCCGCAGATGCTCGGGGGCTACTGTCGGGGACCGCCCTAGGGGTCCCCATAAACAATGGGGGAACCCCCACTTAAATCCTTGCATCAAAACATGCTAAGCCTAACCATGCAGGAAATTAATCGTGCAGGACATGGCCTATGTGGCAGGACTCCGGAGGCCCACCAAGACGGCCCGTCTAGAAGACCCCTCGAGCAGGCTCCGCCTCGCTCGAGGACACGCTCCTCCTCGAGCGGGCTCCACCCCATTCGAGGGGCGACCCTTCCCTCGAGCGGTCCCGCCCCCGCTCGAGGGCTCGCTCCCCCCTCGAGCGAGTCCCATCTCGCCGAGGGTCCGCCCCGCCCTCGGCCGGGGCCCGCCACGCTCACGGCGCGCGCGCACGCGTGCGCCGGCCCCGTACTTGGGCATTTAACGCCCGACGCCGCAGACGGCGCCATCATGCGCCCGGGCTCACGCCCCGTGCCGCCGCACCAACTCCCCGTGGAGGAGCCCATCCCCGCCACCGTGGGATGGACCGTGCGGTACGGCCGGTGTCGGTCCCGTGACACCGCGCGCCCACTCTTCGTACGACTAACGCGCCCGACCCTCGAAAGAGGGCCGGGCACACCCTCGATTCACTTTCACGTGACCCCGCAGTTAGGTGAGGAGCGCTAGGCCGGTGGATGGCCATCCCGGCCACCGTAATGGCGCGGCCGCCGTACCCACGCGTGCAGGCGCACGCCCGACTCCTCAGGCGCACGCCGGGCACCAGAAGAACCACTCCACTACCGCGGAGCTCATTGGGAAGGAACGCCATTCCGCCCCGCTCCCGTACCCCGTACCGCCCATCACCAGCACCTCCCTCGAAGCCTATCGAGGACGCCATCACCATCCGCCGCCTCCTACCCTCGAATCGCCACCGTTCGGGTACGAGGCGGACCATCATGGCCGGATCGCAGGCGAAGATCGTCCGACGGCCGCCCACTCTACGCCGTAGCGCGATGTGCTCCCTCACGTAGCTAGGTAGCGCGGCGTGCGTGTAACCCGCCGCCCCCTTGGCCTATAAAAAGGGGAGGCGAGCCCCCAGCCGGGGGGGGGGGACAAATTGAGAGGAACATAACACACCGTGCACTCACTCTCTTATTCTCCCACAACATCTCCGGCCCACTCTCCCAGGGACTTGGAAGCCACGCTTCCTCTCCCACCTTGCTTGTACTTGCCCCACTACAGCACCCCCGTGCCGAGCAATACAAGCCACGAGCACGCCCCGGCCGGACGTACGGCCCCCTCGCCGGAACCGAGGATAAAACCTTGTGTCATTTGTTGCTTAGCATCGACCATTGAGGGATAGACCTAGGCGCTATCTACCGGTTAGTGTCGGGACCATATTCCGCACCGACCAAGGTCACACATTCTATGGGGATCTTACCGTGCTGCCTTCCCATGGTATCAACGTGATACCGGGAATGGATTGGATCACCGCCCACAAAGGTGTCATCTCCACTTCGCCGAGGCCGGTGACGTTGCTACACCCCGACGGAACAAGGGTTACCTTCGAGCCGATGAAGTCTCGGGACATACCGGCCGTGTACGCCTTCACACGAAGGCCATAGAGGACGTACCTGGGGTCCGTGAGTATGAGGATGTGTTTCCGCAGGAGTTGCCCGGTTGCCTCCCCGATCGTGATGTGGAGTTCGTGATTAACCCGGTGCCGGGAACGGCGCCGATAGCCCGCAGTCCGTACCGTATGGCGGAGGTTGAGCTGAAACCGCCGAAGGCGAGCTAGACTCGCTACTCGAGAAAGGGTTCATTCGGCCGAGTGCCTCACCCCGGGGTTCACCGGCACTATTCGTACCAAAGAAGGATGGGACGCAACGTCCGTGCGTCGATTACCGCGCCACCGAACGCGGTGACCATCAAGAACAAGTACCCACCGCCCAGGATTGATGATTTGATGGATCACCGAGGCAAGCCAAGTACTTCAACAAGATTGATCTCCGGTCGGGTTATCACCGATGAAGATCCGCCGGAGGACATCCACAAGACGGCATTCGTAACCCGGTATGGGGCGGTATGAGTACACAGTCGTGTCGTTTGGCACCGACCAATGCCCCCAAGCATACTTCATGAACATGATGAACAAGGTCTTCATGGATGAGTTGGACAAGTGTGTCGTCGTCTTCATTGACGATATCCGGTCTACTCCCGCACGACAGAAGAGCACGAGGAGCACCCGAGGATCGTCTTTGGGGGAAGCTCGGCGGCATCGCTTGTACGCCAAGTTCGGCAAGTGTGAGTTCTGGATGGAGGAAGTCGCGGTCATGTGTTGTCGGCTAAGGGAGTTGCAGTAGATCCGAGCAAGATCGAGGTCGTGTCCAAGTGGCAGTCACCGAAGTCCGTGACAGAGATCCGCAGCTTTCTCGGTTTGGCCGGATACTACCGCCGGTTCATCGAGAACTTCTCGAAGATCGCCAAGCCCATGACAGAGTTGTTAAAGAGCAACACGCCGTATGTGTGGTCGGACAAGTGTGAAGCCAGTTTCCAAGAGCTCAAAACTCGTCTCACCACTACCCCGGTCCCGACCCCCGCCCGACGCGAGCAAGGACTTCGTGGTGTACTGCGACGCGTCGAGGCAAGGACTCGGCTGCGTGTTGATGCAAGGAGGCAAGGTAGTGGCCTACACTTCACGATAGCTAAGGAAGCATGAGGAGAACTACCCTACGCACGACCTCGAGTTAGCCGCTCATTCATGCGTTGAAGATATGGAGGCACTATTTGATGGGAAACAAGTGCGACATCTACACGGATCACAAGAGTCTCGAAGTATATCTTCACCCGATCGGAGTTGAACCCGAGGCAAAGGAGATGGCTAGAGCCGATCAAGGACTACGACCCGAGCATTCACTACCACCCTGGTAAGGCAAATGTCGTGGCCGACGCTCCGAGCCGCAAGCACTACTGCAACAACCTGATGGTGCGAGAGGAACAACCAGCCTTGCATGAAGAGCTGGAAAAGCTGAGCTTAGAGATTGTGGAGGAGGGGCGAGTTGAACCAGTTGCGGGTGAAATACACACTCGAAGATCGGATCCGCCAAGCTCGAAGGAGTGCCCCGAGATTCAAGAGGTGAAGCGCCTGATGGAGAACGGCAAAGCAGCTGACTATCGCCTCGACGAACAGGGTACACTGTGGCTGAAGGACCGCATCTGCGTGCCTCAGGACAAGGAGATTCGGGACTCGATCCTTAAAGAGGCCCACGATTCTCGATACTCGATCCACCCCCGGCTGTACCAAGATGTACAAGGACTTGAAATTACGGTTCGGTGGGAAAACATGAGGGAAGATATTGCAGGGTACGTCGCTCGATGTGACACGTGTCGGCCGAGTGAAGGCCGAACACCGAGAGGCCCGCCGGCTACCGCAACCACTCGAGATACCCACGTGGAAGTGGGATGATATCGCATGGACTTCATTGTGGGGTTGCCGCGTACGCGAAAGGGCATGACTCCATTTGGGTGATTGTGGATCGATTAACCAAGGTAGCACATTTCTTGCCAGTGAAAACGAACTACAGCGTGAGCCGACTTGCAGAACTGTATGTGGACAACATCCTGAAGCTTCATGGGGCTCCGAGGAGCATAGTGTCAGACAGAGGGCCTCAGTTCACAGCCCAGTTCTGGAAGAGCTTGCACGCCTCCATGGGCACCCAGCTGAACTACAGCACAACGTTCCACCCACAGACTGACGGTCAGACAGAGAGGGTGAATCAGGTACTAGAAGACTTGCTGAGAGCCTGTGTGTTAACCTATGGGTCCGATTGGGAAAAGAGCCTATCATATGCCGAGTTCTCCTACAACAACGGCTACCAGGCCAGCTTGAAGATGGCTCCGTTCGAAGCCCTGTATGGCAGGAAGTGTCGGACGCCTTTGATGTGGTCCGAGGTGGGGGAGCGAACCTTTTTTGGTCCCGCCACCATTGTCGAAGCCGAGGAAAATGTCGCCAAGGTACGAGAGAACCTGAAGATAGCTCAGAGCAGGCAGAAGAGCTATGCCGACGCGAAACGGAAGGACGTCTCGTTTGAAGTAGGGGATCACGTCTACTTGAAGGTGTCACCCCTCCGAGGTACGAAGAGGTTCCACATCAGGGGAAAGCTGTCCCCTAGGTATGTTGGGCCCTACCCTATTGTGAGTAAGGTCGGAAAGGTGGCTTACAAACTCGAGCTACCTCCGGAGCTTGCGGGAGTTCACCCGGTGTTCCATGTTTCCCAACTTCGAAAGTGTGTGGTCGTCAAGAAGAGAGTGCCTGCTCAGGCGCTCGACGTCCAGGAAACCCTGGAGTACTTGGAGTACCCGGTTCGGATCCTGGACTGGGTGGAGAAGTCGACCAGGAACACCACCACGCGCTTCTGCAAGGTGCTGTGGAGTAATCACTCCGAGCGCGAAGCTACGTGGGAGAAGGAGTCAGCATTGAGGGAGAAATACCCTCATCTCTTCGAAACGGAGGTAACTTCTTAATCTCGAGGACGAGATTCTTGTGAGGGGGGGAGTTCTGTAACATCCTAGGTTTTTACTTGTATTCAAGATGTTGAATTTCAAAAACTTGAATTGAAGTGGAGTGCTCGTTTGTCGATTAAGATTGTTCCCCTGTTTCTTTCCCCCAAATTCCTATATTTAATTTTGGCTTCGAATATGCTTTTAGGGCTTATGACCTGCTAGTGTGAAAAATTGGTTCTTCATTTGAAATTTTATTTGGGATTTATTTGGGGGAAATTCAAATTTGAATTGAAATTCAAATTTGAATCCATTTTGTGGCTTAAAGGAAATTAAGGAGTTACACTATTGCACACGGGCCGCCAACCTCACATCGAGGCCCGGACCGGCTTTCGGCCCGGTTGGCCGGCCCAACTAGCCGCCCGCGCCGTCCACCTACCACCCGCCGCGCCGCAGCCGCTTCCGGTGGGCCACCCCCCCCGCGTCATGCCGACGTCGGCGTCGTCACATTCCTCCTTTTCTCTTTGGGCCGGCGTCGAAAGGGGAAAGGGGCGGAGCGCGCCGGTCATGGCGCCGTCGCGACGCGCCCCCGCGGCCTCCCGTCGCATCGGCGCCGTCCACGTACCCCCGCGCCCCGCCGCTATAAGTAGCCGCCGCCGCCTCTGGAACTCCCCAACCCTAGCCGCCCGGGGGAACCGATCCCCTGCCCACCTACCCACAGCCGGAGGAGAGAGGGAAGAAGAGGAGGAGAAGGAGCTGGGAGCAGCGCCGCCACCGCGGAGCCGTACCCGCGCCGCCACCGCGACGCCGGAGCTGCCCGCGAGGAGGAGCCGGACCCGCGGGACACGCACGCCTACGACCTCGGCCCGCTCGACTCCCACGCCGCCGTACCGCTCTGCAACCTCTACCAGCGCCGCCTCCCTCCTCGTCACTGCACCGCCGCCCTTCACCGACGCGTCTACACTTCGGCCCGTGGCCACCTAGGTGAGGGCATTCACTTCCCGTCTCTCGTGGATGCCCCGGCCGTCGCGCCGCCGCACCGTGCCCCGCGCCGCCACGCCGTCGCTGGTGAAGCCGGCCATCGTGCCAGCCGGGTTGAATCTTGCGAGGTGCCGCCGCCGTCGCCAACGCGCGCGCCGCCCGCCTAGTCCCCTTTCTTTTCCTTGTTGAGTTAAGCACCGGTGCCGTCCATCGCCGCCGCGCCGTGTCGGGCGCCGCGACGCGTTCGCGTCGCGTGCATGCCCTCGCACGCGCGCCCGTGCACGCCACGGAGCACGCACGCGTGCACCCCGGCACGCGCACGTCGCGACCGTGAAGGCAAGACCGGGCCTTGGCCCTTCTCCTCGAGCCCCGCCGCGGCCACCGAGCCCCGTGCTCGCCGCGCGCCGTCGCCGCACCGCCGCCGTGCCAGCCGGCCATGTCACCGAGCCCCGGTGCTCGCCGTGTCGCGGAGTACCTAGCGCCGTGTCGTACCTCGGGTCAAGAACGCACCGGCCCAACCCCAAGCGCCTCGCTCGCCGCCGCCCATGGCGTCGAGCCGTGCGCCGCCGTAGCACCGCCGCGACACCTATCGCGAGCCCGAGCCGAAACCCCGGCTAGGTTTGCCCAAACGCCTCGCCGCACCCCGTGCACGCCCATCTCCACTTCACGCCGCCGTACCCCGCGCGAGAGAAACCCTTGCACGCCGCCGCGCGCGCGCCGCGCCGCCGTCGCGCCCACGCCGGCGACCGACGCGCACGGCGTACACCGACCGCCCTAGCGGTCTCCTAGCCCCAACCCGAGGAGCTCGCATAGGAGCGCCTTGCAGGCCGGCCACCCAGGCATCGATGGCCATCACCGCCGGCGAGACCCCACGCGCCGCCGCCCTTCCCTCCTTGGGCATTTGGTCGAACACCGGGGCGGCGGTCTAGTGAACGCGAGGGAAGGGGGGAGCGCCTGGACACATTCGAGCCCACACGCACGCGTGGCCGCAAAAAGATCCGCGAGATCTGGTGCGGCCCGCCACCAGGAAACCGGGCCACACGGTGGCTCCCACCGCAGCCCCGCCACACCGGCCGCCGCGGATCGGCCGAGGCCGGCCGGTGGCCGGCCGAGCCGCGCGCGCGGGCCGCGGGGAACCCCGGCCGCGGCTCGGGATCCGGGGATCCCGTGCGGCCGGCCGCAAAGGAGGGGTTTTTCTTTTATTTTAAAAATTCCAGAAAAATCCCTTTCCTCTTCTAAAAATCCTAGAAAATCCATTTTTACTACGAAAATTACGAAACCTCTTCCAGAAAGTTTCTAAAATCTCAAACTAAGGGTTGGGTTGGTGTTTGTTCCCGTTTTGGATCTTAATTGCTCTTATTTGGATTTAAGTTGCCATAGGACCGCTATTTATTTCCTTTTTCGCGCTTTTAGGAGCAGCAGGAGCCGGAGAGCTGAGCCAGGAGTACGACTACGCCGACGACTTCGCCGCGGAGGACTACCCGACCCCAGGTTCACGCCCGACCGATTCTGAACTACCCATTAGGCATTGCTGAGTAGTATTGCTAGCGCTTTACTTTACGTATGCATGTGGATGAACCTTGCACTGCCTCTTTATTTACCCTGTCCTTGATTGTCCTACTACTACTATATATATGTTTTTGTGGGTGTATATGTGCGTCGAGCTTCGCGATGCATGTGTTGGGATGGGAATAGTGGTTCTTGGCGTGTGTGGGATAAAAACCGGCAGGAGAAGGCGTTTTGGGTACTTTGGCGGGGGTGAGCTCGAAACAACCGATCTGGGATCGAGGATAGGGGTGCACTCCTCAGTGCATCCCTCCTGTTACGGTTTTCGGAGCCTAGGTGTTGGGGTTTTACGTGCGCTTGGAGGACATGAGCTCGCCCCGTCCGAAATCGAGTGGATCAACTTGTTCATAGGACATCGTACACACCACCCCCGCCGAGAGTGGGGATAGGGCCGTGTTGAGCTCGGCAAGTGCGGAACCATACCTCGCTTAGGATGGATAGCGGGGTATCGGTGGGGGAGCGGTGGAGGTGAGACCACCCTCTCGGAGCGACTCCCGTGTGGCCACACAGAGCATTTCACGCTTCCGGTGTAGTCCCTTCCGAGGGGGGGGACAACTTTGAGGGCCGGATGCAGGATGGGTTCGTATCTACCGAGAGTTCGCCGGTAGGATGGGCTCGGTCGGCCGTACACCGGCCGGGTACCATTCCGGAATGGGTACAGGTGTACACGCTCTGCAGAGTTGTTCGATCTATAGCTATAGCCGCGTCCTCGGTTATGGACACTGCCTAGAAGACATGTTCGTTCCTCATGTTTTGGGATTTCTACCTCCCCCTATAGGAGAGAGTGTGGTGAGCCGTGGTTACAGCCGGTTAGAGGAGAGAGGCTCCATCTACCTCGTCGATCCGGATGTAATCATTGAGGTGCGAGGAGAGGAAGTTCTCGCATCGACCCTAGACAGGAGTAGGAGATGGTGACGGGTCTTCTGGGTGACCAGTTGGATCCGGGCTGTGTTGAGAGACTTGGGTTTTGGGATATTGATGGAGATTCCTTGTTTATACTCCGCTGCTGCTGCATAGGAAACCTCAGCCGTTTCCTTGTCTACTCTCTTTTCCCTTTAGATGTTAGGCCACTTAAAGCTGCATACGGTTGGTGACGTGGACCTATCCCACTCCTTGGGGATAGACTTTGGGTGTGCAGGGTACGAGTCCGAGTTCGATTGCAATGCCGACGGATGGTACGACTGAGGGATACGTCGCTTCGCTCGAGTTTGCCTGTGGCGGGAAGAATAAAGATGGAGACCCTTCTGAGAAGATAGCTACCGTTGCGTAGAATTTTCACTACCGATTCAGCCAAGAGGCTTGTAATGATGTACTCCATGATGGACATGTAATAAATTAATGTACTATTAACTTTATGTGATGCGATGTATGACTTTGTGTATCTATCTGTGAGACGTTCTGTACGCGATAGCCACTGATCCAGGGACTATCGCGATGGTACAGGGATTCGGGTTTTCTATGAAAATCCGGGGTTTTACAGGGACCACCCTGCGCTTTGGCTCCCTCGGCTTCATCTACACCGGGTCGATGGAGCCCGTCGCCGGGCGCACCTTTGCCCGGACCCCTCGCCCCGATGTCTCCACAGGAGCTGCGGGACACGAGGCCTTCATCCGAGGCTTCTCGGACGACGTCATCATTGGCATGTTGGGGCCAAACCCGACACAGGAGCGTTTTAGGCTTGCCGCCTACTACCTCACAGACCTCGCCTTCCAGGCCAGCGGAGACGGACCATTGGGCTGGGGGGAATTCATGGAGTGGTACACCACAACGTACCCTCATGGACAACCTGGCCTCCCGGACGACCCGGTGACGGCCTACGCCGACAGCCTCCGTGCCACGAGCATCATCCCCAGGCCTACGACTACTCAGAGGGCACCGACCACGCGACGCCATGACCCCACACAGGAGTGCAACATCTGCGTGGCCCCTGCGTCGAGCAGCTCCGAATCAGAGCCGACACCACGCCATCGTGGTGCCGATGCCCAGCGGCGGGCCCGACTCGACGAACTGGAGGAGTTGGCCCTTCTGCATCAAGAACTCGGTGTGGACGCCGAGCCTCGCGATCGACAACCTGCGCAGAGCGTGCCCGTGCAGGGCAATGGTGATCGACGCCCCGCACGGGATGTCCCTGTTCAGGGCGAACCCGGCGACGTGTACGGCAACCGGCAAGAGCGCCGTCCAGCTGCAAGCCAGCCGCACGGCCGTGCGCCAACACCACCGGCGCACACACCGAAGCCCACTAATGACCAACACTCCAACGGAGGTGCGAACGTCAACACCAACGCTGATGTACCGCCGCTTTTCCGGCGGGTGTCCTAGAACCTGGCCGCCGCGGCCATGTTGCTGCACGGCTGCCCGGAGCCAGCAACCTCGGAGGAGCGATGAGTGCGCCAGCAGCTAAAAGTGCTACTCGAGGCTGCAGCGGGGCAGCAAGCAGAAAGCTCCGCCTCGCGCCAGCGCTCGGAGCGCGGACGAGCCAGAGCACCATCCGCCCATGGCCCGAACTCGCCTCCTTCTCAGCAGCAGGGACACGGGGGCGGGGTCGCGGCCGCGGCATCGGCGGTCAAGAGTCGTCTCGGACCCAACCGCGACGCTCGGAATACCATAGAAGCCTGGCAACGAGCGGAAAGCGTCAACAGCAATCACGACCACCACTCGCGCCACGACGACGACCGTGGGCACCGGCGACACCATGACAGCGACGACGACCGCGAGCGCAGTTGATCACCAAGCCAGCATGGTCCACGGGCTTTTGGTCAGAGCATCCGCGACGCGAAGTTCCCCTCGCGCTTCCGGGCCCCGACCAATGTGCCAAGATACGACGGGGACACCAACCCCAGCGTATGGCTCGAGGACTACCGGCTTGAGTGCCACGCCGGAGGGGCGACCGACGATCTCTTCGTGATCAAGAACTTTCCACTCTACCTCGGTGACTCCGCACGCTCGTGGCTTGAGCACTTGCCGCGTGACAAGATCCAAGACTAGACCGACTTGCGATGGGTCTTCGTCGGCAACTTCCAGGGCACGTACATGCTCCCTGGTGTTGACGGATAAAAGACGTATCCCTCTACGATCCGCAAGCGTATGGACCCCACACCTTTTTCACCACGGGATTCCCAAGGTTCTTGTCAATCCGCGGAGCAAGGGGATTACAAGCGTTCGATCAACAACGACACACTAGCTACTAAAACCCTAACTACTATTATACTAGAAAACAACTAAACTACACTAGAGAGAATGATAAACGATCAAGGTAGAAGACACTCGCCCACGGGTCTACGATACTAGAGCATGCAATCGCTTAAAGACATAAAAACCAATCTAATCTATCGGGGTTGTGACCACGGTTTCGCCCTTTCCCTCCTCTCGTACTGTCACTACGCGAAGGTATTCATGACTAGACCTTTGATGGCCACGGCGTATTGAATGGATCCAAGGAAGCATTGGAGCTCTACTCCCTCTACGGCACGGTTGCAAGCCTTAAGCATTAAAGTATATTCAACACAAGATGATAGATAGATAATCCGACAAAGTGCGATTACATCTCAATATCGATTACAACCCATGGACGAATGAGAAGATTACCCCATCAAGGTGCCGATCATGGCACCGTTGATCATGGTTTCCCCTTCCGCCGTGTCTTCCTTCTTCTCCACGAGAGGGTGCTTCCTTCGAGGTGGTTGATCTCCCGCCGAGATCCTCCTCCTCTCTCTCTAGCTTGTGGATGGCCTTCGGGTGCGAATAACTCCTCTCCTCCGTGTTGGCGGCGCGTCGGGGGTTTTAGGGTCGAAGATCCTTCGAGGGCAAGGAAGACGGGACCGAACCGGTGCCCGAAGTGGGCCGGGCCGGCCCGCCGGGCCGGCCGCCGGCCCGTGCCCAATTTCGGCCCGGTTCGGTCGCCCTTTTTGCTCCGTGGGTCCTCGTGCACTTATCTACTTTGCCCCCTCCACTTGCATGATTTTGACGCTGTTATCCTCACGATCAAGATGGAGGCTCTCTTTGCATGAAGTTTGATCTTTTGCGCTTCAATCCTTGGGGGTGTTCCTCGTAGCACTTCGGTCCTCGCCACCATTGGAAGTGATTTCAGCAAGCTCATGAACACGAACAAGACTCCATGAATGCTCCTTTGAACTTGTTGCGAATCTGTCCTTTATGTCCAGGTTTTCCTACATAAACATAACACTTCCAAATGCATGCACAAAGATGAACTCGTCATATGATTAGTGTGCCTAGTGGCGGGTAGTTCCATAATCAAATCCAAACCAAAGTGTAATGAACATGCTAGGTGCACCAAAATACACCGTCAACATCTCCCCCACACTTAGCTCTTGCTCGTCCTCGAGCAAGTACTCGCAAAAGAGTTTCGTCCAAGGTGTGTAATCGTGTATCATTAATCCTCCTTCACAAGTTAGTCAATCTTTTCATCTTTAATACTTAAACACAAAGTAATGATAATCAAACATAAACGTGGGCGTTTAGAATTTTTACCACGTCAAGATTTACCCCACAACTCAAACTCTTCACTCGAAGTCTTCAATTTCAGCCATGCTTACTCCTTTGCTTCCATCGGAGGGTTTTTATGGTTTTTAAAACAAAAATTCCTGCAACAAGTATTAGACAAAAACCTTTCTCCAAGCTCTCTCAAGTCACTCATATGAAGTGGCTATCCTAACCAAATTTTATAAAACTCTCACCTCCCATTAATCTCTCATATATCATGTAAAGTGGAGCTATAGGTAGGGCTAGCGCAATCAACACAAGTATTGTCAAACTAAGAACTTCCTCTAATGGTTGTCTACCTTTCAAAGCCAATGATCATGAGAATTAACCATATGTAGGGATATCAAGGATGAGAAGATTTAGAATGGTGGACATGTGCAAGGGCAAAAGAAAATTGTGACTTCAAGGCACCAATGATGTCCTCGTTGTCGGATTGCACATGGTTGGAAATAGAGTAAAAGTCTCGTCTCACAATCAACGTGACATCCTTCCTTACACTTTATTTTTCTTCTTTTCTTTCACTTGATCCATCCCTCTCATACCTTTATTGCTAACTCATCTTTCTCTCTTTTTTTTCTTTCATTCACATATGATTTTTTTTCTTTCTTTCTTTCTTTTCCATACACATGCTTTTTCTCTTTATTTTTCTCTCTCTTGACAACTTTTCAAAGCTTTCAATTCTCTCTTTCCTCGCATGCATACAATCTGAAATTTTTAAATAAATCATGCTAGAGACGAGACAAAACTTTGAAAATAGGTTGTGTTCAAGGAATACGATGTACAAAAGAGATGTATAGGGTTGGGTATGGAATCCAGTGATACTCATGACTTTCGTTGTGAAAGTCATGGACTGAATATATGACGAGGCTAGCAACAAAAGATAAGCACAAGGACATGATCATTGCTCGAAATTAGAACTCACCAAGAGAGAAGGGTCCTAGCCTAACTCATTATGCTAATAACACTTATGGTGGAGCGAAAAAAATAAACTTGGCTTTGGATAGGAATTTTTCTTACTCTCAACTTGGAAAAAGAGGTTTTGCTAACCTTTATTACATGGGTTTTAAGATAATTTTCAGAACTGAAATCCTCCAATTTTTAGCATCGAACATAGCACAACTAACATGTGAAGCTCAAGATCGAAGTGCGGTATGGGTACTTTAAGTAGTAGCGATTCCACTAAGCACCACGGTAAACGTTTTCAAACCACATACTTGTGTTCATATATCAAGAATCGAAGATTAAACAAACAAGTAAGTAAAGATAAACAATACATAAAACACAAAGATATATATAAAGACTCTTTTTATTTGGTTTTCTTGACTCAACACTAATTTAAGACACTTGCAAAAATTTAAAAACAGACTCGAAAACTAAAGACTCATTAAAACGCTAAGACTCTCACACGAAGATTAAACCGAACCTAAACTTGAAGTTCAAAAGCTAAGGCTAGCGAGCTAGCACTCCCCCACACTTAAAACATACGACGTCCTCGTCGTATCTTACAAAAATCCTAAGGGGAAAACTAGATCTAGTGGTACTTCAAGCAAGTTTTGCACCACTTGCCTCTCATGTTTCCAACCATGCCGAAAAGCTTGCGCACGTTGCGGTTAAGGAACTTGTAGTCATCTTCAACTACGCGCTCCAAGTCCTCCATACGCTGCTTCATCGCTTCCATGGCTTGAAGACATTCGTCGGCCGACGTGTAGAGATCCGCGATGGATTGACGGCAAACTCGACAGCACACCGGATGCAATCCGAAGGGGTCGTCGTCGCCATAATCTCCACCGTTGTCACCACCGTCGTCGCCACCTCCATTGTTGTTGCCTTCGCCACCGCCGTTGCCGTCGCCGTTAGGGCCTTCGGGAGTCCTTTCATAGGGCTGCTCATCCCAATCATCATCATCTCTACCGGCGGCCGCCCACGAGCTCGGGCTACGATCGTCGGAGTAGTCGCTATCCCCATAATCCTTAGGCTCCGGCGACACCTCCTTGTAATCCTTGCGCTTGATGCCTTGGAGGCGTGCCGACCTTCGAACGGGTGTAGGGACCTTCTCTACTTTGACGGGGTTGCGAGATGCAAGAGCTCCGGTCGGGACACGTCCTCCGCAACGGATACGTGCGGTCCTCTTGACGGGTAGCTTGAGCTCGCATCGCATCGCCTCCTCCATCGATGGCTTCTTGGCTTCTAGCTTCAACTCTAAGCTTTTTGGAGGCTCAATGGCTGCTAGAAGGGTGCAAAACATTGCTTGAAAGGTTTGATTCTCGAGCTCCCAATTCGGCCAAATATATAGTCCTGAGGGAAAAACTCTGGAAACCTTATTTTCCTTTTTTACACTTCACTTAAAATTTTCCGACCAAACAAGGAAGTCAAAAAGGAGCAATTCGGGCGAAATTCGGGGTCATCGGGCGTCGGGCCACCCCTGGGCCGGTCCGCCTGGGCCGGCCGGCCCACCCTGCCTCGGGGGCCGGGCCGGTCCGGGTTTTTGCACACCGCCCTATTTTTTTCTTCCTCAGCCCATGGGAAAAAGTTGGCCCAGTAAATCTTCGCGAAAAACTCCAGAAAGCTAAAAGAAAAATTATTTACAGAAGTTGATGCCTTGTTTTTCGTCCTAGGCGGGACGTTCGGGCTCTTCCTCCATGGTAAAGACGTCAACATGATGAATGGGCACGACATCGGGTTCGTAGTAAACCTTAAGCCGCTGACCATTCACCACAAATTGATCGTCGTTTATATCCATAATGGTTACCGCTCTGTTGGAGAACACCGAATGCACAACATAAGGTCCATCCCACTTGCTTTGCAATTTCCCCTTTCCGAAGGTTTTAAACCTCGAATTGTAGAGGAGAACCTTATCTCCTTCTTTGAATTCTTTTTTCTTCAGTCTTTTGTCATACCACCTTTTGATTCTCTCCTTGTATATGCTTGCGTTTTCATATGCTTTTAACCTCAACTCCTCTAGCTCGCTTATTTGAATTCTTCGTTTCACCACCGCGGCATCGAGATCAAGGTTCATCTCTTTTATCGCCCAATAGGCTTTATGTTCCAACTCAACCGGAAGGTGGCAAGCTTTTCCATAGACGAATTGATAAGGGGTCATACCTATCGGTGTTTTAAACGCCGTTCGATAAGCCCATAAAGCTCCGTCTAATTTCTTTGACCAATCCTTGCCTCCCTTCTCTATGGTTTTGTTGAGTATGCTTTTTAATTGCCTATTTGACGTCTCCGCTTGTCCATTGGTTTGTGGGTGATAGGCCGTGGAGACTCTATGCTCAATTCCCAATTTGGACAAGCACCTTTTGAAGTTCTTCCCGGTGAAATGAGTTCCTCCATCACTTATCAAGATTCTCGGTGTACCGAAACGGGGAAAAATCACGTTCTTGATCATAGTGATGGACTCCTCCGTGGAAGCTTTACGACATGGTATAGCCTCTACCCACTTAGATACATAATCAACCATAACAAGTATATACTCGAATCCAAATGAGTTTTTAAAAGGCCCCATGAAGTCTATGCCCCATGTCGGTGCGGAATATGGTCCCGACACTAACCAGTAGATAGCGCCGAGGTCTATCCCTCAATGGTCGATGCTAAGCAACAAGTGACACAGGGTTTTTATCCTGGTTCCGACCGAGGGGGCCGTACGTCCAGTAGGGGTGTGCTCACGGCACTATATTGCTCAGCACCGGGGGTGCCTGTAGTGGGACAGCTACAAGCAAGGCGGGAGAGGAAGCGTGGCTTCCAAGTCCCTAGTGGAGTGGCTGAAGATGTTGTGGGAGAATAAGAGAGTGAGTGCACAGCGTGCTCTTGGTCCGTGGCTTTGAGCGTGTCGCTGCTCTGTGTCTCCTCTCTGTCGTCGTCCCCCTGCGGGCTGGGGGGTTCGTCCCCCTTTTATAGATCAAGGGGGAGGCGAACTACATGCATGCCGTGCTATTTAGCTACGTGGAGAAGCACGACGTGCTATGCTGTAGAGTGGGCGGCCGTCCGGGCGATCCTTGCAGCGATCTGGTCATCATGGCCTGACTTGTACCCGAACAGTGGCGATTCGAGGGTAGGAGAGCAGCGGATGGCGGTGATGTCCTCTGATAGGCTCGAGGGAGGTGCTGACGCAGGCCCGTACGGCGCACAGGAGTTGGCAGAACGGCGTTCCTTCCCGACGTGCTTCACGGGGCTGGAGTCGTTGCTACAGGGCCCGGCGTGCGCCTGCACGCGCGGGTACGGCGGCCACGCCGTTACAGTGGCGGGGATGGCAGTCCACCGGCCTAGCGCCTCCACCTAACCCTGTAGGGTCACAAGAAAGTACATCGAGGGTGCGCCGGCCCCCTTTTGAGGGCTCGGCGTGTTAGCCGTACTGGGGCATGCGCGCGGTGTCACGGGACTGACACCGGCCGCACTGCACAGTCCCCTCCCACAATGGCGGGGATGGGCTCCTCCCTGGGGAGTTGGTGCGGCGGCACTGGGGTGCGAGCCCCGGGCGCATGATGGCGCCGTCCCCGCGGCGTCGTGGCGTTAAATGCCCGTGTACGGGGCCGGCGCACGCGTGAGGGGTACCCTCGAGCGTGGCGGACCCCGGCCGAGGGCGGGCGTACCCTCGAGCGAGGCGGAACCCGCTCGAGGGAAGTGCTGCCCCTCGAGCGGGACGATGCCCGCCCGAAGGGAGCGCGCAGCCTCGAACGAGGCGGAGCCTTTGTTCGAGGGGGTCCTTATGTGGGCCGCCTCGAGGGGCCGTCGGAGTCCCTGTGGGCCGTGTCCTGCATGGTTAGGCACCTGCATGGTTAGGCTTAATGTTTTTGGGTTTCGTTCCGGGTTTTAAGTGGGGTTTCCCCCATTGTTTAAGGGGACCCCTAGGGCTGTCCCCGACAGTAGCCCCCGAGCATCTGTGGGTTTGCCATTGAGGCTCCCGCAGATGCTGGAACCTACTGATAGGACGTTCTTCCCTCCTTGTTCTGCGAACGCTTTCCGTGGGGCCGCGTCAGCGGACCCGCGGGTCTAGCCCCCGAAGCCCTGCAGGAGTGTGGATACTCCTGCAGGGGTTAACCGCGAGAACTTTGGTCAGAGAGGCGTGGCACATATGCCAACCGGCATCGGCGGTATTTCAGCCGGCTTCGGGGGTGCACGCACCGCTGACACTGTCTCCGGCGGGTGCAATTTCAAGGAGGTGTAGCCGTGCGCCAAGCCCCCGAGCCTTGGCCCGTTCGAGGCGATCGGGTAGAGCCTGGCGACTTGTTTTTTAACGCACCCTCGCCCGTCCCTCCGCGGGACGGAGGGTGAGGTTTCCGCAACCCCCATCGAGTGGGTCACGGATTGCGGATTCCTCGTCGAGCTGCTAGCGGGTGGTTCAAGTGGACGTCCATGCCCCGTTCGATAAGGGTAGGCTGCGCGGTCCGAGACACGTCCATGGAAGCGCTTGCGTGGGTTTGCTAGGTGGGGGCTCGGTCCCGTTCGCTAGGGACCGAGGGCGCGGAAGCTCTCCCTCGGTGGGATCCCCCCGGCTAGCTGCCCTCGCTGGCTCTCGAACACGACATGTGGGGCACCCTCGAGCCGACGGGCTCGAGGAACGGCTCGAATGCGCGTGCCCTCGTCGTCCCTAACTCTGCGATCTGTGGCGCCTGTTCGAACCCGTCGAGGGTCAGGCTTCGGACCTCTGATCAGTAGGGCCGTGCGGGGTGGCGCCTGGGCGGCCCCGTCTTTTCACGTTTGCGGCCGTCGAGGGGTCTGGGCGAGCCAGCCCTCGAGGTGCTGGTTGGTAGCACAGCGCGGCATGGGTGCTTGCGGTGCCTGCTTTACTTCAAGCAGGCCCTGGGCGACCCTCTCTCGCGCGTGTCCTCTTTAGAGGGTTGATGTTGTCTCGAGCCGGGGGCTCGTGCCGCTCGAGGGTTTTACGTGGCATGGGCGCCCGCGGTGCCTGCTTTACATCAAGCAGGTCCCGGGCGGCCTTCTCACGTCGATATCCCATCGAGGGCTGCCTACGTTTTGAGTCGAGGGCTCGTGCCGCTCGAGGGTTTTACGCGGCATGGGTACCCGTGTTGCCTGCTTTGCATCGAGCAGGCCCCGGGTAGCCTTCTCACGTCGATATCCCATCGAGGGCTGTTTTTGTTTTGAGCCGAGGGTTCGTGCCGCTCGAGGGTTTTGCGTGGCATGGGTACCCGCGGTGCCTGCTTTACATCAAGCAGGTCCCGGGTACCTTCTCACGTCGATATCCCATCGAGGGTTGCCCTTGTCTCGAGCCAGGGGTTCGTCCCGCTCGAGGGTTCTCCTTGCTTGGCAAGGGACCCGATCATTTAATGCCTCGCAGTCGAGGCTGCGGTTTTTGCAGCGCGGGCGCGCCTTTTTAGGCGCTGCGGCCGCGCGCGCGCGCGTAGTGGGCGGCGTGGCAGGTGGACGTGACGGCTTCGCCTCGGCCCCTGCGGGTCTCCGCCGTGATGATGGCCCGCCTGCGGTGATGTGGCCGCTGCAGTCGTGGTGGGGCCCACCCGTCGGCGTGAAGGGAAGATTCCCTGCAGTTAATGCGAGCGGGGTATCCGCTCCGGAGAGCTCGCCCCGTCGGCTTATAAATCTGAGGGAGTGGGGAGACGGCGGTTTTTTACCTTAGCGCCTCACCGTTTTCAGTCCACCGGCCCTTCGTCTTCGCCTTGCTCTCGCCACCGCGCGGTGTCGCCGTTAGAGCTTTCCTTCCGTTCCTTGTCCTCCGTCCTCGCATTCCTTCGTCCTTCCTCATGGCACCGCCTCAGCTTCCCCTTACGATCCTGGAGCCATATGCTTGGGAGAGGTCGACGGTCACCCGGCTGGCCCTTGGCGAGCTAGTCGCCGCCGGCCAGCTGGCGGCCAACGAAGAGGGACGTCCGGCTGAGTGGATAGTCCCGCCGGCGGCGGACCGTGCGCCCAATCCGCCGGAGGGCTATGTGGTCAGCTTCATCCGCTACCACGAGCGGGGCTTCAACGCACCGGCGAGCCGCTTCATGCGGGCGATGTGCCACCACTACGGGGTGGAGCTGCACAACTTCGCCCCCAACGCGATCTCGCAGGCGGCCACATTTGTGGGCGTCTGTGAAGGGTACCTGGGGATCCCAGTCAATTGGGAGCTCTGGGTACACCTTTTCCGCGCGGAGCTCATCACGCAGCCCACGACGGAGCCGAGGACCCGCCGCGCGATGCGTGCCGGCGGGATGTCGCTTGCCCTGCGGGGGCAATTCAAGGACGTCTACATCCCCCCGCACCATGACGACGAACAATGCCGGTTGGGAGCGGGGATGGTTCTACCCGCGCAACGCCGAGCCCGGCCTTCCCCCCTACACCGGCGGGTGTTCAAGGAGAGGCCTCGACTCCCCGGGGCTATGGGGTGTCCACGCCCCGGCATCGGAGGCGGCAGGAGTCGGTCCCCGGCCACGCCGCGCCGCTCGGCGACGATGGGGCTGAGGGCGGTGGGCGTCCTCGCCTTCCTCCATCATAGGCGGGTCGTGCCCTTGATGGAGAGGCCGCTCTGCATCTTCGAGATGACAGAGGCGGCCAACCCCATCGACCTGGCGAGGTCGCGGATGCTCCCGACGCCCCTCGAGCGGCCATATGCGCTCACCCGGGCGCGGAGCGCCGTCGACACCCGGACGCCGCCGATGCCTGCGGGTCGGACCCCGTGGGACCTCGAGATGCTCCCCACCGGCCCGCTGGTGAGTTTGGCTTTTGATTTCGTTTTAGTTCTTTGTGTTGTCTTTGCCTCCTGACGCGCCCTTGTTGCTCCTGTGTGCAGCTGGTGACCTTCACCATCGCCAAGTCCGTTCCGCCCACCCCCGACTCCCGCGCGCTGGGCCGGGCGGCGCAGCAGCGAGCGGCAAAGAAGAGGAGGCGGCGCGCAAGAGGGAGCACGCGAGGCGACGTCAAGCGCGTCGCGATCGGCGGGCCGCGGAGTACCGTCGGCGTGAAGAGCCGGGGGCTCTCCTCCCCGAGACCGAGGAGTTCTTGTCCTCGGAGGAGGACGAAGAGGAAGAGGGCCGAGGGGGAGGGCCCCTCCACGACGGTGGCGCTCGCGCCCCCTTCGCCGGAGCCGGCGCCGGCGGCGAGGGCGGCATCGCCCCGGGCGGGCGCAACGGCACCCGCCGCCGGGCCATCGACCTCGAGGGCGGCGCGCGCCGCGGAGGCGCCGGCCGCGCTCGTCGGGGCGCGCACGGCGAGCGCGCCGACGCGCGCATCGAGCGTGCTCGCGCGCGGGGAAGTGCATCCGCGTGCGCGGCGACGTCGTCGGGGGGCGCGCGCGGCGGCGCGCCCGCACGCGAGGCGAGCGTACTGCGCGCGCGCGGCGGCGCCGTCGGGAGGCGCTACGTCGGGGCGTGACCGCGCGCGGACGGCGCGCGCCGCGCGCGCGCGCGGCGGCCGTCGGGGAGCGCGGCGGCGGGCGCGCCGGCCGCGCCGGCCTCATCCGCCGAGGCTTCAAGGAAGAGGAAGCGCGCCTTTTCCTCCTCGAGGTAAGGGACTCGATGCTTTGCTCGGTTTAATCTGTAGATGATCAGTCGTTCTAACCCTCCGTTTGTGCTGCGCGGGGGTGGTGCCAACCGTGCCCCCTCTCGCGCCTGCCAAGGTGCTGAGGACGGACGCTTCCATCCCCACCCGGCGGCGCTCGTCGAGGGCGCCGCGGGCCGGGACAAGCACGGCGGCGGCGGGCGGAGGCTCGCGGGATGCGGGCCGGGGCCCCCGAGGCCTCGGCCAACGCGATCGGCCCCGCCGCGGCGCGGTCGGCGGTCGGCCGAGGAGCGGCCGGCGCCGGCCGTCGTGGGGGCGCAGGCCGCGGCGAGAGGCCGTGGTGGAGGCGCGCCCGCGGGGGGCCGTCGCCGTGGAGGAGGCGGAGCGGGAGCAACCCGCGGCGCCGGTGGGCTGCGAGGGCGCGGCCGGGGGGTGGTGGGCGTGGCGCCGTACCAGGCGCCCGCGGCCGCGGAGACGCAGGCGGAGGTGGTGGAGGTCTCGGACGACTCCCCGCCGCCTGGATGGGACCAGTGGGCCGGGCCCCGCCCACGAATTCCCCCGAGCCCCAGGAGGGGGCCCTCGTGAGGCGGCGCGAGGGTCACCTGGTGGTGGGGGTCGAGGACACGGCGCCGAGGCCTCGTCCTCCCGCGCCGGCCGCCCTCCCCCGGTGGAGGGGGCCGTCGATGATCCCCCTGCGTTTGCCGACGCCGGGGGGAGCAGGAGCTCTGGGGCGAGCTCCGGAGCCACGGCGCTACGCTCAACCGCGCGCTAACCGAAGCGCTGCAGTCCATGGCGGCCCGGCGTGGCTCGTCTTCCAGGTTAGCCGTGGTTGCTCGTTCTCTCCTTTCCTTCGCTTGTGCATGCTGCATTCGTATCACGACACTTATGGGTTTTGATTCTGTGGTTGCCAGGAGCTCGAGCGTCGCGCCCACGACAAGTACGATGCGTTCGACCGGGTGAACGCCGAGGTCCCACCCAGCCTCCGGGAGCAGTGCAGCGCTTTCGACACGCTTGCCGACGCTCTGAGGTCCCCGGATAGCAGGCTAGCGTACCGGGCCCTGGCCTGGCCTGACGAGCCGCCCGAGGGCTCGAGGCGGGGACACGGCGCGCCGCTCGAGCCTCGAGCGGGTGCGCGCAGGCCCTCATCGATCGCGATGAGGCGCGCGTGGCACGCGCGCGAGAACTTGGAGAAGACGCGGACGCCGGCCGCTAATTGGGAGGCGGAGGTGGCGACCGTCCGCGTCGAAGCCCGGGAGCTTCGCTCATCGCTTGAGGGGGCGCGGCGCGGCGGCGCCGGGGCCGAGGAGCGAGCGCGCGCGCCGGAGCGGCGGGCCAAGGAGGCCGACGACCCGAAGGCCGCCCTCGACGCCAAGGCCGCGGCCCTCGTCGTCGCGGAGGAGCGGCTCTCGCAAGAGAGCACCGCCCGCCAAGGGGCCGAAGAGCGGCTCCCGGCGGGGCGCGGCCGCCCTCACCGACGCCCGTGTCGCGCTGGAGCAGGAGCGCGCCGCCCACGAGGTGACGCGGAAGACCTTGGCGGATCGGGACGCCAAGCTCTCCAAGGCCGAGGGCGAGGTGATTATGCTCAGCATCACCAACGCCAGCCAGGAGACGTCCCTCCGGGAGCAGGGCGAGACCGTCGAGCGCCTCGAGCTGACGGTCGAGGCCGTGCGCCGCGACCTCGAGATGGAGAAGAAGCAAGTCGAAGGTGAGCCACAATCTGACTCTTGTCTTGTTGGGTTTTCGATTGGGAACTCGCATTCCTTTTTTTTCGATTTATCTCTTGCCTTGGTGTTCCCGTGCTTGCGCCCTCTTTCGGGGCACGCGGCGGAGGAGCGGGCCGAGGCGCCGCAGGCCTCCTACAACTCCCTCCGAGCGGGGGCTGCGGGAGCCGCGCGATGCGGCCCTCGAGACCCGCCGCACCGTCGAGGAGGGCGAGGCACGGGCCGGCGGTTCGGCGGCCGGCCCGCCCGCGCGCCCTTGGTGGCCATGTCACCGAGCGGATGCGCCGGCGCCGGCAGCTCGGGCGTCCGAGAAGGCCCTCGGAGTGGTGCGATCCCACTACGAGGTTGACTTTGAGGCGCTGGCGGAAGGCTACGTCGTTCCCGAGGGTGTCGAGGACGAGGTGGCCATGGAGCGCGTGGATGCGCTCGCTGCCGACGCCGCCGGGTCGCTCGCCGAGGCCTTCGAGGAGTTCCTCTTCCCGGACGTCGCCGATGCTGCTGCTCCTTCCGCCTGAAAGCAATTGGGCGCTAGGCCCATTTTTTGTTTATGTGTATTAGTATTCTGGCCTCGTGGCCTTTTGTAAATAAACAAGTTGTTTCATGAACATGCGTATTTGCTGTAAATGAAGTTGTTTGTTTATCGCGCTTTTTGTTTCTCCTTCTTCCTGAGTAGATTCAAGTTAGGGGAGTTCGACTTTCGCAGGGGGCCCGCTGGGTTGGAGGCGAGAGAGAAGGGCCATAGCCACGCGGCGTAGGCTATCTCTGGCTCGCACGCTCCTTCCGCTGTGCCGCCTGCGCCCTGTTCGAATCGTGGCTCGAGGTTGAAGTAGGAAACAAACTTAGTGCGTATGGGTTGTTGCGTTTTTTGCGCGAAAAAATGGGACCATTTTGGGGGGGTGCCCCCGCGGTAGCCCCCGAGGGTAACTTGGGTTTCGGGGGGAAAGCCGAGTTGCCCTTTTTAAAGAGCTTAAAGCTTTTACATAGTTGTGGCCAATGCGGGGCGTTGGCCGTGCGGTTTTTTACAACAAAAATACTTGGAAATCTCGGCTAAGGGTAGAAGCGACATAGGCTGTTGGATGTTCCAAGCGTTGGTGAGTTCTTCACCGTCCTCGTTGGCTAACTTGTATGTGCCGGGCTTGAGTACCTTCACCACGACGTAGGGTCCCTCCCATGGGGGCGATAGCTTGTGGCGCCCGCGGTTGTCTTGGCGTAGCCTTAGGACCAGGTCCCCTTCGCTGAAATCCCGTCGGCGTATCTTGCGTGCTTGATAGCGCCTTAGGGACTACTGGTACCTCGCGGAATGCATCAAGGCCACGAGGCGCGCTTCGTCCAGCTGATCCAACGAGTCCTCGCGGGCTCGTTGGTTAGCATCCTCGTTATAGCTTCGAACCTTGGGCGACCCGTATTCTAAGTCCGTGGGGAGGACGGCCTCCGCGTCGTGGACTAAGAAAAACGGGGTGAACCCGGTGGCTCTGCTCGGGGTGGTCCTTAGGCTCCACACAACCGCTGGTAGTTCTTGGAGCCATTTCCGCCCAGATTTGTTCAGCTGGTCGAAGATTCTGGGCTTTAGGCCTTGTAAGATCATGCCATTGGCACGTTCCACTTGGCCGTTGGTCTGTGGGTGCGCCACAGCTGCCCAATCCACACGGATGTGGAACTTGTCGCAGAACTCCAAGAACTTCTTGCCCGTGAATTGGGATCCATTGTCGGTGATGATGGAGTTTGGCACTCCAAAGCGGTAGACGATGTCGGTGAAGAATGTCACCGCCCGCTTCCGCCCTTAGATTCGTGATGGGGCGCACCTCCACCCACTTGGAGAATTTGTCGATCGCGACCAACAAGTGGGTGAAGCCCCCGGCGCCTTCCGCGGGGGCCCGACGATGTCCGGCCCCCCACACGGCGAACGGCCATGTTACGGGGATGGTCCGTAGGGCGTGGGCGGGCAAGTTGGACTTGCGGGCGTAGAACTGGCACCCCTCGCGGTGCGCACGATCTCGGCCCGGCGTCCGCGACCGTAGTGGGCCAGTAGAAGCCCTGGCGGAACACGTTGCCGACAAGGGTGCGAGGCGCGGCGTGGTGGCCACGGATCCCCGCGTGGATGTCCCCCGGAGCTCGCGCCCCTCGGGAATGGGCACGCATCGGCGTAGGATGCCGAGAGGCGCGCGCGCTTGTACAGCTCGCCGTCGACGAGGGTGAACGATTTGGCCATCCTGGCGATGCGCCTAGCCGTGGCCCGGTCCGCGGGGAGTTCCCCTCGAGCGATCCAGGCAATATATTTCTCCCGCCAGTCCGCCTGGACGGGGGCCGGCTCGATGTCCATCACGTCAGCCTCGTGGGAGCCGTACCCCTCGAGAAGGGAGAGCACGTACGCCTCGTTCGAGGGGTCCTCGTCCATGGGCTCCGCACCCGCTGGATTCGAGGGAGCCCCCGAGGGTTCGTTGTGATTCGAGGGGTAGGGCTCGAAGGCGACCGAGGGTTGAGCGATATCGCGTGCGAAAACGTTCGGGGGACGCGTGACCCGCCGGATGTGATCTTGGCGAGCTCGTCCGCCTCTTCGTTGTACTCGCGGGGGCACATGGTTGAGCTCGATGCCGTAGAACTTGTCTTCGAGGGCTCGCACGGCTTTGCAGTAGGCCTCCATCTTGTCGTCGTGGCAGCTCGCGTTCTTCATGACTTGATCGATCACGAGCTGCGAGTCGCCCCTTACGTCGAGGCGCTTGACGCCCAACTCAATGGCGATTTTGAGGCCGCAGAGGAGGGCCTCGTATTCGGCCATGTTGTTAGACGCGGGGAAGTGGAGGCGCACCGCGTACCGCATGTGTTCCCCGAGGGGTGACACGAAGAGCAGGCCCGCGCCCGCCCCCGTTTTCATCACCGAGCCGTCGAAGAACAGAGTCCAGCACTCCGCTTGGATCTGTGGCGGCGGTAGCTGCGTGTCCGTCCATTCGGCGACGAAATCCGCCAAGATTTGGGACTTAATGGCCTTGCGCGGGGCGTAGGCGAGCGTCTCGCCCATCAGCTCCACGGACCACTTGGCGATCCTGCCCGCGGCGTCGGGGTTACGGATGATTTCTCCTAGTGGGAAGGAGGAAACCACCGTGACCGGATGGGCCTCGAAGTAGTGGCGGAGTTTGCGCCGCGCGAGGACCACCGCGTACAGCAACTTCTGGACCTGTGGGTAGCGCGTCTTCGTGTCCGAGAGGACCTCGCTGATGTAGTAGACCGGCCGCTGCACCGGCAAGGCATGTCCTTCCTCCGTGCGCTCCACAACGATCACGGCGCTCACCACCGGGTGGTCGCGGCCGCGTAGAGCCGCGGGGGGCTCGCCGTCTGCGGCGGCGTGAGGATCGGGGCGTGCGTTAGGGACGCCTTCGGCTTGTCGAGAGAATCCCGGGCCTCGGTGGTCCGGGAGAAGCGCTCGTGCTTCTTGAGTAGGCGGTAGAGGGCGGAGGCCCTTCTCACCGAGCCGTGAGATGAAGCGGCTCAAGGCGGCGAGGCACCCCAACACCTTCTGCACCCCCTTGAGGTCCCGGATCGGACCCATCCGTTCGAGGGCCGCGACCTTTTCAGGGTTGGCCTCGATTCCCCGTTGGGAGACGATATATCCCAGGAGCATGCCTCGCGGCACTCCAAAGACACATTTTTCGGGGTTTAACTTGACCCCATTGGCCCGTAGGCAGTTGAACGCGACGCCAAGGTCGCCAACCAGGTCGTCCGCCTTCCTGGTCTTCACGACGATGTCGTCCACGTACGCTTCGACCGTCCGCCCGATGTGATCCCCAAAAACGTGCTGCATGCAACGTTGGTATGTTGCACCCGCGTTTCTGAGGCCAAACGGCATCGTGACGTAGCAGAACGTCCCGAACGGTGTGATGAACGAGGTCGCGAGCTGGTCGGACTCTTTCATCTTAATCTGGTGGTATCCAGAATAAGCATCAAGGAAACAGAGCAGTTCGCACCCAGCTGTTGAGTCAACAATTTGATCAATGCGTGGCAAAGGAAAAGGCACTTTAGGGCATGCTTTATTGAGGCTAGTGTAGTCTATACACATCCGCCACTTCCCATTCTTTTTCTTTACAATCACGGGGTTTGCTAGCCACGTTGGGTGGAACACTTCCTTGATGAATCCGGCCTCGAGAAGCTTCCGCAGCTCCGCTCCGATTGCCCGTCGCCGCTCCTCGTCGAAGCGGCGGAGCCGTTGCTGTACGGCGCGAGCATTTGGCAGGATGTCAAGGGAGTGCTCGGCGACTTCCCTCGGGATGCCTGGCATGTCCGAGGGGCTCCACGCGAAGATGTCGGCGTTGGCGCGGAGGAAGTCGACGAGCACTGCTTCCTATTTGGGGTCGAGGGTGGAGCTGACCCTCAACGCCTTGCCCTCGGGGGCCGAAGGGTCGAGGGGGACCCCCTTGGTCTGCTCCGCAGCCTCGAAGGTGCCTGCGTGCTTGGCGGCGGAGTTGAGGTCTTCGTTGACCATCTTCTCCAGCGTGTTCACCAGCGCTTCATCCAGCGCTAGTGCCTCTGCGTGCTCCACGCATTCGACATCGCAGTCGAACGCGTGCTCGATCGACGAGCCGACGGTGATGACGCCGTTCGGGCCGGGCATCTTCATCTTTAGATAGGTATAATTGGGGACCGCCATGAATTTGGCATAGCAGGGTCGCCCAAGTATAGCATGGTAGGCCCCTTTGAACCCCACCACCTCGAAGGTGAGGGTCTCCTTGCGGAAGTTCTTAGGGGTGCCAAACCAGACCGGCAAGTCGATCTGCCCGAGGGGTTGAACCTGCTTGCGGGGCGCGATGCCGTGGAACGGCTTCGTGTCGGGCCGCGGCTCCGGTCCAATCCGATCCCCATCAGGCGCAGCGTATGCGCGTAGAGGATGTTGAGGCTGCTGCCTCCGTCCATGAGGACCTTCGAGAACCGGCGTTCCCAATGATGGGGTCAACCACCAGGGGGTACTGGCCCGGGTTGGGGACGCGGTTCGGGTGGTCCTCCCGGCTGAATGTGATGGCGTCCTCCGACCAGTTGAGGAAGGACGGAGGCGCCCTCTCAGCGGCGAGGACTTCGTGCCGCTCCTTCTTGCGTTGGCATGTCGACATGTCGACGGTTGGTCCCCCAAAGATGAGGAACACATTTTCGACGGCGGGGAAGCCGCCGGCGTCGCCATCGCCTTCGTCTTTCTTGGCCTCTGCCTCCTTCGCGGCGGCACGGCCGTAGAATTTCTTGAGCATGTCGCACTGCTCAAGGGTGTGGTGCACTGGGGTCTTATGGTAGGGACATGGCTTCTTTAGCATGTCATCGAACACCCCCTGGCCTCGAGGGGCCGGTCGAGGGCCCAATCGAGCCGGGTCGACGACGAGGGCCTTGGTGTTGCCGCCGTCGCGCCCCTGCTCACGCGCCTCGCGGCGCGGCTTTTTCCCCTTCTTGCCCCGCTTGTCGTTGCGGTGCGGCTCCTTGGACTTGCTGCCCTCCGCGGGGCGCGTCCTTGGAGCGTTTGCCCTTCTTGCCGTCGAAGATCGCCCCCACGGCCTCCTCCCCGGAGGCGAAGCTGGTGGCGATGTCGAACAGCTCATTGGAGTCCGCAGGCGGGCTGCGTCCCAGCTCCCGCACGAGGTCCCGCACGTGGTGCCCTCGAGGAAGGCATGCACGATTTCGGACTGTGCCACGCTGGGGAGCTCCGTGCAGCGCTTGGAGAAGTGCCGTATGAAGTCCCGCAGCAACTCGCCGGGCTTCTGCGTGCAGGAGCGCAAGTCCCATGAGTTCCCAGGGCGCACGTATGTGCCCTGGAAGTTGCCCACGAACGTGTGGACTAGGTCGTCCCAGTTATGAATTTGGTCGGCGGGGCAAATGCTCGAGCCATGTCCGGGCTGCATCGCCAAGATGTAGGGGCAGGTTGCGGATGATGACCTCGTCGCTGGTGGCCCCGCCCAGCTGGCAAGCCAAGCGGAAGTCATTGAGCCACACGCGGGGGTTCGTCTCCCCGTTGTACTTGACAATCGTCGAGGGTTGGCGGAAGCGTTGGGGGAACGCTGCCGCGCGAATCTCCCGGCTGAACACGCGGGTGCCCGGGGGCTCGCGGCGTCGGGGAGCGGTCCTCGCCGCCGTCGTAGCGCCCACCCCGTCGAGGGTGGTAGCCCCTTGCCGCTCGTGCGTCCGCCTTGCCGGTGCGCCCGGCGTTGATGACGTTGCGAGCGTCGCCATCCGGCGCCTCGCGCGCGTCAAGGAGTCGCTCCTTGGTCGGCGTGCGCCCTTGCTCGGTGGGTTGCCCCGCTTGTCCCCCCCCGCGTGCACCGAGGGTTCGCCTCCCCGTTGCAGCTTCGTCGCCTCGAGCATCCCCCCTGTTGGCGGATGCGTGAGGCCGAGCTTTTGGCCCGCCGGACGGCCGCTTGCTCGATGAGAGTTTGCACCTCGCGGTGCATGTCTCGAGCCTCGGGGGTCGAGGGTGCGGCATAGCTCGCGGCCCCGGCGTCGCGGCGGCGACGAGCTTCGGCTCGCCCGCGGGGGTACGTCCCGCGTTTTCGACGTTGGGGACGGCGTTGATGCGGTCGCGGACTGTCGGCCCGGCTCCCCGCGCGCGTTCGCCGCGCGCGGGGGCTTCCCCCCGCACTGAGGCGCGGAGCGGCCGCACCGTTCGGTATTCCTCCGCCGGCTTGGCCTCAAGCTCGCGGGCTTGGGCAAGGCGTGCGTCGACGTCGGCCCCCGGGGAGCGCTTGGCCCTCGCGGCCGGGCGCGCGGCGATCCCCTCGGGCGGTGTGACTTCCCCGTCTCCGGCGCCCACCGCACCGGCGGCATTGGCCGGGTCGTTGGTGATGACGGCGCAGCACTCCCGCGCGGGGTCGTAGCTCCCTGTGCTGGAGTCGTCGGAGCAGCCAAACCAGTAGTCCGCGGCGTCGAGGAAACGCCGGAACGCGCGGCCCGGGTCCGCACGCCGAGAAGTCCCCACTCCGCGTATCCGTGGCGGTTGGCGGGTGGCATCGTGTCGACGGAGCCCAGGGATGACTCATCTGCTGCTGAGGCGCCGGGGTCCCTGGCGACGAAGACGTGGCGGCCGGCGGAACCCCGCGCATCGTCGTGTTGACGTTGGCGTTGTAGGCCGTCGTAGCGCCACGCGGCCCGATGGGGATGCGCGGTCCGAGACCGCGCGCTGTCCCGCCGGGCGGTGGCGGTCGTGGTGGCGGGCGCACCGCGCCGGGCGGCGGCGCGCTCGGCCGCCGCCGCTCGGATCGCGCCCGACGCGAGCGCGCCCCGCAGCGACGGTGGCGTCGTGGCGCCGACGGCCCGCGGCATCCGTGCTGCGGGCGCCCGCGCCGTGGTGGTGCGCGCGGCGGGGGCCAAAGCCGACCTGGCCTGGCGCTACGCGCGGAGCTCCTCACGGTTGGTGAGGCGCATGAGATAGCCGTTCCCCGTGGCCTGGAAATTCAGGTCCCCGAAGCGGATTTCGAACCCGGCTGGGAGGGGGTCCGAGCTACCCATGCAGTAGTGTGTAGCACGGTACTCGGTGCGAATCACCATGGAGGGAGTTGGTGGAATGACCTTAGGCGCTCGTTAGCCCCACGGTGGGCGCCAACTGTCGGTGCGGAATATGGTCCCGACACTAACCAGTAGATAGCGCCGAGGTCTATCCCTCAATGGTCGATGCTAAGCAACAAGTGACACAGGGTTTTTATCCTGGTTCCGGCCGAGGGGGCCGTACGTCCAGCAGGGGTGTGCTCACGGCACTATATTGCTCAGCACCGGGGGTGCCTGTAGTGGGACAGCTACAAGCAAGGCGGGAGAGGAAGCGTGGCTTCCAAGTCCCTAGTGGAGTGGCTGAAGATGTTGTGGGAGAATAAGAGAGTGAGTGCACAGCGTGCTCTTGGTCTGTGGCTTTGAGCGTGTCGCTGCTCTGTGTCTCCTCTCTGTCGTCGTCCCCCTGCGGCTGGGGGGTTCGTCCCCCTTTCATAGATCAAGGGGGAGGCGAACTACATGCATGCCGCGCTATTTAGCTACGTGGAGAAGCACGACGTGCTATGCTGTAGAGTGGGCGGCCGTCCGGGCGATCCTTGCAGCGATCCGGTCATCATGGCTCGACTTGTACCCGAACGAGGGGCGATTCGAGGGTAGGAGAGCGGCGGATGGCGGCGATGTCCTCCGATAGGCTCGAGGGAGGTGCGACGCGAGCCCGTACGGCGCACGGGGAGTTGGCGAACGGCGTTCCTTCCCGACGTGCTTCACGGGGCCGGAGTCGTTGCTACGGGGGCCCGCCGCGTGCGCCCGCACGCGCGCGGTACGGCGGCCACGCCGTTACGGTGGCGGGGATGGCGGTCCACCGGCCTAGCGCCTCCACCTAACCCCCGTAGGGTCACAAGAAAGTACATCGAGGGTGCGCCGGCCCCCTTTCGAGGGCTCGGCGTGTTAGCCGCATCGGGGCGTGCGCGCGGTGTCACGGGACGACACCGGCCGCACCGCACGCCTCCCCTCCCACGCGGGCGGGGATGGGCTCCTCCCCGGGGAGTTGGTGCGGCGGCACCGGGGTGCGAGCCCCGGCGCATGATGGCGCCGTCCCCGCGGCGTCGGGCGTTAAATGCCCGTGTACGGGGCCGGCGCACGCGTGAGGGGTACCCTCGAGCGTGGCGGACCCCGCCGAGGGCGGGGCGTACCCTCGAGCGAGGCGGAACCCACTCGAGGGAAGTGCGCGCCCCTCGAGCGGGACGATGCCCGCCCGAAGGGAGCGCGCAGCCTCGAACGAGGCGGAGCCTTTGTTCGAGGGGGTCCTTATGTGGGCCGCCTCGAGGGGCCGTCGGAGTCCCTGTGGGCCGTGTCCTGCATGGTTAGGCACCTGCATGGTTAGGCTTAATGTTTTTGGGTTTCGTTCCGGGTTTTAAGTGGGGTTTCGCCCATTGTTTAAGGGGACCCCTAGGGCTGTCCCCGACACCCCATACATCGAATATGTCGATTTGCAAGTTGTATTTCAGAGGCATAGAATTTCTTTGAGAGATGTTTCCGGTTCTTTGACATTCGGGGCATGACGCAACATATCTTTTAGTATCTTCATGCATCTCCGGCCAATAGAATCCGCTCGACCATACTTTTGCTTCGGTTCGAAAATGGCTATAGTGCCCACCGTACTCCGCCGAGTGGCACTTCCTTAGAATCTCAAGCCTCTCTTCTCTTGGCACACATCTTCTCATTACTCCATCATTGCCAAGCTTGAAGAGGTATGGTGCATCCCAAAAATATTTCTTACTTTCGGAAATTATCTTTCTTTGAGTGTTTTTGTCTAGATGATCGAGGGGCATCTTTCGAATTGCTCGAATGATGTCGATCATCCAAGTATCTTTATCAAGCACTCTATAGAGGTGGTCATCTCTCATCTTATCTTCTATGGGCTCTTTATCATCTTGTCCACGATTCATCCTAGACAAATGATCGGCCACAACATTCTCCACCCCCTTTTTATCACGAATTTCAACATCAAACTCTTGGAGAAGAAGGATCCAACGAATTAAGCGTGGTTTAGCTTCCTTCTTAGCCAAGAGATACTTGATAGCTGCGTGATCGGTGTAAACAATGACTTTCGAGTTCACGATGTAAGATCTGAATTTTTCGAAAGCGAATACTACCGCTAGCAACTCTTTTTCCGTAGTGGCGTAATTTAATTGTGCCCCACTAAGAGTTTTGCTAGCGTAGTAAATGGCGTGAACTCGGCCTTCCTTTCTTTGACCCAAGACCGCGCCTACGGCGTAGTCACTTGCGTCACACATGATCTCGAAAGGTTGGCTCCAATCCGGAGGTTGGATGATGGGAGCACTCACCAACGCATTTTTCAAGGTCCGGAATGCCGCTAGACACTTCTCATCAAAGTCGAAAGCCACATCCTTTTGAAGAAGGTGCGTTAAAGGTTTAGTGATCTTCGAGAAGTCCTTTATAAATCTTCTATAGAATCCGGCATGGCCTAGAAAGCTCCTTAGGGATTTGACGTCCGTAGGAGGTGGGAGTTGCTCAACCATCTCTACCTTAGCCTTGTCCACTTCGATTCCTCTCTCGGATATAACATGTCCGAGCACTATGCCTTGCTTAACCATGAAGTGGCACTTTTCCCAATTTAAAACCAAATCTACTTCCACACACCTTGTAAGGACCTTTTCTAAGTTTGCTAAGCAATCCATGAACGTCTTCCCGTAAACGGAAAAATCATCCATAAACACTTCAACAATTTCTTTGATGAATTCCGAGAACACGGCCATCATGCAACGTTGAAAAGAGGCCGGAGCGTTGCATAGGCCGAAGGGCATCCTCCTATATGCAAACGTTCCGTAAGGACACGTAAACGTTGTCTTATGTTGATCTTCCGGGTGAATAGGAATTTGCATGAACCCCGAGTATCCATCGAGAAAGCAAAAATAAGCGTGGTTTGCTAACCTCTCGAGCATCTCGTCTATGAACGGTAGGGGGAAGTGATCTTTCTTCGTCGCTTTGTTAAGCTTACGATAATCGATACACATCCGCCACCCGGTCACGGTTCTTTGCGGTATCAACTCGTTCTTCTCATTCTTCACCACGGTCAAACCTCCTTTCTTCGGCACACAATGTCCGGGCTCACCCATTCGCTATGTGGAACCGGGTAGATGATTCCGGCATCAAGTAACTTGATAACCTCTTTCTTTACTACCTCTCGCATGGCATGGGTTAGCCTCCTTTGGTGGTCCACTACGAGCTTACATTGGTCTTCCATTGGTATACGATGAGTGCAAAAGGCTGGGCTAATACCTTTGAGATCGTTAATTGAATATCCAATCACCTTCCTATGTTTTTTAATAAAATCAGCAACGCTTCATTTTCTTCGGGACTCAACTCGTCGCTCACAATGACCGGATAAGTTTTGTCCGGGCCCAAAAATTCATATTTTAATCCCTTGGGCAAAGGTTTAAGGTCTACCTCGGGCACTTGTGGCTCCTCGGGTTTGATTTCTCCTATGTCTTCGAACTTCTCTTCCTCCACGCTACCGTCATGCGGCTCTAAGCCTTTTGTTGCTTCCTCTAGTTCTTCATCTTGTTGATTACTAATTTGATTTTCCATCGCTCTTTGCAGCGGGTCTCTAAGGGTTTCAACAAAACAAAGACTATCTATCTCTTCTACTTCTTCATCTTCGGGAGGAAAGAGTGTAAGGTGTTTAGAAGCACGAAGAAAGTTATATGTGTACTTTGTTCCATTAAGGTTCATTGTTACTTTGCCTTCTCCGGCATCTAACACGGCATCAACCAACTTAAAAAAAGGCCTACCTAAGATTATATGATCAGAATTACTATGGTAAGCATCAATAACAAAGAAATCGGTTGGTATATAGTTTCTAGAGATTTTTACTTTCATGTTGCAAGCAATACCTAGAGGTTTGATAGTTCTACCATCTCCCATAATTAATTTCGTTGATGTTGGAGCTAAGTCTAGGTTGTGGTATTGAACTTTATCGTAAATTTTAGAAGATAGAACACTTACTTGGGCTCCGATGTCGCATAAAGCTTTGCATTGAACTCCGTTGATCTCGCAACTCAAGTGCGGCGTCATCTTCTCTTCTTCTTCGGATCCGATCGAATAAATTTCAGCGAGGCGAGCGTATGGTGATGCTTCGGGCTTGATCCCCATGATTCTCTTCACCTCGGCAATATGTTCCGGATCCACCACGTCATCTCCAAAGAGCTTTTCAAAAATCTCACCGGTGGTTTCGAGGTCGTATGAATTTTCAGCTTTCTTCTCCGGTGGGAAATCCACTTCCAATGCTCGTGCCATTCCCTTTTGATTAGGGAACGGTCTTCTCTTGTCGAATACTTCTCCGTAATCAATAGGAACCCAATCCATTGGCTCGAACTCCCTTAGTGGCTTCGCGCTTGACATGCTTCTCTTGTTCGTCTCATTTGGTGCGGCGAAGTCGACGTTTGGTGTAGTTCTTGACTTGATGTGTTCTTGTTCAAGCTTTTCCATGATTGGCTCCTCTTTTGTGACTTCCGGGGTTGCCTCTTTAGAAAAATCAGCAAGCTTTTTCTTCCTTGAATTGAATTCCGGCTCTTCCGCAAGTCTTGTTTCCCAATCTCTTCGCATGGCAGCCGCTTTACTAACTTTTTGTAGAAGTTGTGCAGCTTCCGTGAGTGTTTTCTCCATAAGATCCCCACCTGCACACATTTCGACGTGTCGCATGCAACTAGGGGTTAGGGGAAAGAAAAATGTATGCAAGAGTACGCCACCGGTGAAGCCGAGTTTTGGTCCTTGTTCGATTAATTCATTAAACCTATCCCAGGCTTAGTCTATCCCTTCCTCTTCTCCTTGCATGAAAGTGATCACTTGCCTCCTTAGATGTTGAACCTTGCTAATTGGAAAGAACTTCTCGCAAAACTTCTTTGTCAACTTGTTCCAATTGCCTTCAACTTCAAAGGACGCAACCGAATACCATGTCTTTGCTTTGTCGGCAAGTGAGTAGGGAAAGAGATTCCATTTGAACCATTCATCGAGAACTCCTTCTTGACGCACCGTGTTGCATATTGTCGTGAAATCCCTTATGTGTCTATATGGGTTCTCCGTAACCATCCCTTCAAATGGGTTTTCCGCCACCATCTTGATGATCTTGGATTTAATTTCATACTTGGTCGCTTCGAGCTTCGAATCCGACTCTTGTACTTTTATGTCTTCACATCGAGGGCTAGCGTAATCCCTTAATGATTTCTCCGGTTCTTCCACGGGTTGATTCACGAACTCCATCTAGACAATAAGATAAAAACAAAAACAAAAAAGAAACAAGTGTTTTTCTGATAATATATGTTAGATATAGCAAATAAAAGATGAACTAAAATATAAAACTAAGTTAGATGCAAATCAAACGATGTAAACTAACTTTCTCCCCGCAACGGCGCCGTAAAAGGGGCTTGTTGACGGATAAAAGACGTATCCCTCTACGATCCGCAAGCGTACGGACCCCACACCTTTTTCACCACGGGATTCCCAAGGTTCTTGTCAATCCGCGAGCAAGGGGATTACAAGCGTTCGATCAACAACGACACACTAGCTACTAAAACCCTAACTACTATTATACTAGAAAACAACTAAACTACACTAGAGAGAATGATAAACGATCAAGGTAGAAGACACTCGCCCACGGGTCTACGATACTAGAGCATGCAATCGCTTAAAGACATAAAAACCAATCTAATCTATCGGGGTTGTGACCACGGTTTCGCCCTTTCCCTCCTCTCGTACTCGTCACTACGCAATGGTATTCATGACTAGACCTTTGATGGCCACGACGTATTGAATGGATCCAAGGAAGCATTGGAGCTCTACTCCCTCTACGGCACGGTTGCAAGCCTTAAGCATTAAAGTATATTCAACACAAGATGATAGATAGATAATCCGACAAAGTGCGACTACATCTCAATATCGATTACAACCCATGGACGAATGAGAAGATTACCCCATCAAGGTGCTGATCATGGCACCGTTGATCATGGTTTCCCTTCCGCCGGTGTCTTCCTTCTTCTCCACGAGAGGGTGCTTCCTTCGAGGTGGTTGATCTCCCGCCGGAGATCCTCCTCCTCTCTCTCTAGCTTGTGGATGGCCTTTCGGTGCGAATAACTCCTCTCCTCTCGTGTTGGCGGCGCGTCGAGGGTTTTAGGGTCGAAGATCCTTCGAGGGCAAGGAAGACGGGACCGAACCGGTGCCCGAAGTGGGCCGGGCCGGCCCGCTTGGGCCGGCCGCCCGTGCCCACTTTCGGCCCGGTTCGGTCGCCCTTTTTGCTCCGTGGGTCCTCGTGCACTTATCTACTTTGCCCCCTCCACTTGCATGATTTTGATGCTATTATCCTCACGATCAAGATGGAGGCTCTCTTTGCATGAAGTTTGATCTTTTGCGCTTCAATCCTCGGGGGTGTTCCTCGTAGCACTTCGGTCCTCGCCACCATTGGAAGTGATTTCAGCAAGCTCATGAACACGAACAAGACTCCATGAATGCTCCTTTGAACTTGTTGCGAATCCGTCCTTTATGTCCATGTTTTCCTACATAAACATAACACTTCCAAATGCATGCACAAAGATGAACTCGTCATATGATTAGTGTGCCTAGTGGCGGGTTAGTTCCATAATCAAATCCAAACCAAAGTGTAATGAACATTCTAGGTGCACCAAAATACACCGTCAACACCTGGCAAGCAGTGGGAGTTGCGCAACTGCAAGCAGCAGCCGGGGGAGAGTCTTCGTGAGTACATATGATGCTTCTCCAAGCGCTGCACTGAGCTCCCCAGTGCAACCGATAACAACGCCATCTCGGCGTTTCAGAACGGCACAACGTGCACCTCCCTCATCCACCAGCTCAAACATCACATGCCGCGTACGACACGAGAACTCCTTGACATCCGCAAGCAACCATGCTGACGACGAGGAGGCGGTGGCCGCAACGCTCAACACCCCTCAGGGCAACGGGAAACAAGTCGTGGACCAAGGCGAGGGAATGTCCTCGCGCTTCAGGAAGAAGAAGAAGAACGACAAGCGCCGTCGCGATGACAACTTTGTCGCGGCGGTGGAGCGCAAGACGTCGCGCCCCAAGGGCAACACGGCCAAGCCTGTACCATCCAGAGACCACTTCGAGAAGCTCCTAGACGCGCCGTGTCCACACCACAAAGTGCCGTCAAGCACACGCTCCGGGAGTGCCGGCTAATGAAAAGCTATGTCAAGAGCACCCTCAAGCCAAAGACTGCGGACCAGCCTGACAAGCAAGGCCCCTCCCATGACGACGATGGTGGCGCGAGGGCTATCTTCCCGGTGAAGACGACAAGGTGCACATGATCTTCGGCGGATCACCAGCTGTTGACGGTGTATTTTGGTACACCAAACATGTTCATTACACTTTGGTTTGGATTTGTTTATGGAACTAACCGCCACTAGGCACACTAATCATATAACAAGTTCATCTTTGTGCATGCATTTGGAAGTCTTGTGTTTATGCAGGAAAACATGGACATAAAGGACGGATTCGCAACAAGTTCAAAGGAGCATTTACGGAGTCTTGTTTGTGTTTATGATCTTGATGAAATCACTTCGAATGGTGGCGAGGATCGAAGTATTACGAAGGAACACCCCCGGGGATTGAAGCGTAAAAGACCGAACTTCATGCACGGAGAACCTTCATCTTGGACGCGAGGATGACATTGTCAAAATCATGCAAGTGGAAGGGGCAAAGTGCATAATCACCTGAGGACCCACGGGCGCGAAGGGGCGACCGAGCCGGGCCGGGATGGGCCTGGGCCGGTCAGCCCAAGCCAGCCGGCCTGGCCCAGTCCCGGGGTCGGTTCGGCCCCCCTTTCCTTGCACCCGAAGGATCTTCAACCCTAAGTCCCTGGAGGCGCCGCCATTTGCAAAAGGAGAGAGCCATTCGCACCGAGAGGCCATCCACAAGCTAGAGAGAGACAGAGGAGGGAGATCTCTGGTGGAGGATCGACCATCTTAAAGGAAGCACCCACAAGTGGAGAAGAAGGAAGACACCGTCGGAAGGGTGACCATGATCAACGGTGCCTTGTCTAGCACCTTGATGGGTGTTGACGGTGAATTTCTGTCAACCTAGCTATGAGTTTACCTTTAATGTTGGTATTGATTTATTATTCTAACCACTAGAACTAACCCCCCGTATATAACAAGTTCACTCTTGCATGTCGATTTTGGAGTTCATTGTTTACGCAGGAAATCTACGCTAAGGAGGAGACTTTCGAGATAAGTTCACCAAGCACTTTGGAAGAAGATCATGAAGCCCGACAAGAGTCAAGGCACGCGATGAACATGACTCCCACTACTAGATTTTCCCCCTAATGCAATGCACAAAATGTGTTGCAATATGCCATATTTGGTTGCAATAGACACAATTGCAACCAAATTGTTCCGTGGGCCATGGGATGCGAAAGGCCGCGTTGCATTAGGGTATTGCGTCGTTGTCCATCTAGTGGTTGCCAAAGTTTTTTTGTTGCAACGTAACGCAACGTTGCAATTAGGGTTTTTTACAACACTTGTTTTGGTTGCAAAGTGTACTATTGCGACACATCTGCGGTGTTGCCAAAGGTGCAATTGCAACGTTTCGTTTCGTTGCAAGTTATAGTATTGCTACGCACCGACTTTGGTTGCTATTGGTTGAACCTCGTCTATTACCACGAAAGTAATTTGGTTGGAATATGTAGTATTGTCCGATGCCACGAAATTGGTTAGTTGCTATAGGTGGTCTCCTCTATTGCCACAAAAGTTGATTTCGATGTGATAGGTAGCATTGTCCGATGCCACGATATTGGTTACGTTGCTTTAGGTGGTATCCTCTATTGCCACGTAATTTGATTGGTTGTAATATGTGGTCCTCTATTATTGCTTCGACATTTGGTTGGTTGCCATAAGTTAAAGTCTTTATTACAACGTTTCTATTAGGGTTGCTACAAGTGCACTATCTATTGCCACGTAATTTGATTGTTTGTAATATGTGGTCCTCTATTATTGCTTCGGCATTTGGTTGGTTGCCATAAGTTAAAGTCTTTATTACAACGTTTCTATTAGGGTTGCTACAAGTGCACTATCTATTGCCACGCTCATTTTGTGTTGCTACAAGTTGAACTTCTTATTACCACGTTCCTATTTAGGGTTGCTTCAAGTACACCATACTATTGCCACGTTCCCTTTGTGTTGCTACAAGTTGAATTTCTTATTACCACGTTCGTATTAGGGGTGCTACAAGTGCACCTTACTATTGCCACGCTACTTTTGGCAACGAAAAACACTGATGTATTCTCGCCACGCTCATTTATGTAGCAAAGCGATAATTGCAGCATTAATTAACATCAGCAGATAAATATAACAATGCATCTATAGTTAATTAACCAACATTGAACCATCCACTGAGTTAATTACATGACTCATGAAGTACTTAAATACTGAAAAGTTTGGCACAAGACATTGTTTCAACACATAGTAGACAAATTTGCTAGGACATGAAGAACTTGGTCAGCCAATTGTTACTTGGAGATGATCCCAACACTTGATCAGCAAAGGGGGATTCAATGCAAGGAGGTGTCATCACCTGTAAAGAATCAACAAAATTTTTAAGCTAGCATCAATTAATCTCTAATATTGGAATTTGTGAAACAACAACATATAGCAAACCAAAGATTGATTGTGATTCATAAAAATAGCATAATGACATCAAATAATTACCACAACCATAAACACACTTTGGACAAATGAAACATGAATTACATTCACAGCGAAGAGTTGTTGAAAAAGCTTCACCTCTTGTCTTTTTGGTGCTTTGTCGTCTTTTTTGTGCAACTTGTACCGTAGCCGTTGAGAAGAAATTTGTCTAACGGTGGATTGAGTTTCGGGATTGTTAACACCACCTTTAGTGCTTCCGGTTTTGCGAAATACTTGTTTTCGAGCTTCTTCGCATTCCTTCTCCTATGAACCAATCATTTGGAAGGACAAGATTAGGCGTAATTTCATCGGTAACTGATGATATGTACTAGTAAAAAGTTGTGAATTCGAGAACAACCTGAGTACACGAGAGCACATTCCTGGAGTCTGGTTGTACATTCCCAGATGTAGGAATTGATGGTTCCGCCGCCACGTTGTCTCGCGGATTCGGCCGACAAGGTTGTTTTGCTGGGTGATTGATGCAACCGCCGCTTCGTCGGCGATTCGGTGACATTGTTGCTTGGGCATGGTTGTACGGATATTGGCTGGTCAACCTACCAAAGGATACAAACATTCATATATAGAACCCAAGGAAAGAAACGCATTCATGCAAATAGCTTGACCGCACTCGTGGAATTTGTGATCTGTCCATTTGATGCTTGCGGCATTGATAGGAACTCTTGCCTAAGTCGTTGTAGTTCCCCTTTCGCCTTCTCTTTTCACTTTCTTCAAGTTGGCGTGCATGTTCTCTCCTTTCTCGCTTCCCTTTCTTCTTCCCATCCCGACATTTTTTCTTGTAGCTGCCCAAATGCGTACATGAGCTCGACGTGTTCCTCATGCGTCGTAGCTCTTCCCTATGAATTTGTTCCTCGCGCTCCGCATTGAGCACCGCCTTCTAGTTGGGTTTTTTGCTAGGTACCCGTTTCCATGCAACTTCGTTGATTTGCACTTCGTGACATCTTTGTAGGCTTTTTGGAACATCTCGTTTTTTTCCTTTTGGGAAACAAAGTTGTTGTCCGCATTTGATTCCGCCTCGAAAGAATAACGCCGCTTGCGGTGTCCTAACATTTGCAAGGCACGAGTGGGAGGAGTTAGTTGAACAAGAGATTGGTTGCATTCTATAGTTGCATAAGCCTATGTATAGTAATGTATGTACTAATTCATTGAGAACTCACATAGACATTTTTAGATTGTTCGTCCGTCCAAGACCCCCGATTAGTGTGAGTTATCCACCAAAGTTCCATATCATCGGGCTCTTCACCGCTTTACGGGTCTCTCTGTTATGCCAAGAAAATAACAAATTAATGTTCTTCATCCTGCAAGACAGATTGGAGATGTGCTTGTCTAGTTATTACCTTCTCATAGCTGCGCTGAGAATAAGGCTTAGCGCCTGACAAATGTCTTGTCATTTGTTGGCATCGAATCGCAGAATTTTGTGTGCTCCTTTCCTATACAATGAAAAGTTATGAACAAAAATCTTAAAGACTCAGACATCGCCATTTGAATGAAAAATGTAGTGGTCAAAATCGTAATTAACAATGTGGAACAAACCTTGAATTTAGCAAGATCGAAATACTTCAACGGATAGTGCCATTCAACAATATCTAATTCGTAGGCTTATGTAACATTCTCTCGGTGGTAGCTGTTGTATGTCTTGGCCGTAGCACCGAAAGTTGAACGCCATCCTTTGTAACGCTCCCTAGCAATGGCCCATATCTTTTCCCTTGATTCAAAGATTATCCTCTATGTCCCACTTTGCTCGTTATATAATCACAATAGCATTCAAATATTGTGTGAGTTTATATGTTAGTTTTTATTTGAATTGTCCTGAAAAGCAAAGTCTATTATTACCAATACATCGAGTTGCTATTGCGTTTTTGACTTCTTCCCTAACATTTTTCCATGATTTCACTCCAATGATAGGAGCCCTTTTCCTTGTATACATGACCACTTCATCAACGAATGAGCGGTAGTTATCACCTACCGGTCCTCCATGTTTAGAGAATTGAATGTCTAACCGCCGCTTGCCCGCCTTGATTCTCTTGGCGATTACCGTCAATGCTCTTACGGGACCGCGTCCTCTTTTCTTAACTTTTTGGGAGCCTATTCCATGCGAACAACATGCATGTGATAATACCCACAAAATAACCGTATGCACGGACAGGTAATTTCTATGGAACACATGTTACCGGATCCTTGCTCGTGTTGTTTCCAACGCCGAGCATGAGATGGAGGCTGCTAACCGCGGTGTTGGGTTCATTTCATTCCTGTGTTGCAAAATGAATGTGGGGTCCACGTACCGTTCTGCAGAGAATTTAGTGGCATATGATGACCGATCATATTTTGTAGTCTGACAAAAATGGTAATTTTCTTGCAAATTAGGAGAGGGATATTACCGATGTCTTCAAGTAGTCCTGCAACATTCAGGTATTCTCTGTATGTATCGATTGTGTCATCCCTGAAAATGTCTTTTAATTATGAAATATAATCCATAATTAATTTCATTCATGTGACTGAACATGCAAATTTAGGAGTATAAGTACACAAATATTTGGCTGAAGCATATCTTACCCAAGGCTTTCTTCTCTTGATGCAAATCGGCTAGCCAAAGTTTGTATTCATCTAAGTCACATTCTTCTACTTCTTCTTCATCATCGGCATTTATGTAAGCACTTTTGGATTTCAAAGGTGTTATGGCCATGGTATGGTTTCTAGGTATTGGCTCTCGGAGACAACTAATCGATCACCATCTCCTCCTCGTGAATCTGTTTCATTCTTTCTACGTCGACGTCGTAGTCGATCTCGGTGAGTGTTGCTTCCGCAGAGAGTCGGAATTCTAGTCTTGTAGTAAACAATGTCCCTCATCCCGTACCCCAGTTTTTGTTTCGGTTGTTTATGGTTTGTAGGGTGATTTGTGAACCACGAGGGTGACAAGTATGTGTTGTATCCGGCTCCCCATCTATACCCTTCTCAATCATATATACGGTCCAAGGCTCGATCATCTAATGATGCGCATTCATTTCGATGTCATATCAATAACATGTGAAGAAATTTGGTGTGCAAATCGCGTGATCAAATGCATGAAATCTAGGGTACCGGTGCGTGCACGGATGCATGAGATGTTGGATGCGGTACGAACGAGGGGAAAGATGGAACCACGATACGACGTACCGGCCTCGGTCGTCTCGTCCCGAGATGAAGGTAAAACATCGGGTCTGCACCTATGTCCACGTCGACGCGTGCTTCATCGTCGCCCGAAGGTGATGATGACCCAAAGAGAGCCCCCCGTCGCCCTAGGCCTAGGGGCCATGGTGGCGGTAGGTTCACCAATCGCCGCACCAGGGGTTGTGAACATTCTAGGTAGCATGGCCGACGACGGTGTGCGCTGCGCTTCAGAGGACGTAGGGGTCACCCTTGCCGGCTCCCTCGACGACGGCATCCTCGTGTACGCGCGGCGAGAAGCGCTTGGCGGCGGCGGCGGCGGTAGTCGTATCGTCTACCCGCCCCTAACCGACCGAGTTGTAGATTTGTTTTGCGAGGGGATTCGGGAGGGAAAGTAAAGACGCGCGACTTTTTACTCTTGTAACCCGGCGTGGTGGCCCCGGTCATGGTTGCGCGGTAGTTTGGGCGAAAGTTAAATAATTCGGATGGGAAAAACCGGCGCCACATTCCAAATCGCCGGCTACCCATTTTTTCTACGAACGTTTGGCGTATTTGAGGGATGCATTTTGGTGTGGCCACTGACGGGTGGGTCCCACAAAGTTTACTTCTTGTTTACCACAAAGTTATTGTATATTGGTTACACATTTTTTGATGTGGTCGAAGTAAATTTACGAATGTCATATTTGTATAAACTTTAGCGAGACTACCATAAACCCTTTATCGATTTGTACCGGAGTAAAATGCATCACACAAATATGTGTAACAAACATAAAGATCGGGTAGCAATCGGTAAGATTTATGACAACCGAGTTTTCACGGGCTAGCTACCCGAGTCACGTTGACACCACACCAACTAAGGATCATCAAAAACATGCTCTACAAGGACACAAATTGTAAAGACACATACATAGTCGAAAGACACAACTTGAGAGACATGCTTTGTGTTTATTAGCTGGATTTCTTCAAAGATGTGACCGAAATGACGCTGAGCCTCTCCGCAAGGTCCCTCGTCACTTGCGGATAAATTTCTCGAACATGAAGAAAGCATTAAACGAATTGTCGAACAAATGATAACTCAAATCTTGTGCACTTTGAAACAATGTTTAGCAATCAGTGAACTTGTAAAACACAAGAAAGAACGCAAACATGTACACCTGAAATCCGGAATGTCTTTTAGGGTGCATCATGTGTGGAACTAATTTATCAAGAAATATCGGCAATCACAACTTTTATACCTTCCTTCGGATCATTAACGCTTCCTTGAGTGTGTAGAAGAACCAATCACACTCGTTTCGGATCCTACACTCCTCGCTGCGGAACCTACGCCACGAGTACCAAGCATGCCATCTCGCGTGGTCGCCACACCCGCGACCCGCACACCGCAAATCGTCGTGGCGAGGTACGGGCGCCGGCACCGGCGACACGGCAATCGCATTCGCATCCGTAAGCGGGTAGTGCCACGTCGACGCAATGATCCCGGAGCGGCGTTTTTTGCAAGTCAAATTTATCCAAGGAAGCACCGTCGCCCCCTCTTGGGGTGCCTCGACCAAGCGCGAGCCGCCCGGCCTCGTCGTCGTCGGCCTCGCCGCCGTTGGGTCCGTAGAGGAAGAGGGAGAGGGCGTACATCGATTCCTTGTGACCCGCCTCCGCGGCGCGCCGTAGGCGGGGTCGAGGCACGGCATGATGACGCCACGTGTGTTCCCCGGTCGTGCGGCGCAAGCCGCTCCGGGAACAAGGCCTCCGGTTGCCGACGTTGGCCGGTGTGTTGACGAGCGTCGTGCGATACTCGTGGCCGAGGTAGAATCGACGCCGCAGGACGCGTTTCAGTGCTAGGCGTCGTCCGACCGTGGCGGCGCCGCCCACCACGCACATTGCCTTGCATGTTGCGCGCAGGTTGCGGAGATCCACAATGGCATCCTCGGCGACCGCGGCCGACGCGGGAGACGATGTCAATCGTCGGCTCCGTCGGCGGCTTCCGGCGGCCTCGACGACGCCTCGTAGCGAGCCACGGAGATCTTTTCCATGGAGTGGTTGCAGTTCGTCACGCACGGTGGGTAATTGGATGTGCGACGCTGTTATCCCCGGCGAGGATGAGGGGAGATGGAAAAGAACCGCCGCCTCCAGATCATGTTGTAGATTGAATTTGGGGGGTCGCAGGGGTTCATTGGGTTTTAAGGAAACCGCGCTTTCATAGGGAGGACACGGAATCACAGGGTCAATGACGGGTGTACCCAGGCACTAGTTGGCCCACAAATCGATCCGTACGGAAATTTGACCCCATCCGTGGACGGAGTTGCGGGACCCACCCGTCGGTAGGATTGTTGCGCCAAGCTGTCGGCTCGAACCCGCGAGAGATTTCCCCATTGGACGAGTTGTGGGCCCCACTGTCGGCACCCAGATTGGGATGTGTTCTTGAGTTGTTCATGTTCATAATGAACTTGATCATTTGTATCGTTTAATCATAACTTCAAAGTTGTTTATATTTGTCAAATGACGTCCAAATCAGGAAATTTTTTTTCCTACATTCTTATGGCAACATAATCTAGATCATGGTGTCCACTCCATATCATGTCACAGCGTCTGAGCAATAATAATTTGAAAATAGAACATTTCAAAACTAGATTCAAGATTTTCAATCAGTAGACGACGTCAATTTGAAATGAGATGAATACCAAAGTTTCATAGCTCGTCGAGATGAACAAACTTTATATTGGTTGGATTCTCATTTGAAGAAGTGGTCCTACACATTGTTAGTTAATCCTAGGTTCACTCTCATTGTTTAAGAAACTTGGTCGGAGACATGTCATTTTTGTTCTACGTGATCGTACCCCTTCTTCAAATGAGAATCCAACCAATATAAAGTTTGTTCATCTCGACGAGCTATGAAACTTTGGTATTCATCTCATTTCAAATTGACGTCGTCTCTTGATTGAAAATCTTGAATCTAGTTATGAAATGTTCTATTTTCAAATTATTATTGCTCAGACGCTGTGACACGATATGGAGTGGACACCATGATCTAGATTATGTTGTCATAAGAATGTAGGAAAAAAAAATTTCCTGATTTGGACGTCATTTGACAAATATAAACAACTTTGAAGTTATGATTAAACGATACAAATGATCAAGTTCATTATGAACATGAACAACTCAAGAACACATCCCAATGCAGGGTGCCGACAGTGGGGCCCACAACTCGTCCAATGGGGAAATCTCTCGCGGGTTCGGCCGACGCTTGGCGCAACAATCCTACCGACGTGGGGTCCCGCAACTCGTCCACGGATGGGGTCACCCGCAGTCAAATTTCCGTACGAGCGATTTGTGGGCCAACAAGTGGCCGGGTAGACCCGTCATTGACCCTTGGTAACCGCCCCACCCCCGCCGAGTTAGTGGGGTCGCGTCCCCGCAATGGGATATTCTCGCCTTTTAGTCATTGATCCGTGGGCCCCACACGGCAGTGGTACGAATGCAGTTGCCCCGACGCGAGTTATATAACCGCGGGGCCTCGCTGTGTTTTCCAATCCCGCTCCTTTGCACCGCGCCGCTCTCGTCGATCTTGAGTAGCCGCTCGTCTCCCGGCCCCCTCGACTCCCTGCGCGCATCTATGGCCGGAGAGAAGCGCCCCGCAGAAGAGGCCCCTGGGGGTTCGTCGCCGTCGGTCCCGCCGCGTCTCCGTCGGTTGCTTTCTCGCCGGGGGTGAGTGTCTTCTGTCTCCATAATTTCTGTGCTCGCCGAGGATCCGATCTTGTCATCATCCTTCTTCGTTTCCCTAGTGCGACATATGGCCGGGTCCTTCGGCCGGCGCGGCGCCTCCGTCCGGTGGATCTTCGTCGTCGGAATCCTGGAGCTTGTCTTCTTCCTTGTCTCGGGGCGACGCCCCTGTTCGTCGGGAGGCGGGGGACTCGGCGGAGAAGCGGCGAGGACGCGGCGTAGTCTAGACGACGCGGCGCGCAAGGTACGGGACCCGGAGGGGACCGGGATGCGTTGCACACCGCCCTTTAGGCGGGCGAGACGGAGACGGCCGAAGTTCGCGGCGCCAAGGCCGATGTGGAGGCCCCGGCTGCTTTGGTGAGTTCTGTACTCCGTCGGTGCACGCCGCCCACTAGGCTCTTGTTTGACTCGTCGCCATTGTTTCTTGCCTCGGCCCGAGGAGGCGGAGGCGTCTTTCCGCCGCGAGCGGGCGGAGGAGCTGCGCCGCCGCCCGAACGATGCGGAGGATCGCCACGATGAACTTACGCGCGCGGCGGAGGTCGCCGTCACGGTGGTCGACCGGGGCTCCGGCTGGCCGCCCGACCGGTCTTCGCGCGCTCCCAAGGCGTGTCAAGGAGGCGGTGCGTGCCGGTGCGCGCCGGGGAGCCGCCCGCGCGCTCGCGGCGGCGGACGCGCAAGTCGACTTTCCCTTGGCCGATCTGCGGCCGGAGTGGCCGTTCCCGCCGGAGCAGCACCGGCACTACGCGCTGCACTTCCCCATTGCGGCCGATGCCGCCGCCGCGGCGGGGGTTGACATCGACGGCGTGCTTCGCGACGGCGCCGCCGCCGACATTGGCGGCCTCGTAACTCACCTTTCTAAGATTAAACCGTACCGGCCCCTCGTGGCCGAGGAAATCGAACTTCGCATTGTTCCTTGTTTGTGCCATTGCGATTTTTGTTCACTGCTGCGGGGGGGGGCGTGGTCGGGTGTACGAAGCAAACTACTCCGCCCCCCGTGCCGTCTTGTCACCCGTCACGGCGGGCGGCCGCGTGCGCGAGGGAGGCTAGGAGCTTCGTTGAACGGGCGTCCGGGGCACTCGAGTAGAGTACGTAGGACCGAACGCGTGGGAGATCGCGAGGCGCGGCGGCTGCGTTTCTTCTTCCGTTCGCATCTAAATAAAATTAGCCCCAAGAATCTTTCATAAATGGAACACTAAATATAATTTATTTGTAAAACCTTTTCACGTGTCGGCGTAACTTTGTGTGACGAATCTAATGAACCTACTTAATCCAGTATTTAGCTACAGATTTTGAAAGTAGTTTTGAAAATAACTTACTTTAATACATGTAATTAATGGTGCACCTCCATGGAGTAGTAAATGTAGATGAAATCTAAAACTACATAAATAATTTGGATCTACTTTGCGATACAGAGCTTTTCGCAAACCTTTTCAGACCATCTTCTTCATCGTCTTCTACAAATAAATGTGTTGTATCATCAGCTGTAGGTAGTGCATCATGATTATTGAGATCAGCAGTAACATCTTGATTCACAGGACCCTGAGAAGAAGTATTAGTTTGGTCTTGAATGTTACCGGCATCGATGAAACAATCGGCAAACCCTCTATTGAGTAAATGAATTTGAATGCGACCCACGGTGGAATGTACGATCATGCATTGACACAATTTACATGGACACGCAATAGATCCACCTCGCGCGATGAGGCCATAAATTTTTGCAAAAAAAAATTCGAAAATTGTTCCGCCAATCCGGCGAGTGTCGAGGCAAGCGCATCCAACTTCGATCTTCGTCGATGCCATTAGTTAATCTGCATTGTTCATGTTTAATTTCAATCGACCTTGATCACGATATATATACCAATATGCATATATATGCAGCGAACGATTGGATATATATATGAGATCAAGACATCGGTACGTACGGCCGTGGCCGTAGCGCCGCTCGGATCTCCGCAACAATAATCACGTGGAGATCGCCGTGGAGATCGATCCCCTAGAGGCCCTCGTGGAGATCTCCGCAACAATAACCGGGTTGTCGAAGACGGAATTTTGGAATGGTCCGGATCGGAAGAGCCCCTATCTGATCGTGGCAATACATACACGATAGACAAAATTTTAGTACAACCAAGGAATACCTGGTTTCAATATTTCTGAGGTTGTACGTAGTATGACCTTTCTCAGGGTTTTCAACATATGCGTAATTCATTATTTTTCTTTTCTGATCGGCTACTATAGGGGCTAACAATAATACACAAAATTCAGGAGTTCTAGTGAAGAGTCTCCAAATTGTTGATCACAATGCTTTGTGAACATTCACATGAATAGCATAAACAATAGCATGACGCAATTCTGAAAACGGACGGATGGTTAGTCCAAATATGCATGACGACCCAACGATTTCAATTTGTGTCACTCATGAGTTCAAATATTTTGCAAGGGCTCATCCGGATCCAAACACATAGACATATGAAGATGCATGTATAAATGTTCAAAGTTATTACTTAGATGTTGCCACATACACATCCATTCTTAGACCATTCACCAGCATCTGCATAACATTCACCTAGGACCTGGTTATGTTACGTACTAAGCTAGATTACTACTACTTGCGATTGACTTTATCCTGAAGCTTGCGGATCTTCTTCGCCATCACTTCTAACTTGTCAGCAACAGTCTCCATGAATTCCTTCAGGGTCATCTCCATGTCTTCCTGCGTTCCAGCAATGTCGACGCTTAGGTTCTCAATCTGCTCCCGCAAATCATCATAGCGCTCCTTCAGCTGTTGAACCATTTGGCGCAAGGGCATTTGCTATGGCAGACAACAAACACAAGTTACTAACATGAAATGTGTTACAACAAGTTGTGGCCAATGCGGCAAATTAGTCAAAAAAATGCACCTTTCTTTTCGATGATCCCGAAGCTTTTTGATGGAGACGGTTTCTTGCTATTGTCTCGCTCGGCATTCGAATCCGGAATGATGATCCTCACACGATTAGCGGTGTTCACTAGCACGAGGAAACAAAACAATTTGCTTGTTTTTCGGTTTTAAACGACCTATTCAATCTCTTGACTCATAATGTATGCCAATTTACCCGTGATCCCCCGACTACGTGCCGAAAAGGCCTAACCTACTAAATGGGACGACTGCGTTCATTTGGGCGGCTTTGTTTTCGGGATTGTGATCAAATGTACACGAGGTCGGATTCACGGCAAAAGATGGCAAGAAATCAAGCCAATTATCATTCGTCCTTATCGACGGCGAGCTCTACAAGCGCGGGGCGGCCGACATACTCATGCGGTGTATCCCCAGAGATCAAGGCTGTGAGCTGCTGCAAGAAATACACGCTGGCACCTGTAGTCACCATGCCGGACCAAGAACACTCGTCGAAAAGGCCTTCTGACAAGGTTTCTACTGGTCCACGACGATCGCCGACTTGAAGGGCATTGTGAGGCGTTGTGAGGGGTGCCAATTCTATGCAAGGCAAACTCACCTCCCGGCGTAAGCATTACTGACGATCCCCATCACGTGGCCCTTCACCGTCTGGAACCTCGACATGGTGGGGCCTCTCCGACAAGCACCCAGGGGCTTCACCCACCTCCTCGTGGCAGTCGACAAGTTCTTGAAGTAGATCGAGGCCCGGCCCATTGTCAACATCAGCTCCGAGGAGGTCGTCTCATTCTTCACCGACATCATCTATCGCTTCAGCATTCCCAACATGATCATCACCGACAGCGGCACCCAGTTCATAGGGAAGAAATTCCTTAACTTCTGTGATGACAACCACATCCGTGTGGACTGGTCAGCTGTTGCTCATCCAAAGACAAACGAGCAAGTCGAGAGGGCAAACGACATGATCCTACAAGGCTTGAAGCCAATAATCTTCAAGCGGCTCGACAAGTTTCACGCAAGATGGGTAGCAGAGCTGCCATCCGTGCTGTGGAGCCTACGCACTATGCCGAGTTGGGCCACGGGGTTCACGCCTTTCTTCATGGTGCACGGCTCCGAGGCCGTCTTGCCAACCGACATCGACTACGGCAGCCCACGAGTGCGAGCGTACACCAAGAAGGAAATCAAGTCGTGCTCAAAGACGCGATCGACCAACTCGACGAGGCGCGTGACGTGGCGCTGCTGTGGAGCGCCAAGTACCAGCAGGCGTTACGGTGCTACCACGAGTGCAACATGCGCCCGCGTGAGTTCCATGTCGGCGACCTCGTTCTCCGACGAGTCCAAGGCAGCAAGGATCGGCACAAGCTCTCGCCACCCTGGGAAGGGCCCTTCATCATCCACGAGGTGCTCCGACCAGGGACGTACAAGATCCAGTACAAGGACGGGAGGGTCGTCACCAATGCATGGAACATCGAACACCTGCGCCCGTTTTACCCTTGAGTAAATGTTCAATGCCCATGTGTCAATAAATAAATGTTGTTTGCCTATGCTCACATGTCTCTGAGTTCCAAACTTGTGTTCGACTGTGTTCCTTTCATTACGACAACTTTTAATTTGAGCAGTAAGCATCTTGGCCCCAAGGCAAACACGCTCCCTGCTCGGGGGCTACCAAGGGCACGACGCCCTCGTGCCTACTCGCTTTTTCGAAATTTTTGAAAAAAATCCCAACAACTTTGTCGAGACTAATCGCACAAGCGAAAGGTTTTTTAAACGGAAACTCAAACTCGTGAAAGGTAAAGATGACAGTTTGCGTGGGATGGTGAGTCGCTATTCATTCAAAGCTCCTTGCTAACGCCTCCGCGGCTATGGCACGAAGACTTCCGAGTACTTCTCTAGTCTCCAGCTTTCATCTGACCTCTTTTCGAGAGCCTTCGAGTGACCGCCAGGACTCTGGTCTGAAAAGATATTTTCACAAGCAAAATCCTGGCTAAGCTATCTCCAGAACCTTTCGAGTTCCCGGGGGCTGCGAATGGATGGTTGCACTTAGTGGATTGAAGGGGCCAGGCCTTACGATTCTCACGCCCCCGCGGCTCCGGAGCACGGCTTGACTGTTTTGGTCCCGTAAGTTCGGCTGCGCGTTGCTGCAATTGTCCTCGGGTGCTCAAAAGAGATCAAGGGATAATTCAAAATAAAGGTCTAGCTACATGATAGCCTTGCAACTTGTTCAAATTATTACATCACGATAATTTGTGGCATGTTTAATTCGGGGGCTCGGGAACTTCCGGGGCCTCTATCTCATCTTGTGGTAGCAACTCCAGGTCCTTCAGGGCAGCGTCGACCATCTCGCGAGCAAAGGCGGTGCATTCCTGTTCCAACTTGTCGCACTGGTCGTCGGGGATGCCCGGGGCCCAGCCGCCACTCAGCCCCGTGCGGTCCAGCCCTTGGTAGTGCGACTCGATCATGGCGAGGATCTGGTGCACCGCGCAATGAGCCGTCGACAATTCAAGTTCCTGCACCACGTCGGGAAGGAGACCGACCTCTTCGATCAATGTCTCGGGCGTCCGTGGCCCTAGCAACACGCCGACCGTGACCATAGCCAAGCTCAACGCCCTCCCGAGTTTGGCGATGTCCCCGATGGCCTTCTCGCTGATGGCTTCTGACTTGCGCTAGGCATTGCAAGCCTGGCTCAGGGCGGCCACGTCTTGCTCCCGAGATGCTCGAGTTTGCTCCAGCTCTGCTTGAACTTTCTGGAGCTGCTCCGACGAGCGCCTGAGGGCACCCTCCTTCTCGATGACCTTCAGGATGGCGGTGTTCCACTCTTGCTTGACCTCCACCACCTTCGCCACCATCCCAGCGTGGATCACGCGTGCCCCTGCAGCCGTGGCCAATGAGTCAGCGCCCGACAAGGAGCAAGCACGAAAGGGGGGATCATCCAACTCACCGTCGAGGTCTTGCGACAACTTGGCGTTAGCGTCTCGGAGCCGCGCCGCCTCTTCGGGGCCACCTGAAGCTAGTTCGTGACCTTGGAAAATTGACGACTCGTCGTCTCCAGGTCCAACGTAGCCGTATTCAGGCCGCGCTCCAGCTCCGACACCTTTGCCTCGAGGGTCGGCTTCTCACGAGCGGCGGCCTGGGAGGCATCTTAGGCAGTGTTCTCCATTGTGGCCGTAGCGGTCTTGGCTCTCTCAGCTGCCCCCTCCGCTGACGCTGCGGCCGCTCAGAGTTTCTCAACCTCAGCCTCGGCGAGTGCAAGCTTTAACGCCAGCGAATCCCGCTCGGTGGCAGCTGTTGCAGCAGCAGTCTTGGCGGTGATGGCGCGGTCCTCGATTGACTGGCGGGCAACCTCGAGGGACGCCCGCGCAAACGCCTCGCTCGCCACGGCACCAGCCGCCACCACCTGGGCCACGACGAGCTGCATCTCCAGCTGAGTCCGCCCAGCGCAAAGCTTCCGCCCCTCGTAGGCACGTCTCCGACCTGAAGACTCGAGTGTCTGCAGCCAACAAGATGAAGATAAGTGGCGCAACCCAAGAAGATCACGGGATCGAGAAGTTAACCCTTGACAAGAAAACTTACCGAGGTCGCGAGGAGGATGAGTTCATCAAAGGCGCGGCGCGCCCAGGTCATCCCACGCTCCAAGGTGTTGCGCGCCGCGACCTCCTCGTTGTCCTCGGAGTCGACACCAAGCCCAGAGGTAGCCTCCCACGAGGCGCACGCGAGCTCGAGGGTGCGGGCCTCGCCACCCACTGCGCCCTGAGACAGGGACGTCCCCATCTCCTCAGCCTCCTGGATCTCGGGGGAGGCAGCCCTTGTCATCGTCTAAGGGGCGATCGGCCCTTGTACGATGGCGGCCGACTCGTCAGGGACGCGAGTCTCGACGCCTTCGATGTTAGCAGCAACTGGGCGGGGTGATGACGATGCTTCCTCTCCGACAATGGCCTCCGACACGCCAGCCTCTGCGACGAAGGCTGGAGCATTGGCAGCTTCAGCCGACTGGAGAGGCGGTGCTTCCTGACCTTCATCAACCGACGACGGCGCGGACACATCTGCTGTCGGCTCCACGTGATCCACGGGCGCCACAAGAGCTGCGTCCGCCGCCTCAGCTCCGGCCGCTAGGGCGAAGCCGCCGGCACGCTTGTACTCTTGCTGCGCCTTCGAGACCGAAGCGGTCGTCTCCATGATCGTCAGCTCGTTGGACATCCGCTCCAACACCACCTCATACGCCTTCTCTGGGAATTGGGGAGCTTCGAGATTGATCACCCCAATGCCGGGAAAGTTGATGTACCGGCAAGTCACCAGTTCCATCACCTCCTCGGCGGTGAGGGCAACCCAGGCCGAAGAGGTCTCCGCCACCTCCGCGGTCGGGGGAGGACCTGAAGCCTCTGCCGTCGGAGAGGGCCCTGACACCTCTACTGCAGGGAGACAACTCGCCGTCATCACCTCTTGCGCCGGCCCCAACGCCGGGGGGATCACGACATCGCGGTTCTCCGACGATGAGGGAGCCGCCGAGTCCTGGTTCAACGCCACCATTGCGTCCTCACTGCTTGGGCCTGCCATGGCCGACGTTTCCAGGGCCACCCGAGAGGCGGATGCCTCGGCGGTTGTCCCACCCTCCTCAACTTCGGCGGCAGGTGCTGGTGGCGGTGGTGCGATCGATGCCTCTGCTGCGGTGACAGCCATCGATACTTCCTCAGCCTGCACCGGTGCCAGCTCAGTACCCGAGGGCTGGGGACGAGGATCGGGAGAAATCACCCACGCGCTTGACACCAGACGCTTCAAGGGCGTCAGGCTAAGCACGCCGGTGTCGGCATGGCTATGAGAAGCGCAGAAAACAACGTCAACAAACAAGTCGAAAGAGACAAAACAAAGAAGACCTGAACATGGGAACTTACATTTTGGAGCGCACCTGAGCTTTCTTCACCGGGCGATCCGACAAGCCCATCTCGGGGGTACACGCTTCGAGCCCTGCTCAGGGGCTGCGCACCGCGGCCTCACCGTCTCGGTGGCTGCTCCACTTCGACCCGCCGCCTCAACGGCGGCGACACTCTCCCCTGTGCACTCGGGGGGGCGGGGGCTGAACCCCCGGCCTCCACAACAGCCGGGGTCGGACCATGGCCCCCGCCGACGACAAGGGACAAGTGAACGTCCGGGGCTGCGCCGCCTCAGATGAGCAACGATTGCAAGCACCGCGGGGCAGCACTAGGCTCCGCCACCGGCGGCACGCTCGGCATCGACGCCGAGTCCGACGACTTCCCCCGCGACCGGTGCCTCTGCTGGGAGTCGGAGTCGGGGAGGTCTGATCCGTCATAGAGTTGGCGGGAGGACGACGGCCTTTCCTCCGATCTTCTTGGAGGGTCAGCTTGACGAGGCTCAGGCCTTCGCGGCTCGGAAGCACCCGTCCCGCTAGGCGTCGCACGGGAATGGACCATCCGTTGGTCCTCTCGGACGGAGGGAGCCGCCTAGCGTGAGCTCGAGCCCACAGTCCTGTCACGCCTTGCCGCCTGCGGCCGGTGCGACTACAACACTTCGCCGCGGGGCGGGGACGATGAGGACGAACCCGACATGTTGCTCCAGTCGACCGCCACGCTCGCGACATCATCGCTCCAAGACGGCTCGGGCGACGGGTCCTCATCGGAGGAGATGCCTAGCTCCCCCGCCTTCCGCCTCTTAATGCGGTTGTCATTGAGGTCGCGCTTGGCGATCTGGCATTTCTTGTGCCGCGCCTTGCGCGCAGCACGCCTTTTCTCCGCCGCGGCCTTATTCTAGTTGAAGATCGCCTCCTCCGAGAGAGGTGCCTTGGCCGGGATGAGGTGGGCACATTTTAACTGCGACGACAAGAACACACCAAGGTCAACCCCGAGGAGATCAACCCCACGGCAAAGGGAAAATAAAACATGCTGAGAAGACAAATGACTTACAAATTTTTCCGTCCCCGCATTGGGGAGCATCGGGAGCATCCACGATGGCAGCCACGAGTAGGTTGAACTCCCGATCGCCTACGCCACGCGGCGCTGGACCTCAAGCGGCGACGGGAGCTCCGACGCGGTCACGGTCCCCTCCCACGGGGCCTGTCATGCGTCATGTCGCGGAGACGAAGCGGCCGCCTCCTAAGCGGCACGACTCCTCGGGTGTGGTACTGCCCAACCACTTCCGCCAAGTTGATTCCAGCTTTCCGCAGATGTTCCAGCACGGCTCAGTGAAGCTTGAGCAACTTCTCTTGCTCCTTCTTGGTGGGGCCGTCCGCCCAGTTCCTCTGCGACTTCACGATGGAGCACTCGGTGTACGACGGAAGAGCATGCTCGGGGTCGTTCTGCAAGTAGAACCACCCCTTGTGCCAGCCACTGTTCGAGCTAGTCAGCCTCACCAGGATGTAGTCGTTGCCGCAACCTTGCTTTGTCCGGAGGTTGGCGCAACCGATCGTCGCCGCGCGGGAGCCGTCCCTTAGGCAGGTGAACTTGAAGAAGTACTGGAATAGATGTCAGTGCGCGCCAATGCCAAGGAACCCCTCGCACATCGCTTCGAAAGCAGCCATCTGCTGGATGCTGTTCGGGTTGAGGTGTTGAAGCTGCAGCCCCTACGCGGACAGCACCCTGCGAATGAACTAGCCGGCGGGGACAGAGAAGCCGTGCTCGTGGAAGACCACGAACGACACCACGTACCCACTGGGTGGGCGTGGCACGGACTCATCGGCGGGGACGATCCACTCGACGGCCTTGGTAAGGAGAGGCAGCTGGCCCGCCTCGACGAGATGAAGGAGTTTCTCGCGGGTGACGTTGGAGCGTGTCCAGTTCGACATCTCGACAACGAAGTCTTGGACGGGCGCTGTGGATGCGGAAGAACTCGGAGCACAGAGGGCGAGTGTGGGAGGAAGAAGAAGCAGAAGGGAAGGCAAGGTCCAAAACCTGCGCTCGACGCGCGGCTTTAAAGGGTACAGGCCTGGCCCCTCACCCTCGATGCTGGGCCTGTGTTGACGGTGAAAATCCGTCAACCTAGCCATGAGTTTACCTTCGGTGTTGGCATGACTTTTGTATCTTATTCATTGGTACTAACCCCCGTGGTATAACAAGTTCACTTGTGCATGTCGGTTTTGGAGTTAAGTGTTTACGTAGGGTTTTAACGTTGAAAGCAAGACTTCGGGATAAGTTCATTAAGCACCTCATGACAAGACCTTGAAGCCCGATACAAGTCAAGCAATGAAGTGAACATGCCTCCAAGAGCCCAAGGACCAAGCCCGAGAAGATAATAAACTCCGAGGACCGAACCGGAAAAGTGCCGAATCTTGCAAGACAAGGAATTGAGTCCAATTCGGAGAGAAACCGACGTCAAGGGCCCACGTGCAAAAGGGGAGAACATCTAGAAGACGCGAGAAGCAACACCGGGCGAAGCGAGGGCCGCGAGATGGGCCGGGTGGGCCCCGGCCGGCCGGCCCGGCCCAATTCGGGGGCCAATCGGCCTCCCCTTTGACCTAATTGCTTCTCGGGCTATAAATAGCCCCCCGACCGAGAGCCACGCGAACCCAAGTCGTAATCCGCCGGCGAGGAGCGAGAGAAGCTTGAGGGACACCATCTCGGAGATGAGGGTCATGCTAGTTGTCTAGGGTTTCCCTAGCCGACGTGGGAACCTTGCATGGAAGACCACGTCGGAGCTCGGAGCGAGGATCAAGATCGAGGGAGGGCCCGGTGGTGATCTTGTTCATGTAATCATTCATGGTGAAGTTTGTAAGTGAATCCGATTTCTAGCGATTAAGTGCCTTCTCAATGATTTTGTTTTCTTCTTGGTTTTGCTTCTTCTACGATCTAGTTTGCGGCTAGATTACATAGGGTGCTCTTGTAGCCGTGGTGGCTAGAGGTGCATACCGGACCGGCCAAGTGATTTCAACTTGTTCTATCGAACTCGCCCTAGACTACCCGCATGAATAGGGATACGTTGTGACGAACGGGGGTTCGAAAGGCGGGCGTTTTCGGAGTCGGATGGAAGGCCACGATTTAAAGATGCTTTTAATGAGATTCGCTTTTCTATCTTCATCTATCTTGTTTGGAGCTCCAACATAAGCATGATCTAGATTCTCTAGATTGGTTATCTCTTGCTTTCTCTTGCTACCTCTTTAGTAGATTAGATTAGATTCGTTTTCTTTATGAGTTAGTAGATTAGATGCAACTTGTCTTCATAAGATAGCTTACCTTGCTTTACTAGATTGAATCCTTGCGTTGCACATTATTCCACGGATTCGATACCTTGGGTTCACCACTCGAGGGAAGAAGGGTCCCTTGACTACGACGGGAGACTTGTCCGCTTGCAAGTCATAAACGAACTTTGATACAATTATTAACCGTCAACAAGCCCCTTTTTCTGGCGCTGTTGCCGGGGAACAAGCAATCAAGATCCGATCTAGTATCGCTTATCTTTCTGTTTTTCTTTTGATTTTCTTTTGCATCTCTTATGTTTGATCATCCCCAAAAAGAAAAAAAAGAGTCAATCTAATCTAGTTTTGATTAATCCTAATTTTTCTTTTGTTAGATTTTTGTTTTAGCACTAACCCTAACCGGAGATGGTTGGCTACCTCTCCAAGAAACCCAAAACTTTTTTGTGGATGATCCAGGAAAACTTTACAGGCAAAGGTGACGTGCAACACAAGCTCGAAGGACCATCAAAATCTCCAAGGGAATCACCACCTCCAAGTCAAGACGCCGGAAGGCCGTTCAAGATCAAGAGGAGGATGGAGAAGATGGAGATGGAGAAAAGAAGCTCAACACCTAAAGGCCGCCGAAGCAAGATCCACATGCAAGGAGTGTGTGGAGCACAACCACGTCCAAGGTAACTCCGATTTAATGCAAGTTCGTCCATTCAAGATTTGGTTCCTCTTTGTGCACAATTCAAGGACTTGATGGACGAGCAAGCTAAGATCAACAAGGACGCCGTCACTAAGTTCGAGGCTATGGAGAAAATATTAAAGAATTTAGATGGCAAGGTGACGGAGGTCGGAAGCTCTATACGTGAAGTGTTCATCGTGTTGAAGATGCTAGACGCAAGTGGGACAACTTGCCGGGCGCCCGATGGGTAACAAAGAAGAATATCCGAGACAACTCCAAGGTCCCAAGACGGCGAAGGCTACTCAAACTCATTCAGGAGACCATGAAGATCACAACCGAAGGACCGGAGTTCGAGATGTCGAGCCACTACACAAGGAAGTTGTTGCATCCGTCAAGACCAAAGGACAAAGCCAGCCTGTGAAGACCAAAAAAATGACTAAGCCAAAGTGGGTGCCCAAGATTGCAACGCCCGCAAAGAGCGTTGATCCGGAGTAATCAAGTGAAGAATTCTAGCCATGGACTATAAACGAAGCGCTAGGCGGGAGGCAACCCGTTTCGTCGAGTCAAGAATAAGCTACCGGGAGGACAACCCGATTCCAGGTTTTTCAAGTCTTTTTAAATATAATTCAGTTTTGAATTTTACTACGCAAAACATTAGACTTAGAATGGTTGAACAATATTAGAGACATAATTCTTGGTTGGATATTTTGCTTGATCATAAACCCTTTACATGAACCATCCTATGTGATTGTTTGCTTCTTTTTCGAGAAACCACAACCAAAAAAAATTTTCAGAACCTAACTCAACCCTTCACCCTCATTATGGTGCTGTGGTTGACTTGTTTTTCATGCTAAAAACACTCGAGTAGAGCCACGACTTGTACCTAGATGTTATTTAAATTTCAGCATGTGATAGGACTCGCGTGAACCTAGAAGCTTGATTTTTGGTAGGTTTAAAAATCCATATCCTTGGTTTCTCTAAGATTAGAATTTTTCTAAGCCTCACTTAATTTTATTTCATTCAAAATCTCTCTCATCTAATCAAAATTAGGACCTAAACCTATGCCCCCATGATCAAGCCGGGAAAAGCTTGCTCTCAACTAATGAAGGCAAACTATACCGGTGAGACCGAAATCGATGTAGTCGAAAAATATTTTCGACTTACATTTGTTTTTAATGGTTTAAAAACTTCTCTAAATTTATGCTTGAGCTCTTGCATGGCTCTGAAAAATATTTTTAAATTTCGAAATTAGAGGAGTGCTTAGCCTTAAACACACTTAAAGGGAGGCAATCTAGTTAACCTAACCATGCATGCACCATGATACATCACGGGATGCCCCTCCAACATATTTAAACCACATGCAAAGTACAAGCATGGGGGGCAGCCAAGGCCTTGTTTTGTAGGAATATCATGGATGCATGTGAGGCAATGGAGTATGGAAGTGAATCAAAGCGAGAACATCAAGTGGAAGGAGCAATAATGCAAGCGAAGGAGTGGACGGGAACGTTTGGAAGGTGTACGCGATCACGAAGCAACATGAATGCACTAGAGAAGAACCGAGCCAAGAGGAGGAGAGAGGTAAGTCTTTCATCCAACTCTTTGTTCGTGTGCTCTAGTTTGTAGGCCGGAACCACCTTAGACTTAGCCATCCACCGCGTTTGTTTCGTGCAACAAATCACATCCTTAATCCACTCGAAGTCCAGACTCCAAAATAATATTTGTGTACCTTGTTACTTGGGTGAAAACCCCGGATATATATTTGTGAGGGAGAGTGCTGCAATTATGGAAGAAAACTACAAGCCTTTTCACCGAAGAAAAAGGGATCATCGTCGTCTAAGCCATCAACCCCTTCGAGGAGGCACTCGGTTTCCGAGTTTCCTCGGAGTATGGAGGAGGACACGGCACCGCCGAGGAGGAACCACACTCTTCTCCTCGGTGGCATGAGGGCCACACGAAACTCGTTTATTAGGTTTACCAAACTTCAATAACATATGGAGGAGCCGCCTGTCCAACCTCACCACTTGACACGATCATCCGCTCCACCTCCATGCGCTTCGTGGCATTCCAATGGGTTTATCATCACGACGGAGGAGGAGGAGAAGAAGCTCGCTCGCCTTGGGTAGAGGCTTGTAGCGAACATCCACATCGACGACCAAGCTCTCCACATATTGGGTTTCATACGGGACACCGGTGCAATTCTCTAACGGAGTGTCGGCAAACACCCACAAGGAATTCGCCTAGGAAATTTTCATGACCATGGCGCATACCCTTGATGAAGGAGTGCTGAGTATGTCATTCCTTTGGAGGGAGCCCACAAGAGGAGAAGAAGGAAGACACCGTCGGAAGGGTAACCTTGATCAATGATGCTATTTCTAGCACCTTGATGGGGTAATCTCCTTTCATCTATGGGTTGCAATCGATCTTGAGATGTAATCACACTTTGTTGGATTATCTATCTATCATCTTGTGTTGGAAATACTTTAATGCTTAAGGTTAGCTACCATGCCGTAAAGGGAGTAAGGGCTCTATTCTTCCTTGGATCCATTCAACACAATCCCCGATAGATTAGATTGGTTTTCATGATTCGAAATGATTGCATGTTCTAGTATCGTAGACCCATGGGCGAGTGTCTCCTATTTTCAAAAGGGAGCTCCGGAACAAGTGGATGTGCATGAAGGCACATGGGAAGGTTTTTGGAGTATGATCGCGGGAGGAAACCATCAACGAAGAAATACTATCCGGAACCCCATCATCCAAGTGTGTCACTTTTGTGCAAGTGGATTTTTGGGAGAACAAGAGAGACAAAGATAACCAACACGGAGTTGAATTGGCTTTACTCGGCTTTGATTGCCAAGTGGCCAATAGACCCCACTCACCTATGATCAACCGGTGGTGTTGTTAAGCAACATCGAGTTCGAAAGATATTGGTTCGGGGTGTTGCCTCTCCATGTTGGCTATCTCTTTAAAACCGGGTATTACAAGGAACCCGAATCATCTCCTACCTGGGACCTCCCTAGGAATATATGAAGAAAGGAAAATATATAAGTGAAGATGAGAGAGGAGGCTTCCAAGTGGCCTAGGTGAATTTGCCCCTTCCGGATTGAAGGTTAAAACTTTTTCTTGAGGGGAAGAAGATCGGTTAGAGGAAGGACTTCTTGTGCCGGCGAAAAAAATAAAAGAGAAGGATTATAGGAGAAGGATCGTCTATGGCCCAAGAATAAGGTGCACAACAAAATTATGTCCCACCATTGGGAGGAACCCCGGCGCCGCCGAGTTACTACGCTGGTGTACCAATGCAAGCATGGGGGAGTGGTGCAGCCACACCCCCACCATTTTTGTGGTGCCCAACGTAGCCTTTGCGGAGCCATTTGCACACCTATTCAACCACAACAAAATGTGGCCACCATTGGAGGATACGATGCAAGGAACGTGCAAATTATTGCAGCCATCCTAACCAATGCAAACCAAATGGATGAAGGAAATGCAAACGTCGCTTATGTGCTTGGACACCTTCACCTAGCACCGTCGGACAATTCATAGGAGTAGTGGTGCATTCCTATTACAAGTAAGGGTACAACAACCAAGACTATCAATATCAACCACCGGCGGAAGATTAGAGAGAGGAGGAGCTTTAGTTATCTTTCCTTTACCCCCTTTTCTTTAATTTTCAGCTTGTTTGCACCTATGTATGCGTAGTGTTTTAAGTTTTTATTTAAATTTCAGCAAGTATGTTAGTTTAATTTTTAAGCGTGTGTCTTAGTTTTTATTTTCATCATGAATAATGTCACCACCAAGTTTTTACCTTTGGTAAAGTTACAAAGTTTGTGCCATGATGATATATGATTATAATTGCCGCTTTGTTTATCCTTGTAATTGGTTTATGCATGTTTGAACTAGTGCTCTCTTAAAAATACAAATCTGAAATTATCTAAATGCTAGCTTAATCTTCAGTGGAGGTTATGATTAAAATAAGGACCCATAGTGTTTTATGTGCTCTCAAGTTATGAATAGATTAAAGATGTCTTTTATGCTCAAAAATATTGCTAACCTTGTCACAAATATCGCTTGTGTGTTGCTCAACCTATCCAAAGCCTAATATATATTTGAGTGCATAAACCTTAGTGTACAAGATTTATTTTTGAGTGAGTTATTGCAGGCCATGATTTCTCTGGCCCGAGACTATGAAGCTGGTCATTCCATTTTTGCGTACCTATCTTTTTGCTAGCCTTTTATCCGTGCATTGTGTATCCCCGCATCGGAGATCTCACAAACTTCGCCGGATATCCACCCTTAAACCAAATATCATCTTTTGTGATTACCTCCTTGACCACAACCTATTGTTGAGAATGGATCATCAATTCAAGGAAGATCGCAAGACGGTGCTAACATTGAAGATTTCAAGTATCTCTCCAAGGAAAAATACCCCGGTACCTACCTTATTTTTCGCCTCTTTTCTCGAGGACGAGCAACGTCTAAGCATGGGGGAGGAGGTAGGTACGGTGCACTTTTAGAGTTAAAAGGGGAATATTTTTTAAAAAAATGATGAAAGAAAAAAAAATCATGCGATGATCGTGAGTTTCAAAGAAAAAATATATAATGAATGAAAGAAAGAAAGAAAGAAAGAAAGAAAGAAAGAAAGAAAGAAAAGAATGAGAAATATGAGAAAGAGAAAAAAAAATATATGCGTAAAGTGAACTCCCCGGTTCTCTAAGAGTGCATTCAAGGCTTCAAGTTAAAAAGATCCATTCTCATTTTCCAACCATGTGCAATCCGATAACGAGGACTTCCTTTGTGCCTCGGGATCACTCTTTGCCATTTGCACATGTCCACTCATCTAAAAGCGTGTGTATTTTTCTCTTTCCCCTCCTTGATTTAACATTATTTTCCAATGACCTTTTTGATGAGTCTCGATAAGACCATGAGAAGCTTGTCTTGTTTTGACAACACCTCATTTATAAAATCTTGTTAGGACTAAACTTTCCCAAAGCTCCATATAAAGCCTACCACACATATATGTGATGAGAGGGAAAGGAGTAAAATATATAGGCTTGAGAGACAAGTGAGATGAGAGTTCATGAGCAACATGCAAGGTGATTTAAATTTGTGAACTTGGTTTAGCTCTTTTCTTTATCTCGTTCTTTATTTCAAAAATTCTGAGATCTATTTAAACTTTGTGAGCATGTTAATACTTGTGGGATAAGCTTAATTAAATATCTACCCTCCGTAGGGATGAAGGCTAGTACATTATGGAACTTTAACGAATTAAACTTTTGAGAGCATTATGTTTTTTTCATGTATGATCAAGTGCAAGGTTTAAACATTGATGGGCAACGATGATATCCATCAAAGGCTTACTCGAGGACGAGCAAGGTTTAAGCATGGGGGAGATGTTGACGGTGAAAATCCGTCAACCTAGCCATGAGTTTACCTTCGGTGTTGGCATGACTTTTGTATCTTATTCATTGGTACTAACCCCCGTGGTATAACAAGTTCACTTGTGCATGTCGGTTTTGGAGTTAAGTGTTTACGCGGGTTTTAACGATGAAAGCAAGACTTCCGGGATAAGTTCATTAAGCACCTCATGACAAGACCTTGAAGCCCGATACAAGTCAAGCAATGAAGTGAACATGACTCCAAGAGCCCAAGGACCAAGCCCGAGAAGATGATAAACTCCGAGGACCGAACCGGAAAAGTGTTGAATCTTGCAAGACAAGGAATTGAGTCCAATTCGGAGAGAAACCGACGTCAAGGGCCCACGTGCAAAAGGGGGAGATCATCTAGAAGACGCGGAAGCAACACCGGCGAAGCGGGCCGCGAGATGGGCCGAGTGGGCCCGGGGCCGGCCGGCCCGGCCCAATTCGGGGCCCAATCGGCCTCCCCTTTGACCTAATTGCTTCTCGGGCTATAAATAGCCCCCCGACCGAGAGCCACGCGAACCGAAGTCGTAATCCGCCGCCGAGGAGCGAGAGAAGCTTGAGGGACACCATCTCGGAGATGAGGGTCGTGCTAGTTGTCTAGGGTTTCCCTAGCCGACGTGGGAACCTTGCATGGAAGACCACGTCGGAGCTCGGAGCGAGGATCAAGATCGAGGGAGGGCCCCGGTGGTGATCTTGTTCATGTAATCATTCATGGTGAAGTTTGTAAGTGAATCCGATTTCTAGCGATTAAGTGCCTTCTCGATGATTTTGTTTTCTTCTTGGTTTTGCTTCTTCTACGATCTAGTTTGCGGCTAGATTACATAGGGTGCTCTTGTAGCCGCGGTGGCTAGAGGTGCATACCGGACCGGCCAAGTGATTTCAACTTGTTCTATCGAACTCGCCCTAGACTACCCGCATGAATAGGGATACGTTGTGACGAACGGGGGTTCGAAGGGCGGGCGTTTTTGGAGTCGGATGGAAGGCCACGATTTAAAGATTCTTTTAATGAGATTCGCTTTTCTATCTTCATCTATCTTGTTTGGAGCTACAACATAAGCATGATCTAGATTCTCTAGATTGGTTATCTCTTGCTTTCTCTTGCTACCTCTTTAGTAGATTAGATTAGATTCGTTTTCTTTATGAGTTAGTAGATTAGATGCAACTTGTCTTCATAAGATAGCTTACCTTGCTTTACTAGATTGAATCCTTGCATTGCACATTGTTCCACGGATTCGATACCTTGGGTTCACCACTCGAGGGAAGAAGGGTCCCTTGACTACGACGGGAGACTTGTCCACTTGCAAGTCATAAACGAACTTTGATACAATTATTAACCGTCAACAGCCTGCCGTGTCAGCAGGACTCCCGCCCACTCACTCGCGCGCCTCGGCAAAACAACCGCCCACTCGTGTAACGCCTCGATCTCCGCAGAGTACGGACTTGCAGAGTCCGCGCACAGTCATGATGGCGCGGTCACGTGCGTCACGTCGGCCGAGATGCCCACGCCCATTACTGCGTTGTAACACCCCGTGTTTTTGCTCAATGGTGATTAGTGCCAATGATCCTCTTAATTCTCTCTCTAACCACTCTTGGGTTCCCTAGGTCAACCCATGGTCAAATCCCTAGCTTAAACCCTACTTTCCCCCTTTGACCCCTTATGCCATTCTAGAACTTTGGCACGTTCTCCAAAATTTCACTAATCACTTCAAAACCACCCAATGGGAAAAATGTGCAGTTTTGCAAGGCACACAACTTTCATGAAGATTGGCATTGCTAGTTTGGAGTGTAAGGTTGTGAAAAATGCAAAACAAGGTGCTAGGTTACTATTCATTGGTGCCGAGTTTTTGCCTGACTTTCTCTGCAATTTGTGTTCAAACCAGGGAGTAAAAACCCTAGAGCCTTTGGCATTATTGTAGAGGGTAATTTGCTTGATAACTCTGGTATTCAAAGTTTGGAGCACTACTGTTTGAAATATTGGAGAAAATTCATTTTGAAGTGGGCTAAGTGAAACTGTTTTTGAGCTCGGGGCACCAGCGCACGACGTCGCCGCGCACCCGCCACATCGGCTCGCCGTACCCCGGGCCGTGCGCGCACGCCGAGGCGCCGGGCCCGACCCGCGGTCCGAGGCCCGTGCCGCCGCCACCGTGCGGCTAGGGTCCATGACGCGTGCGTGGAGGCCTAGGCGGTGACACGCGGCTCGCGCGCACTCGGCCGGCGGGCGAACCGCCATCCGCCATTGGCCGCCGGTGCGTCGCACGTCGCCACCACCTCCACGCCCATGCCTTAGCTCCTGTAGGCCACAAAGTTGTTGAGCAACGACCTCTGCTTTCTTTTACTCGCGCGCCCGAGCCATCCGCCGCCGCCCGCCATTAGCGCCGCCGGTGACAGTGTTGCTATGCTCGCTTCCGTGGTAAAACAGTGACCCATAGCCCTCCCTTAGCATCCACTTGAGCTCCCAAGCGCACGTGATGGCCTAGCCTCACCGACATTTCCTCAGAATCCCAGTCGTGACGGTCGTGCTGTCACTGCCTCGCCGCCGGCCACCACCAAGTCGTCCCCCGGCCGAGCCACCGGTACTGATTGACCTCTTGTGAGTTTAATTGATCATCCCACTCATTTGTTTGCATCCTCCAGCCCCACCTCACCGCCGGCGAGCGCGCCAACCCCCGTCGGGGTACTGTTGCGAAGGCCAAGGGCAAATCTGTGAAAGAGGGACCTGGTTGTAACGATCTTTAACTAGGTTTTGTTTTAACTCAGTTCAGTGACTTGTAAAATGCTTATAAAATCGTATCAAAATCAAAAAATTGCAAATCCAATTTTTTTGTGCTCTGTGTGACTAGAACCACAATTTCTGCAAAGCATGTATATACTTTTGAGCTCTAATTTTTGCATGAAAAATAAAAAACCATTTTACCTAGATTTGTTGTTCTGCAAAATCCATGCATGTTCATGAGCTGAATTTTGGATATGTTGTTGATACTAGCATGTGTAGGTTTTGTGCCAAAATTTGCACAAAGTTACCAAAGGAATCTTTTTATATAATTTATCTTGTGTTGTTGACAAATCTGCCTAGATGATTTTTGTAGCTTAAAATAAATTTATTTTTGAGCCCTAAGTTTGGTTATTGTCTTGCTATGCTAAAATTCACCTCTGGTGAATTTACCTTGATTTTAGCTCTGATAGAAATATTATTTCCTAATTTATGCTTGTTTTTAATCATAAATGTATAGATCAAGATTCATAATAGCTCTAGGTGTGTTTGTTGGTTTCCTAGGCTTGTTTAGGCCAGAGAATGTCTAGGAGAAAGTTTGGCTCCAGTACTGTTATATTTATTTTTATATGCATTAATCCTTTTATTGCTAGCTAGAAATGCTTGTATTTGTGTGCCTTATTTTTCAATGGCTCAAACTTGATTGCTTGCTGTCCAAATAAGTTTTTCCTGGTCAGGATGATCAGTATGTACTGTTGGACAATCTTTTGAGTTTATTGTTTGAGTTTTAGTAGGGAAACTACATTAAACTAGTGAGGAAAAATATGGGAACACTCATGTTTGTGATTGTTGGGGGGGGGGTAATCCGAAAAAACGGACAGGATCCCCGAACACGAGAAAGAGACGAGACAACAAGCACGTTCAAGAGCAGTAACAAAGCAGTAAGAGACTGAGAATCTCCCACTAGTGGCACAAGTTTACAACAGTGATGAATGAATTTACACGTGCCCTCACGCCTCCTTTTATAGGGAGACGAAGTGACTTTTACATTCCGAAAACACCCTCGAGCTCGAAGAATATTCCTAATGTGAACACATACAAGAATGTCTTTTTCATCCCACATATTTACAAGCCTACCACTAGTTCACACTCCAAACCCGGACTTTTTGGGATGACAACTTTGACTTTGCTTCCCACTGGTTCGCGAATTTCCCGTTCGAGACTTCCGAAACAGACTTCTGGCAGATTGCCCCTGAAAAACATATCTCAAGAACTTCGTTAAACTCGATGTTTCGAGGGTGGCGGGTTTTCCTGAATTCCCCAACACTAGCCCCTCGGGGAAGCGGGTTGACTCCGACGATCCGATTCCACAAATATTTTGGAAATTTAGAAAAAAACGTCACCCTCGGAACGTCGGAGGGGACACACGTCACCCGGGAACCCTATAACGGTCTAATCGAGGCAGGTTTCGCGGAACTACCCCCCTCACCCCTATAAATAGGAGGCTTCCGCTGTTAAATTTTTTCACCGTTCTCTTGTTTTTGTCGCGAATCGTAACTCTTCCTCTTCGTGAATCTCGTCTTGTGCTCCGGAGTTCGCGACCTTCCAGCTTTCTTCGAACTTCTGTAAGGTATTATTCTTTTTGCTCTTTAGCTCTTTTTCATTCGTTTTATTGCATTAGGTTTTTTATTTTGCAAACTTCGTTTGCGAAAGTTGTCCTTATTTCTTCTTCCTTGTAAAACTATCGAATAGGTGGCTCGAGTCAAAAGCACCGCGAGACCCATGACGACTGAAGAACTTTCGCAGCTGGACTCCCAGCCGAACCGGTTGTCGCCACCTGCCGAAGATGGAGGTTCTCCCACTGCCAGTGGTTCCAGGAGTCACGAGGATGGTGAAGTCAGAACGGATGATGAAGATGTCGGAGATGTGGACGCCGGCCTCGGAGATTTGGTCAAGGCAAGGGCTGGGGGACCTCTGCCTCCTTCTCTCGTTTTCCGAGAATCGAAGGTCACGACCAACATGATTCGAGAATATGAAGTGGTTGGGTTCTTCCCTTCGGGCACTGGGCGAGCCCCACTGGACGAGCAAGTCCCTACTCCCGAAGATGGGGAGGTTGTTGTGTTCCGGGACCTCTTCACCTGCTGCCTTAGGTTTCCTTGTGATCCGATTTTGCCCGCGATTTTGGATGCTTTCTCAGTGAAGATTCATCAGCTTCCGCCAACATCTTTTCTGGAGGTGTCAAAGTTTATTTGGATCATGAAGACCTTTGGCCGCAATCTTAGCGTTGACGCTTTCGCCAGATTCTTCGAACTGGTCATCGTTCCCGATGTTATCAAGGTCGACGATGGGCAATTCTACGAAGCTCAGCATGCATGCTGCACTTTCAACACTCGACGCCAAAACACTCAAAAAGGGATTACACGAATTCAGATCGCTCCCTGTTGCAAGACCAACCTTACTGATGACTGGAATTCGTATTGGTTTTACGTGAGGGTCAACATGTCTGAAGTTCCTGACTACGAAGGACCAGCTTACCATTTGTCCCGCCCTATCGCACCCCTGACTGCTGTGAATGCTGCCGAATTCAATCATCGGGCAGTAGGGTTTAGAAACTGTGAAAGTGCTTTTCACCTTGCGAGCACTATACTTGGGGGGCCGTGATATTATCGAGGAGTTCGTTGTTGTGCAGATTTGGCCGATTTCTTGTGGCTGGGCCCCCAACGAAATCATGTATTTCAATGTGAACTGGGCAACTCAAGAAGTACCTTTCCCGAAGTTTGGTATTAAACTTAGAGAAGGCCAAAGTGCCAATGATTTCATGGTTGAGATTGAGAAAAGAGTTACTTTGATGATAGGCGAGTACACCATGAACGAGTACAAGGCATACAAGGCACTAGTGAAGCACAAGAGAAGAATTAATCGTGTGTTTACTGAGGTCTGCGGTGATAAGTCCTTTAATTCTCGACGCCCTGGTCGCAAATTGAAGGTTCCTGTGGTCGCTGTCGCCAGTTGTTCAGCGGCTCCCATCAGCGCTCCAAGAAGAAGATCTTCGAAACGGGGCCCGTCAGTTATTGAAGAGAGCACCTCCTCTGGCGTCCAACCTTCTAAGACAAGATCCCTAGAGTCGACGAAGCGCAAGCGCAAGACCTCCGAACAACTTTCGGACGCTGAACTCCAGGCAGCCTCCGGCCTCGCTCAAATGATTCACAAAAAATCCAAGAAGGCCGTCAAGAAAGTTGTCTCTTTAGGTGTTCAGCGAGTTCCCTCTGCGTTTGACGACGTCTTCGTGGAACCTGAACCGAAAGGTCCCTTCTTTTGGCCCTTGTTGAGATTTGACTTCCATGAACATTGCCCATCAGGTTCTGAGAATGAGTTCGTGGATATTGACTCCTTTTCAGATGTCGCGCCCGAAGTTCGGAAGGAGGTTATTCCCGACGCTGCCGCTGAACCTTCTGCTGCTGCCCCCGAAGCTGTCATTTCCCAGCCTGCTGATCCGGTGGGAGAGGCATCCGCCGAATTCGTCAGGGAACTTGAGCTTACAATTCGTAAAGATGAAGATCCTGTCGCCAACATTCTGTTGGTTGAAGTTCGTGAATCTTTGCCTGAAGGTCAAGATCCTTCTCCCTCCATTGCCGCGTTCAACAAAAGCTTCGGTACGTCACATCGCGGTGAATTGCTAAGCGTTGGCTGCGAAGTGACTAAAAATAGAGATGGCACCCCCCGGATTTTAACACTTTGGGAATCGCCTGCACTTATTGATGAAACAGGGGAGGAAGGTTCGGATGATTCGCTTGAAGGAATTGCCTGCGGCTCTAGGAAGGTGGCTGACTCTTCGGGTAAATCTTCTTCGAGTTCGGGGAAGAAGGTCATCATGAAAAACTACAGCAGACAAGGTTCGTCCCTCTTTTCAATAACTCTTGACTCTCGCTGTTTTACGATTTCTTGTTTGTGACATTGCCTGTAACGATTTTTAGAGTTCAAGGATCTTCTTCGTTCATATCCCCCATTCAAGCTTTTGAGAACTCAAGACACTTATGCGGTTAAGTCTTCATTGATTGGGAGAATCGCCGTTGAGCGGCTTGTTGAGCAAGAGAAAGTCAATGCAGAGCTTTCCCAAGAATATAAAGAGATTAAGCGCAATTTTTCTCTTGCTCAATCTGCGAATCTCGATCTTGAGAAAAAGGTGGTCGAACTTGCGGAAACCCTGAAACGTTGCCAAGACGAGAGGAAGGCTGCTGGGGAAGATGCTGAGAATTCTCGAAAAGAGCTTGAAAGACTTCGGAAAACTCATGACGATGATTTGCGAATGATTGAAAATCTTCGCAGAGATCATGACAGGTCCCTGAAGACTATCGAAGATCTTCGTGCGAACAACTCTGATTTGGCTAAGTCTCTGAGCGCGAAGGACCGTAGAGTTCATGATCTTGAAAAGGCTCTTGCTGAACAGAAGGAGGCTTCAGAAAAGAACGTTTCTGATCTTTTGAACAAGTTGAAGCTCTTGTTGGTAGAATACGAGAAATCTCTGAATGAATTTGGCGTTCGCCCTGCACCTCTTCCTGCTGACCTCGGAGTTTCTGGATTCATGGAGTGGATTGAAGCTGAGTTTAAGGCGCTCCTCGACGTTATCTCCGGTGCTAGCGATTTCGCTGCTGCCTTCTCGGTGGAAAGCATTCTGAAACTTCTGCACGACTTCGACTGCGCAGATCTCGCGAAGTTTCGCGAAAAAATCTCACAGTTTCCCGGCGCCATGAGTACCTCGATAATTCGGCCGAACGAAGATGTTCAAGTTATCAAGTCCAAATTCGCGAGGGAATTCTGGCTAGCCAGCGGGAAAGAAGCCGTCAAGATCATTGCACGTGCTAAACTTGCTCAGGTGAATTTTTGTACGATTTCGTCGCCACTGCTAGTTCGTGACACTTTTGTTTCTTTATTTTCCTTCATTTGCTTCTCTACCTCTCTTAGTTGATCGAGGAAGAAAATCGCGGTAAAGGCGCTGCATCTCCTGAACCCTCTACTGACGATGAAGACTCTAGCGATTCGGGAGAAGAAGGCTCAAGCGACAGCAGCGATGATGGCAGTGATGGTGACCAGGCTTCTGGTTGCGAAGAAAACTCACCTACGGTTAATATTACAGAGTAGAAATTTCCGAAACATTCGCCCTTTTGAGGCTATTCGTGTACATTTATATATTCATGGGATTTGTAACTTTTGCATGAACAAGTTCTTTTGTAAATTTATCCTGCGCAGGTCCTGCGAGCTGGGCCTGCGCAGGACGTGACATCACTACGAATTCATCATGATAAGATGTTTGTTAGTGGCGAAGCGTGGCATTTGTTCAAGAAAGCTCATCCCGAATAGGATTTCTCCGATTTTTGGCTCGAATCTTCGCTTAAGTTTTCTATGGGATGCTTCGATCTTTCTTCCTTTTTCTTGCTTTGTAAGAAGGAAGGTTCTACATCTGCGAATTTGAGTTCCGCGAAGCTTCCGAAGACAGAGCCCCTTAGCCCAATTACCGACGGGCTCGACTTTGCTTACGCCAGCGATGTTGCAGAAGATGATAGTTGCGAACCTGGACATGTTGTCGAACTTTCGTTCTAGATTTTTGTACTTATCAATGTAATCGGTGCTGAACTGTTTCGAAATTTTTATGCGAATAAGGCAATAAAGACGTTTTCTTTTGAAAAAATGTCACCCTCCCCCACCTTGTCGTTTTGCATGAAAATTTGTAGACAAGTTACCGAAGCTCTATTATACCTCGAATACTTCGATCAAACGCACCTTTGGAGAAATCCCCGCAAAAAACTTCAAATGCTGTTAGACAAGTCGACAAAATTTGTTATCGAATTTTGTGGACTTGACCCTCTTGGCATACTTGCCCTGGTTGATATTGCAACCCTCAGTTGCTTCAACCATGTTTTTCTACGAATTTTTACTCGAGCCCCTTGCCCTTTTGCATAACGATTTTTTCGTGAAAACTTTTTTTGGTAGTTCTCATTGAGGAAAAAGAATTTTGGAGCAAAGTCACACGCATTCACTTAACCGCAATCGTCATTGCTTATCACGATGAAAACTGAGGTTGCAACTCATCGTTGTCTCGAGCCTTTTCGGTGGGAACCCCTTTGTGGATGGGGTTTTAGGCCACAACTTATTGTTGTCTCGGGCCTTTTCAGTGGGAACCCCTTCGTGGATGGGGTTTTTGGCCACAACTTATTGTTGTCTTAGGCCTTTTCAGTGGGAACCCCTTCGTGGATGGGGTTTTAGGCCACAACTTATTGTTGTCTCGGGCCCTTTTTCACAACCTTGTCTGGCTATCACGAAGCCTTTCTCATGAACTTTTTCTTTTTTCACAACCTTGTCTGGCTATCACGAAGCCTTTCTCATAAACTTTTTCTTTTTTCACGATGGAATTCTGGCTATCACGAAGCCTTTCTCACGAAATTTTTCTTTTTTCACAATGGAATTCTGGCTATCACGAAGCCTTTCTCATGAACTTTTTCTTTTTTCACGATGGAATTCTGGCTATCACGAAGCCTTTCTCACGAACTTTTTATTTTTTCACGATGGAATTCTCGAAATACGCAATTTGGGGGAAGTCTCTTTTTATATATATGTCACAAAGAGTATTTACACAGGATACGCCTCGTTAAAAACCTTGCTCTTGATTTAGAGCCCCCTTTGCAAGGAAAAGAGTACGGTCCTCCTTATTCTAATGCAACTAAGAAAGTAAAGGCTATATTACATCTAGCTAGAACATATTTTTTCCTGAAATCACTTATAGACACGTGATTCGGATTTTTTGATTTTTAGAATGCAAATTTGTGAAAATGGAAAAAAAAATAATCTATACTACATCTAGCTACAACTGGAACTTTCAAGGGTAATACCTTTTCAGGCTGTCAGCATTCCATGAATATGGCAACTCTTCGCTAGTTTGCTCCATTAAGCGAAAAGCCCCTGGCATGTTTGTTTCCTTTGCAATGTAAGGCCCTTCCCAAGACTCATTTAGTTTTCCTGGGTTCTCCTAGTTTTTCTTCCTTTTCAATACAAGATCGCCGGTTTTGATGTCCTTTCGGACCACTTTCTGGTCTCTCCAAGCCTTAGTCTCTTTTTGGTACTTCTCAATGTTTTCAACAGCTTCAAGGATTGTTAGATCGATCATGTCCTTTTCCACTTTCTTATCAATTTCCTCGATCTCTTTCGCTTTCAGGACTCGCATGCTTTCATTTTTTATTTCCTCTAGTGTCATTGCCTCTGAAGGATCGGATGGCGACTAGAGAGGGGGGGAGTGAATAGGAGCCGGATAAAATTCTTCTCAAAGAACCCGGCCTAAACCCTAGTCAAAACCCGGTCACACACAAGCGTTGGAACGAATCACACACCAATCGCCAAAACAACAAGTCCTTGAAGCACACGCGGAAGCACGAATGAAGGAGGGGGGAATCGAACCAAAGAGCAAAGCAGCCAAGCTCTGGCGGACCATCTCGCTGGGCAGAGCGGACTGTCCGCGATGGCCGCGCGGACTGTCCGGCAGGTACCGCGGACTGTCCGCACCCTTGCCGCGGACTGTCCGGCCTGAGCCGCGAACCGTCCGTTAAAGCGAACAGAACCACCAGAACCGACCCAAGAAAAACGGACCGTCCGCGAAGACCGAGCGGACCGTCCGCGCGGGCCACGGACCGTCCGCTACTGAAGCGCGGACCGTCCGCAAACCGGCTGTAACGAAAAACTAAAACCAAATTGGATCGAAAGCAAAGCCGAGCAAGAACACGAAGAACACGCGAATAACACTTTACACGCGGACCGTCCGCCTGGCCCTCGCGGACCGTCCGCCAGGCACGAACAGAACTGAAAACTGCTCGACCCCGAAAGTCAACACTCCCAATCCATCACCGGATCTCCCAAACGATAGAAGTTGTTGAGACAAGAGTTTGGGGACATGTAAAGTGTCAACCAAGGATGCTATACCCCAAAAATTTCGTCTCCTAACTCCCTAAATCATCGGGAATCGCAGATCCTTTGAGCACCACCAAAAGCTAGAGCACTTTGAACGAAAATCCTTGAATCGAAGCGGTTTCCCGGCGTTTGAGGGCACAAGATCAATCACAAAGATGCACTAGACATCCATCCATGTTTCCCTCAAAGAAATCCGGGGAGAAACCCACTCAAATCCGCGGAATCACACCAAGAACAAAGGCACCAAAAACAAGCACGAAAATAGCAAAAAAGAGCTCCGAAAAAGCAATAAAAGAAATTCGGGAAAAGAAAGATTGGCACAAGATTTAGAGGATGAAATCACTATGAATATCTTATCCAATCGATTACAAGCCACTCCTAGAATCCAAATCTAAGATGGCAAAAAGCTCCAATCAAAGAGCCACTCTCCCCTCTCTCCCTCTCTCCCAAAGCACTCCAAAAAAGAAAGAGTACCGCAGCCTCTAGCCCCAGAGTTGGCTGAAAATTCAGCCCCCTCCTCCTATATATAGGCCCTCCGGAAAAGACCAAAGTGCCCCTACACTAGGAGTACAACACAAGCCCTCACAGGGGCGTTTTGGTCAACACATGAAGTTCACCATCGGACGGCCGCGCATCCATCAGGCCTTCACGTCCTCCCGACGCAAGCACCTAGATCATGCCGCGTGTCGCCCGCCTCGAAGCTTCCCGACGCACCGGATACCGTCTCTCGTCACGCCGGGCCCTCGGGCTCGGTTTTGAGGCCCAAACCGAGAAACCCTCCTCCGATGGTTTTGTGGCCAAACCACCAAACCCCGCGTACACGGCCCAGCCTCACCACGCCAAGCGTCGAGATCGCCAAGCCTTTCACCTCCGGCGCCCGGACGGTCTACTCAGTCTTGCCTCGTTCCTTGACTTGGCCACCACCGATGCACCGGCTCCATGTCCACAACTTCGTCTTGCTCTTCTTGCACCATGCGGCTCGCACCTGATCCCGTCGGCCGCCGGGTCCCTCGAACCAAGCCTACTTGTCTCTCCACTCCTCGCAGGCCCCGCAAGGCTAAGACCTTTCGCGCTCGTTCTTCACCCGCACCAACGCAAACCAAGCCGCAACCAACACCTCGCGATACTAGGCCAAGAGTCAGTCCACACAACGTTGTCAACCACTCCTCACGAGTGCATTGACAACACACCACATAAACAATAAGGTAAATACACAAAATAAAACACACACAACACAACTCAACACTACACACACAAAGCTTCAAACCATCCGGTCAATCACTCATCACACACGGACCAAGGTGCTTCTCAACTTGGTTCCTCAATCTCCCCCTTGATGAGTGCATTGACAAAAGAAGGTCAAAAAGCAAATAAGAACTCATTCAAGCGCCACAAAGCCAATAAAAAGCAAACAAAAGGCCACTTGAAGTGAGAAGGGATAAAAAGATGCTCCGACAAATTCCTCTCGAAACCAAAGCAAGCACAAAGGCTAAGCGCAAACGAAGAGACACACTACCAACATGTAATCCCTAAAGCCATCAAACCAAAATGCTCAACCCAAGGTGCCATAAAACTCTTACCAAAACACTTGTCAACCGCTCATCACCATCAAATCAAGGTTCATATCAACTTGATTTTCCAAATTTCTCCCCCTTGAGGAGCAGATTGACAACATGTGAGCACAAAGAAATGGTTTGAGAGGGCGAAGACCGAACACCTCATCCAAGTGAAAGAAAACCACACAAGAGCAAAGAACAAGGTCACTTGGCATGAGAGAGACCACAAAGGCCAACTCAATGTCTCGGTCCCCAAAGACATGAGCAACGGCTCAACACAACCGAGACAAGAATGCATGATCCCTCAAGAAGAGGCACAAAGGGCTCAACACCAATCATGTGATAATCGAAAACATAAGTCAACCGCCGGCTCCTCAAGAAGAGGCAAAGGGGCTCAACACCACCGGCACAAGAGCACAAAACTCACAAGCTCCCCCTAAACACATGAACTAGGACCAAAGAGCATACAAAGCTCACCCTAAACTCATGAGATAGAGAAAAGAGCACACCAAGCTCACAAGCTCCCCCTAAACACATGCACTAGGGACAAAGAGCATACAAAGCTCACCCTAAACACACGTGATAGAGCAAAAAGCAACCACCAAAGCACAACTCAGGCAAACAAAGGAAACTCGCCAAAGCTCCCCCTACACAAATGCAAGCTCCCCCTGAACATGTGGATGCAAACTTCCAAATTTTAGCTCACCTCTTCTGAATTTGCATTAAGCTCACCTCTTCTCCCCCTTGTTGACAATGTATGAATCAAGGTGAAAATGCAGAAATGCAAAACAAAGCATATAAACATCTACATGAGCTTCTCAAATAGGCCAAATTTAGTGACAAAGGCTAGAAATGAGACAAAGAGCACATATATGGATCATAACATAGTCAAAGCATTGCCACAAGTAATATATGGAAATATAGGCATGTGACAAAGCAAATTTTCAGATTTGAATAATTATATCAAAAGATGGCTCACTTCAAATGTAAAAGCCTATCCATGTCATATTCTAGCCAAAAACATGCATATCATCTAGAGATCATACAAGGATATCCAATTCTCAACAAAAGATCATGGCAAACACCCATAAAGCAAAGCATGTCATGTCAAAGCTCATGAGCCATGTGTCCACTTCGGGGAGACTTCTCCACTGGTGCACATCATGCAACATGTTTTGCACCCATATGTGAAAGATAAGACATTTTAAGCATAGACATGATGGATGGAGCATTTTTCAAGCATTATACACTTCTTTTTCAAGATTAAATCATTTCATGGTACATGAAGTGCCTTTGCGGCAAAAAGAAGCTTATGCTCCTCCATGAAGGCAACATAGGCTAAACATTCACAATGATATCGGCCTTTGGCCCAAATGCAAGAAAGAGACATCCAAGCACAATCTAAGCATGAAAGGCACATTTAGACCAAAAAGTGACATGGATATACTACTACACATGAGTGGAGCACATTTCATCAAATTTAGTCAAGATTAGCATTTGATTCAAAAAGGCTATCTCACAACACATATATCTCAAATATTCCAAGAGCATAGCCTCACATAGCCATTTCTCCACACACATGACCAATATCTCACAAGTAGCCAAAGAAACTCAAATGAGGCATATGGAAGAAGCTCATCATCCTAAAATGCAATATGATACAAATGCAACATAGGTAGATATGTACATCAAAAGGAACATGATATATGACAAAATGCGAGACACAAATGTCAAACCTACCAAAGTCTATACATCATGATATATGATACAAATGCAATGCAGAATGCATAGGGAGACAAGGAACTTGACTTAACACCAATAAAGCTCACGAGGGAACACACCAACCAAGAATCGCTCCAAGCGAGAGAAGAGCCACCAAAGGTCCCAATTGAGTACCATAGAAAAAGTACCAATTGCAAAACCGCAAAGATCCCAACTGAATACCATAGAAGGAATATCAATTTAAGGATCAGGATCACAAAGACTACCCTTCTTGGAATCAAATTCCCTATCAAAAGAAGCCAAGCTCCCCCTCAACCAAGGGCAACTAACAAAGCAAAAGCTAGGAAAAGGAAGAGCAAGGAAAAACTCTAAAACCAATTGAAAAGAGGAACAACAACACAACTCGAAGACAAGACAAGCCCAAAACTCCAAGGAAAGCTCACAACATGCTACACAATGCATTGATAATATCAATTAACATAAATAGAGTATTGTAACATGATTCCACAAATATGAATAAGCATGGGCAAGCAAGTATGTCAACAAGGTACAACACTAAACCAACATGATACCAAAGAACAACATGCCAAACAATATACAAGAACTAAACAAAGGCATGATACAAGATCACATGGATCATCCACCAACATATATTACAAAGCTAGCATGACAAGAGATACATGGGGGACAAACATGCTAACAAGAAAGGTACCATCGAGCTAGACAAACATGATATGAATGAACAACATGACATATCCGAGCAATCAACCATAAAGCATGACATGATGTTCATAAATAACATCCACCATAAAATCATACAAAGATAGCAAGATAGATATTCAAGATCACAAAGCTACCATGAACAAGGTGGCTAGACTACCATGGTTTTCACACAAGCAAGACACAAGTATATACAAGAGAGGACAAGGGGAAAAGAAAACTCACTATACATGTGTACAAAGGCTTTCAAGAGCCATCCAAAACGGTGTGGAGAACCATCATGTCTCCATTGATCTCATGTTCTCCAACCGCGTCTCCATACCTACACACAAGGAGACGAGAAAGACCGAGCCTTGGATCCCAAAGGGTTAGCAAGCACGTACTTGGGAATCCAAGATTTGGTCACACGGGTAAGTGGTGCACACAACCTATCATGTGGGTTAGCATGATGCAAATGCCGGTTGGAATGAAAAGTCTTTCGAACACCCTTGGAACCATGCCTCAAAGAAGTCACTCGCGAAGAAAGTCGAGTGCTACCACAAGCAAAAAGGCAAAGATCCTTCGGGGTCGTAAGAAAAGAACCAACACAAGCACCACGGGAAGCATGTCGCGGACCAACACAAGAAACACTAGAAGCATGTCCACGAGTATGGCCTAACTCACTAGAAAGAGTGTCATAAAACCCGTTCACAAATTGCGCCTTCTTAGACTCACAAGTGTTCATGCCATGAGAAGGGCTATGAACAACCAAAGGCCTAGAGACACCTCCTCGCCGTATTTTCCTTGCCCGGCGGTAGCAAAAACTCTCTTGATGCCCATCCTTCCCACAGTGAGAGCAATGGTACAAAGGGCTATCGAGAGGCATGGTCCGAGTGGATGAATCACCATTCTCTTGTAAGTGGGAAGTCCCTTGGGACTTAGAGCATGAAGCATCAACCCCAACATCCAACATGGTGCCCACATTAGAATCACACGTGCCATGAGAAAGGCTACGTGGCTTCTTAAAAGCTTTGGCACGCACACGTCGCTCGTGCTTGACACGGCGAAAGCAAAACTCAACGGTATGCCCATCCTTCTTGCAAAAGGTGCATTGGAACCTCGGCTTGGGAATATGAGTTCCAAATATGTGGGAGGCACCCTTTCCATTCAAATCACCTTGGGCAACACCGGAAGAAGCAACAAGCTTAGGAGTAGCTATGAGAGAGCTATCCAAAGCACTAGCGCACTTACCACCATTCAAAGACTCACACTCAAGAGAAGAAGTCGACTCCGGTTTAGAAGAAGCAAATTTAGAAGCATCAACATCGGAGTGACAAGAGAAGCAAGAATCCAAACCCTTGGCACAAAGACTCTTGCACCTTGTGCGCAAAACCTCATTTTGAGACTTGAGGCGCTCACAAGTACCACATGTCATATTTCTCAAATTATTGATTTCTTCTTCAATGCATTTAGCATATGTGGTACGCAAGAGTTCATTTTCTTTCTCAAGGTTGGCACTCATCTCATCATGCTCAACCAACTTGGCGCTCATATCATCGCGCATTTTCTTTAAAGCCAAAACTTCACTTTCCAAATCAATGCATGAAGTGCAAATGAGACCACATGAACAAGTATCATCATTTACACTCATCAAAGCATCATCATCATCATTATCACAAGAAGTATGGCAAGCATCCTCTACAAGAAACAAAGAGCACTTGCTACAAGGCATGGATTTTATATCACAAATTTCAGCCCTAGCATGCTCAAGATCATCTACACATGTGGTGTGAGTCAATTTTAATTCATTAATTTCAGCATGCAAAGACTCACAAGAAACACATGGTAAAGAAGCACTTGTCTCTAACAAAGCAATCTTACTCCTAGCCATATCAAGCTCATCATTCAAAACAACACCAGAGTTGCAAGGCATAGAAGCATTGGACTTCAACAAGTCAATTTCAGATTGCAAGTTAGCAAGAGATGATCTCAATTCATCATTCTCAAAATCAAGATTGTCGCGTGCTCTTCTAAAAGCTTCAACATGCATTTTGCGCCAATTAACTTCATCTTTTAATTTCTCATTTTCAGCACACAAGGCATCGCAAGAATTGCAAGGCAAAGAAGCTTTGAAATTTAACACCTTAATTTCAGATTTCAAGCATGCAATGGAAGCAATCAAAGCATCATTTTTAGCATGCATGGTGTTACAAGAAGTGCAAGAATTCAAAGCACGAGACCCCCAATGAGCCATACCACATTTCAACCTAGTAAGAGAGCATTTCATCTTCTCATTCTTCCTACGCAAGGCATCACACAAATCTATGTTTCTCCTATGCAAGTCTCCACAATCACGCTCACAATCATCCAACCTATTGCATAGGATCAAGATAACTTTGGCAAGTGTACCTTGGTTCATGCCTCCTAGCTTGTGGTACAGCTCGCCTTTCTTGATGTCACCATCTCGATAGTCCTCGATGAGAGATATCATCTCCTCCATTCCGGCTTCCGCCTCAACCGCCATACTCCTCCTGCTCAAAGAACCACAAGGAGAAGAACTTGGTGCCATAATCAAAGTACCGGTTAGGATTAGCCGAAAGCAAAGTCGAGGAACAAGCAACGATGCAAAGAAAGCACTCAAAATGCCTCAATTCTCTAACAACTACTGACGAGTTCAATAGCCAAGGATCTTATCTTTTTCCCAAAATTTTACCACTGAACAAGGAGCACCAAAGATAGAGGCACAAAAAATTTCAGCTCAAAATAAGGTGAAATGAAGTCTAGAGAAAATCCAGAAGAAACAAGACAAAGCCGCAAGAGACTTAAATGAGGATTTTTCAATTATCTTGTTGATTTTTTCTGAATTTTTGAAGACCCATTTTGGATCACCTTCAAATGGAGTCACGAAACCGCTATAAAAATTTGAGCCAAAACGGAGCACCGAGCGAAAAGTTATGCCCGTTTTACTGAAGGTATCTCAAGTTATGGTTTTCGAAGGGCACAACTCCAAATCGTCGGACTCAAAACGTGCAAACCAAGGTCGCACGCAAAAACACCTCTTTCCTCTAGTCATCCCATGGATTCAAGACTTGTTAGAGCCAAAAGAATCCACAACCAGCTCTAATACCAATTGAAGGATCGGATGGCGACTAGAGAAGGGGGGAGTGAATAGGAGCCGGATAAAAATTCTTCTCAAAGAACCCTGCCTATACCCTAGTCAAAACCCGGTCACACACAAGCGTTGGAACGAATCACACACCAATCGCCAAAACAACGAGTCCTTGAAGCACACGCGGAAGCACGAATGAAGGAGGGAGGAATCGAACCAAAGAGCAAAGCGACCCGTGCTCGGCGGACCGTCCGGCCGAGCGGAGCGGGATCGTCCGCGATGGCCGCGCGGACCGTCCGGCAGGTACCGCGGACCGTCCGCACCCTTGCCGCGGACTGTCCGGACTGAGCCGCGGACCGTCCGTTAAAGCGAACAGAACCACCAGAACCGACCTAAGAAAAACGGACCGTCCGCGAAGACCGAGCGGACCGTCCGCGCGGGCCACAGACCGTCCGCTACTGAAGCGCGGACCATCCGCAAACCGGCTGCAACGAAAAACTAAAACCAAATCGGATCAAAAGCAAAGCCGAGCAAGAACACGAAGAACACGCGAATAACACTGTACACGCGGACCGTCCGCCTGGCCCTCGCGGACCGTCCGCCAAGCACGAACAGAACTGAAAACTGCTCGACCCCGAAAGTCAACACTCCCAATCCATCACCGGATCTCCCAAACGATAGAAGTTGTTGAGACAAGAGTTTGGGGACATGTAAAGTGTCAACCAAGGATGCTATACCCCAAAAATTTTGTCTCCTAACTCCCTAAATCATCGGGAATCGCGGATCCTTTGAGCACCACCAAAAGCTAGAGCACCGAACGAAAATCCTTGAATCGAAGCGGTTTCCCGGCGTTTGAGGGCACAAGATCAATCACAAAGATGCACTAGACATCCATCCATGTTTCCCTCAAAGAAATCCGGGGAGAAACCCACTCAAATCCGCGGAATCACACCAAGAACAAAGGCACCAAAAACAAGCACGAAAATAGCAAAAAAGAGCTCCGAAAAAGCAATAAAAGAAATTCGGGAAAAGAAAGATTGGCACAAGATTTAGAGGATGAAATCACTATGAATATCTTATCCAATCGATTACAAGCCACTCCTAGAATCCAAATCTAAGATGGCAAAAAGCTCCAATCAAAGAGCCACTCTCCCCTCTCTCCCTCTCTCCCAAAGCACTCCAAAAAAGAAAGAGTACCGCAGCCTCTAGCCCCAGAGTTGGCTGAAAATTCAGCCCCCTTCTCCTATATATAGGCCCTCCGGAAAAGACTGAAGTGCCCCTACACTAGGAGTACAACACAAGCCCTCACAGGGGCATTTTGGTCAACACATGAAGTTCACCATCGGACGGCCGCGCATCCATCAGGCCTTCACGTCCTCCCGACGCAAGCACCTAGATCATGCCGCGTGTCGCCAGCCTCAAAGCTTCCCGACGCACCCGGATACCGTCTCCGTCACGCCAGGCCCTCAGGCTCGGTTTTGAGGCCCAAACCGAGAAACCCTCCTATGATGGTTTTGTGGCCAAACCACCAAACCCCGCGTACACGGCCCGCCCTCACCATGCCAAGCGTCGAGCTCGCCAAGCCTTTCACCTCCGGCGCCGGACGGTCTACTCGGTCTTGCCTCGTTCCTTGACTTGGCCACCACCGATGCACCGGCTCCATGTCCACGACTTCGTCTTGCTCTTCTTGCACCATGCGGCTCACACTTGATCCCGTCGGCCACCGGTCCCTCGAACCAAGCCTACTTGTCTCTCCACTCCTCGGAGGCCTCGCAAGGCTAAGACCTTTCGCGCCTCGTTCTTCACCCTCGCACCAACGCAAACCAAGCCGCAACCAACACCCGCAATACTAGGCCAAGAGTTAGTCCACACAACGTTGTCAACCACTCCTCACGAGTGCATTGACAACACACCACATAAACAATAAGGTAAATACACAAAATAAAACACACACAACACAACTCAACACTACACACACAAAGCTTCAAACCATCCGGTCAATCACCGTTGACGGTTAATAATTGTATCAAAGTTCGTTCGTGACTCGCAAGCGTACAAGTCTCCCGTCGTAGTCAAGGGACCCTTCTTCCCTCGAGTGGTGAACCCAAGGTATCGAATCCGTGGAACAAATGTGTGACGCAAGACTTAATCTATTAAAGCCAAATAACCGCAATCTTCAATAAAGAACCAAATGCATCTAAGTAAAAGACACAAAACAGATCTAATCTACTAAAAACCGGAGAAAACAAAGTAAGATTGGGTAGATAAACCGATCTAGAGCGATCGGGGTAAGCCTTTTGTTGAAGTTCCAAGCAAAGAAGAAGTAGCAAATCGAATCTTAATAAAAGCCTCTTTAAATCGTGGTTTCCCGTCCAAATCCGAAAACATCCGCCTTTCGAGACCCCCGTTCTGTCACAACGTATCCCTATTCATGCGGGGAGCTTAGGGCGAGTCAAAAGACAAGTCGAGATTCTTTCGGAAGATCCGGCGTGTACCTCTAGCCACCGCGGCTACAAGAACACCCTATGTAATCTATCTCGAGAATAGAATTGGAATAAGCAAAGCCGATCGAAAAACGAAATCTTCGAGGAAACACTTGATCGCTGAGAAAAGATTCAACTTGATAATTCAACTATAACAATGATACATACACAAGATCACCACCGGGATCCTTCCTTGATCTTGCTTCTAGCTCCGGAACTCCGACGTGGTCTTCCGTGCAAGGTTCCCACGTCGGCTAGGGGAACCCTAGTCAACTAGCTCGACCCTCTCCTCTCCTAGATGGTGTCCCTCTCTTCTCTCGCTTCTCGGCGGCCGAAGACGAAATCTTCTCTCGCGTGGCTCTCGGTCGGGGGACTATAAATAGCCCGATTGGCGGCTAGGGCAAAGGGCGACGGGTTTGGGCCCTAAATGGGCTCGGGCCGACCGGACCGGGCCGGCCGGCCCGGGCCCATTTAGGCCCGGCCCGCGGGCTCCTTTGCCCGAGGTCGGTTCCCTTGCTTCCCGGATGCTTCCCCCTTCGCATGTAGGTCCATGTCGTCGGTTTCTCTCCGAATTGGACTCAACTCCTTGTCTTGCAAGATTCGAGCACTTTTCCGGTCGTGTCCCCGGAGTCCGTCGTCTTCTCGGATCGAGTCCCCGCTTCTTGGAGTTAATATTGCTTCATTGCATGACTTGTTCGAGACTTCAAGGTCTTGTCATGAGGTGCTTGATGAACTTATCCCGAAATTCTTGCATTCAACGCTAAATCCCCGCATAAACATTAAACTCCAAAAACGACATGTACATGTGAACTTGTTATACCATGGGGGTTAGTACCAATGGATAAGGTATAAAATTCATGCCAACACCGAAGGTAAACTCATGGCTAGGTTGACGGATTTTCACCGTCAACAATCACTCATCACACACGGACCAAGGTGCTTCTCAACTTGGTTCCTCAGCCTCAGTGCCGAAAAGTAGGCGAAAAGGCGTGAAACCCGTTGCTCTTGATACTGTAGTGTTGTGAGACCAGATCACTTTCAGTAATTCATCCACCCATTTACCCTTCTTTTGGTCGAACAAGCACTTTTTGATCCCCAAAAAAATCATGCCATTTGCCCTTTCAACTGCTCCGTTGGACTGTGGGTGGTACACTGACGAAAATTTCGCATGAGTACCCAAGGTCTTGCAATATTCTTTGAAAGTGTAACAATCAAACTGTTTCCCATTGTCAACAGTTAGTTCTCTGGGAACCCCAAATCTGCAGACTATGTTCTGCCAAAAGAACTTCTGAATTGTTGGTGGTTTGATATTCGCAAGTGGTTTTGCTTCCAGCCACTTTGTGAAATAATCGACTGCAACAGCTGCGAATCGGCAATTCCCCTGAGCCGTTGGCAATGGGCCTACTAGATCCATTCCCCATCTTTGGAATGGCCACAATGGTGGAATTAGGTGTACTGGCATTGAGGGTAGATTATGTTGATTCGCTGTTTTTTGGCATGCTTCACATTGCCGAACCAATGCCTTGGCGTCTATGTTTATGGTGGGCCAAAAGAATCCCTGCTTTATCGCCTTTCCATCCAAAGCCCTGGTGCCTATGTGCGCACCACAAAATCCATTGTGAATTTCCTTTAGAAGTTCTAGGCCTTTTTCGGAAGTGATGCACCGCAGCCAAGGCTCAGTTACTCCTGATTTGTATAGTTCTCCGTTTACCACTGCATAGCCCCGTGCCCTTTGTTTCAATCTTTTCTCCTCCAACTCCTCTTGTGGTTCATAGTGGCCTCTCAGATAAGCCATGATTTCTGCTCTCCAATCGGGAGTCTCCACTACATTCACGATTTTCGGCCTTGAATCCTTGATGGATGGTTCTCTGATGATTTCGAAGAACACATCCGGGGGTAGTTCTTGATTTCTGGTTACTGCTTTCACCAGCTTGTCTGCCTCATTGTTGTCATCTCTTGGGATATGCTGGACTGAGTAGCCCTTGAAGTGCCTTTCCATTTCCCTGACTTTTTCTAGATACTTCATGAGAACAGGATTTCTTGCTTCACTTTCTTTCTCGGTATGTTCTTGAATGACTTTCGAATCCGTTCTGATTATGAAGGTCTGCTGCCCCAAGGCTTTCATTTTTCTTAGTGCTAGAAGTAAAGATTCATATTCTGTTGTGTTGTTCATGGAATGTTCATTGTTCGCGAATATGAGCCGAGCTGCATACCTTATCACTATCCCCGTTGGGGACGTTACGACAGCCGAAATTCCAACCCCCTTGTAACACCAAGCCCCATCACACTGTACTATCCAAGGCTCAGGTATCTTTTCCTCGAAGTTCTGAGTAGGCGAAGTCCAATCCACGACAAAATCTGCCAGAACTTGTGACTTTATTGCACTTCTTCTCTCGAAGTCCACGACATATTCTGAGAGTTCAGCGCCCCCACTTGATTATTCGGGTGGATGCCTCTATATTCGCGAACAAATCGCTCAACGGCTGGTTGGTGATGACTCTTATCCTGTGACCCTCGAAATAGTGCCTTAGCTTCCTTGCTGCCATGATGACTACATATGTGATTTTTTCCAGTTCGGAATAGAAGATTTTGGAGCCAGACAAAGCTTCAGAAGCAAAGTATACTGGAATTTGTTTGAGCTTCCCCTCTTCCTCCTTTTCTTGTACTAGCACCGCACTTACTGCCGAATTTGATGCAGACACATATAACAGAAGTGGCGATTTCGGTTCGGGAGGGCACAGCTTGGTCATATTGGACAAGTAATCTTTCAATTCTTGAAAAGCTCGCTCCTGAGGTTCAGACCACTGGAAGTTCTTGGCACTTCTGAGGATTTGGAAGAACGGTAAGCTTCTTTCTGCGGCTCTGGGAATGAATCTGTTAAGGGCAGCCACTCTCCCTGTCAGCTTCTGCACATCCTTCACTGAAACTGGATCTTGCATTTCCACTAACGCCCTGATTTTGTCGGGATTCGCCTCTATGCCCTTTGTTGAAACTAGGCATCCAAGAACTTTCCCCTTGTAAATGCCGAGTACACATTTCTCCGGATTCAGCTTCAAATTTGCTGCTCTCATGTTCGCGAATGTTTCTGCCAGGTCACTGATGTGGTCTTTCCTCTGAACACTTTTGACGACTATATCGTCCACATACGCCAAGATGTTCCTCTGTATCTGGGGATGAAGTACTATTGCTATCATTCTTGAGAATGTACATCCTGCGTTCTTTAGCCCCTCTGGCATTCTCACAAAACAGAATGTTCCGAAGGGAGTGATGAAACTTGTTTTTTCTTTGTCCTCTTTGCGAACTCTGATTTGGTGATACCCAGAGAACATGTCCAGGAGCGAGAGCATTTCACTGTTGGCTGCGTCATCTACGATTTTGTCTATCCTTTACAGGGGAAAATCGTCTTTCTTGCATGCCTTGTTCAAATCTGTGAAGTCCACGCACATTCTCCACTTTCCATTTTTCTTCTTGACTGGTACAGTGTTGGCTAGCCAGACTGGATAATTTACTTCTCTGATTACTTGCGCGTCTTGCAGTCTCTGAACTTCGGCTTCCACTGCTTTCACTTTTTCCTCGAACATTTTCCGAAGTTTTTGTTTCTTGGGAGGTATTTTTTCATCTGTTTCCAGGGCATGTTCAATGATGTCCCTGTCAACACCTTGCAGGTCCTTAGCTGACCATGCGAAAACATCTTTGTTTTTGTTCAGGAATTGTACGAGCTCCTCTTCGGCACTGAGGTGAGCCCCTATTGTGACTGCTCTATCGGGCATGTCATCTAGATACACTTTCTTGGTTTCATCATCTGCAGCTATTTCAATTTTTTCTTTGTCCCGCTTGGCCTCTTCGCGAGTCTCCTTCTTCTCGTCAGCTGTTTTCAGCTGGTACACGTTCGTCTGGCCGGGCGTGTGGCCTTTTTCTATGTTTCTAGCCTCTTGTTGATTGCCGAATACTATGATGACCCCCTTGGGTGCAGGCATCTTCATGCATAAGAACTGCTGTCTTATGACTGCGTCGAATTTGTTCATGAAACCTCTGCCGAAAATCGCAAGATACGGATGATAGATGTCGACCACATCGAAGGTGAGATTCTCTGTTCTAGCATTGTCAAGATTTCCGAAGGAAATAGGCAGTGATATTTTTCCAACCGGCTTGATTGGTTTTCCTCCGAACCCCTGTAATGGGTACTCTGGTGGGTCCAACATGTGTTGGCTCAGATTCATCTTTTCGAAAGTCTTCAGGAACAAGATATCTGTTGAACTTCTATTGTCAACTAGGACTTTCCCGATGACCCACCCTGTTATGTTTACCTCAATGACCATAGCATCATTGTGAATCACCGATTTCAGCCTAAAATCTTCTTCTGTGAAGGTGATTGGCACCTTTGCCCATTCCGGCCGTGCAGCTGGGCCGTAATTGATGATGGTGTTCACAGACCTGAAGTAGTTGCTTCTTTGCTTCTTAGTCTCGAACTCCATGGCTGACCCTCCTGTGATTGGCATGATTGTCCCGAAAGACAGCAGTGCTTTGGAATTCTGAGGTCCTGCACTTGACTGAGGCCTTGACGAACTTTCTGGGGGTGGTGGCAAGATTTGCCAAATCGGTTGTGGTTGCTGGATTGATTGGATTGCCTGTGACTGAGGAAAAAACTGCTGCGATGGTTGCCACGATGACTGTGGTTGTGAGAACTGCTGAACTAGGGCTGAACTTGATTGAGAGTTCGCGAATTGCGGCTGCCAAAAATTCGGGCGAAATTGTTTTGGCATTGAGGATGCGATGCTCATCAGCGCCTTTTCTTGCTGAATTCTTGCCATGTTTTTCTTTGTTTCTGGGCACCCTTCAGTGTTGTGTCATCTACCATGATACTGACAATAGAAGTATGGGTCTTTCGGGTTATGATTCGTGAGTCTCGGGGGGCCTCTTCCTCTCCCCCTTCCTCTAAGCGCAAATCCTCCTCTGGTGTTTGGCTGCTGTTTTGGTCGTTCTGTGGATTTTCAACATTGTTGACACTTCGCGGATTCTGGGATTGTGCTCTCCATGTCGTTTCTCTATTGCCCTGCCTTGCTTCGTTTCGTTCGGCTACTCTCCTGCGATGATCATCGTCAGACAAGATGTATTCCTCCAATTTACGAAAAAGTTCCTCAACTGTCTTGGGTTTCTTTCTAGTTAGATGCGAAGCTGTTGGCCCTGGAGTCAAGCCCTTGATTAGCGCATTGATCGTTGTTCTTTCATCAGCTTACGGGATTTGAGATCTCTGCTGCATGAATCTTCTCACGAAGTTCCGCAGTGGCTCTCTGTCTTTCTGCTTGCAGTTGTACAAATCTGATGCTTCAGCTGTTGTGTCATGGAACATCTGAAATGCTTGCATGAACTTTGTTTTGAGATCTACTCAGCTGCAGACTGAGTGCGGCGGCAGCAAAGAGTACCAATTCAGTATTGGTCCTTCGCAAGCTATGATGAAGGATTTGGCCAGTGCAACATCATCTCCTCCTGCTGAATTCACAGCTGATTCATATCTCATGAGGAACTGCCTGGAGTTTCCGAAGCCGTTGTATTTCGGGAGAGAAACCGGCTTGAACTTCAGCGGCCAAGGTGCAGTTTGCAGCCCAATGGACAGTGGCGACTCAGAATCTATGAAGTGTGATATTCCATTTCCCGCGAAGAAGTTTTCTTTCGGGGGTCCTCTTGATGGCCCAGAGTTTTGATGTGGCGATTCTTGCCATAGAGAATTGTTCTCTTGTTCTTTCATTTCATCCATTTCTCTTTGTATTATTTCGATTTGTTCTCTTGCTTTGTTCAGTTGTTCTAGCTTTTCAGAGATTTTTCTTTTAGCTTGCAACTGACTTGCGAATTTTTCCTTGTCCCTCTGCAGCTGTTGTATCTTCTGCTGAACTCTTTCTAGTTCCCTGTCTATGGTGTCATCATCATCATCATCAATGTCTTCATGTGTTTGCTGTTCAACAGGTTGTTCTTGGGTGTGAGTTGTCTTCTCAGCTCTTGCCTTCATCAGAGCTTCGAGCTTCACTCTCCGCTCTTGATCTGTGGTGTTGGAAGGTTCAGGGACGAAAGAGATTTCATTCCCTTGAGGAGGATTATGGTCATCTCGATTTGCCTCAGCTGGAACGTTCTTCTTGGACTTCTTCTGTGGTGGCATCGTGAGTTATTCTTCGGCTGAAACACGGTGGGCGCCAATGTTTGGGGGGAGGGTATCCGAAAAAACGGACAGGATCCCCGAACACGAGAAAGAGACGAGACAGCAAGCACGTTCAAGAGCAGTAACAAAGCAGTAAGAGACTGAGAATCTCCCACTAGTGGCACAAGTTTCCAACAGTAATGAATGAATTTACATGTGCCCTCACGCCTTCTTTTATAGGGAGACGAAGGGACTTTTTACATTCCGAAAACACCCTCAAGCTCGAAGAATATTCCTAATGTGAACACATACAAGAATGTCTTTTTCATCCCACATATTTACAAGCCTGCCACTAGTTCACACTCCAAACCCAGACTTTTTGGGATGACAACTTTGACTTTGCTTCCCACTAGTTCGCGAATTTCCCGTTCGAGACTTCTGAAACAGACTTCTGGCAGATTCCCGAATTTTCCGCCCTCCGAAGTTCATGACTTCGCTGGTTCGAGATTCCAGACTTCTGCATGTTCATGACCCCGAGTCTTCGCAGGTTCAAGATTCCCGAGGATCGCATGTTCGCGACTCCGAAGCTTCGCAGGCCCAAGATTCCCGAAAATCACATGTTCGCGACTCCAAGGCTTCACAGGTCCAAGATTCCTGAAAATCGCATGTTCGCGACTCCGAGGCTTCACAGGTCCAAGATTCCTGAAAATCGCACGCGCCTTGCCCCTGAAAAACATATCTCAAGAACTTCGTTAAACTCGACGTTTCGAGGGTGGCAGGTTTTCCTAAATTCCCCAACAGTGATGCTTGCACTCTATAAATGAATTAGGAGGATCATTTGTGGGTTGAAAGTACATTTCCTTGCTGTTTTGTATTTAAACTAATTATTCTTTTATATATGTGCACAATCACCATCGAGAGAGGGTTAAATAGCCTTTTGTGTTTATCCTTAAATGAGAAAATGATTGAATACTTTTGTTAAGGTGAATATGGCCAATAATGGGATCCTTGTAGCTGTTTGCTACTGTTTGTTAATTAAATTAAATTAATGGCACTCCTATTCACTGCACTGCATCCCCCGTGTAGAAGTCCCCGACGGTAGCTATACGCTCGTGCCGGCTGACGAGGACGAGGGAGTAGGAGGAGACGTGCACTACGTGACCGTAGAGCAATACCCGGACCAAAGTCCGGAAGTTTGTGTGACTGCTTGTGCTGACGAAGGCAAGCCCCGGTTTAATCATTACCCAAGTGTTTACTTTCAAGTTCCTGAACTTATCATTGCTATCTTATGTGCATTTATGTTCAGGAGTTGATTGAAACCCTAGTTGCATGATCCTTAAGTATCTATGATCTTTCACTAGCATGTTAGGTCGCTAGTTGCTATGCTCTAAGGATCCGGTACAAGTCGAGTGATGCTCGCGAGAATAGGATCTCCATTATGAAATCACCATATGTTTAAATGGATTGCTCATGTGGTAAGAGCATGGGATTTGTGCTCCGGTCCAATGGCTTCGTTGGTTAAGTGTTTGAAAGTACCGAACACTTGTCGGAAATGGGCACGGTAAGCCTAGTACCTAAATGAGGCGGTACGGGGTTTTACTATCACTACTCTTAGGGTTGTGGCCCCGGGCTCGCCACCTGAGTGCATGCGTGAGGCTGGGTGACCTTAGTGGCGTAGCCCAGATAAGCTTTGTACTTAAGACTGTGAGCTATTATCCCCAAACTGAAGAATGACGGGAACCGCCTGGTTGGTGAACTCTTAGTGAGGGCACCTCACGTGTGTTTAGGTCCACCTTGCAAGATTCAAATCAATCGATTGTCGGCCTCTCACCGTTATCTAAGACTACTTAATCTACTGGCCATGATATCCCTTTATGATGGAACTTTGTGAAGATTATTATTTGATTAATTATTTCTACAACTTTGATTGCAATAGTTGCTTATCTAGTAATGATGACTTCTACTAGAACATGAGCTAAAATGTGAAAGTAAGGATTCACTACTTAGTAGCGTTTTGGCAAACAAACCCACTAGCCAAAAGCCATGCATGATTAGAGGTAAAGTCTTTCTTTTAGACGGGTAAGTCTTGCTGAGTATTAGTATACTCAGCCTTGCTTTATAAATGTTGTTTCCAGGTAATGCATGTGATGTGTGGCCCGGAGAACTTCCACCCGGCTGGGAGCTGGAATGGATGGATGATGACGAGTGACTGCATCATGGAAGGCCTCCTATGATGTGATCGTACCGTTCAGTTATCTTCCGCTGTTTTAATAAACTCTGAACCATTTACTTTTATGTCAAAGAACTATGTTTGTAATAATGGACCTTACAGGGAATTTGATGTTAATTTGTAAGGCACTCTGGACTCTCCTTCGTGGGAGTTTTAATGCATACGTTCGATCCTCTCTGTGTTGTCAAGTGATTTACCGGACGTTAACTCGGCAACACTCAACGGGATGATTCTTTATTATTGCTTAATGACCAAAAGGAGTGGTTTATGCGATAGTACGGAATTATCTCGGATGGGGTTGTCACATGCGCCCACGTCACCACGACGGCAATAACTGCTCCGACGAAACCTCCAAGGCTACAACGGCTACAATTACAAATAAAAGCTCGCGAGCGAGTCTCCAACTCACTCGCGAGCTCGGGGGCTACATCCGGCGGATGCGCTCGCGCGCACCCACCGAGAACTTGAAGAACACCTCCAACACCAAGGTCCACCGGCTGAGCCTGAGCGCGACTCCTCAACTCCCACTTAGGCTCGGGGGCTACTGACGAGGGCCCGGATTAGGGGCCCCCTTTTGACGGCAAGATTATCCCACTTGAAGACAACAAAACCATCACCCACAAGGTGGAGACTCCTGTCAGCTGGCGAGCAGCTTGAGGATGGCCGTACCCTTGCTGACTGCAACATCTAGAAGGAGAGCACTCTCCACCTGGTGTTGCGTCTCAGGGAAGGCATGCAGATCTTCGTCAAGACCCTGCACCGGCAAGGCGCCCAGTCTTTGCCCGGGTGGCTGCATCTCTGACCAGTTTCCCACCAGAGGAACCCATCTCCGTCTCGCACGACAAGTCTCCGCCTGGCACGACAAGTCCGGCTCTGACTAGTGCGTGGGCTCAGACGCACGGCTCGGGCATGGCCACCGACGCGTGTGGGGAGGCGAATCTCCACGTCACGCGGGAACGACAGCCGGCGGCCATGCATGCGGCTCGCCCCAGCAAGAGCCTTAATGTTGGTCTGACCAGCCGTGCAGCCATCACATCTGCATTAACTTCCACTCTGCCACACGCGAAACTCAGCCCGAGGCACTCAAGCACCCTCTACGACGCGCACGAGCCTAGACTTAGGCTCGGGCGTGGCAAGCTAGGCAAGTACTCGAGCAGACTAAGGCAAGACTAAACTACTCGGGGAGAAGGCCGAGCGTCCCGGAGTGAACAGTCCGGCCCGGCCACGCGGCGGCTTCCCCGACAAGGCATCGCGACCGAGCTTCAATGCAGCCTGACAGACGACGACGTACGACGGGACGTGTCAGCTGTCAGACATTGTATCTCTTTTTCCTTCCCTTTGCGCCCCTCCCCTTGTGACTATAAAAGGGAGAGGAGGGCAACCGTTATAAGGGTTAGACCTTCATAGGCTCGAACACCACCTCTCGGGACCTAGGAACGAACTCCCTCTCCCGACCAGCTTGTAACTCCTACTACGAGCACACATGGCTCAAGAACACGACAGCTACACACTGGACGTAGGGTATTACTCCTCGGAGGCCCGAACCAGTATAAACCCCAATGACGCCGTTGTCTTCCGAGCTAACCATCCGAGGTGAGCTAACCATCCAAGTTCGACGCACGATCGATAGAAATTTACTGCCGGCGGTAGCGAACCCCGACACCACTGCTTACGTCGCAGCTATCGCTGCAGGGGGCATACAACATATACCCCGTGTGTAGTTACCGTTCCAAATAACGGTTGCTACAGTGATAAAAATCCAAAAATATGAATGGATAGTCCATGTCATCTTCTACCATCATGCAGATGCAACGAATTTTTTTGCAGGATGCAGCAAAAAAAAAAGTGAAATCTGCTTGAGAATAGTAGTGAGTTGCAACTGTGCATTGCGGACCTGCTAGCGCTACTATTCACACGTAGTTTCCATTTTTTCTCATCATGCGGAATTTGCATCTTAAATTTTGCATGATAGCAGAAGATGACATTGTCTATCTATTTATATTTTCATTGATTTTCCTGCGAGATGGCAACGGCGGCTTCCCCTCTTATGGGAAAAAGTCTACTTCACACCTAACCTATAAAAATAGATTTTTTACCCATGAACTTTCTAAAACAGGACAAATCTCTCTCTAAAGAAATTTTGAAAAATCGTAGTAAATCACAGAAAAAACATAAAATGAAAAATCAAATTGTGTTGGACTTCAAATTAGTAGTTCTATGCAATGAACATACAATATGGAATGTTTTAGTACATTTTTTGTATCTTTAGATTTTTGCTTTTCTCCATAACTGTAAAAAATGAACTAAACATCCATATTATATGTTCATTGTGTAGATGTACTCATTTAAATCCAACACAATTGGATTTTTCATTTTATTGTGTAGATGTACTCATTTAAATCCAACACAATTGGATTTTTCATTTTATGATTTTTTGTGATTTACTGTGATTTTTCAAAACTCTTTCAGGGGTGATTTTTGTCCTGTTGGATTTTTCATTTTATGATTTTTCTGTGATTTACTGTGATTTTCAAAACTGCTTTAGGGGTGATTTGTCCTGTTTTCGAAAATTCGGGGGATAAAAGAAATCCATTTTCATATATTGGAGGTGTTCTAGCCTGCGTAGTTTAGGGGGGGGTGTGAAGTAGACGTTTTCCCTCCTATCGTTCGCGGTCCCGGTTGCGGTGTTCCTAAGTTTACACACCCGCTCCATCCAAAAAGATTGTTCTTTAATTTTCAAAATTTGTTAAAAAAATATTCACTGTATAACTTTCAAACCAGCCGACAAAATTCTTGCACTTAACAAATTTGATCATTTACTCCCATCATGAGGGTCAGACTCGATGCTGAATAAGGAAGACAAATACTTTCAATAATTATTGATAGCGTGCATGCATAATTAATTAATTTTACTCGGTAATCCATTTGTAGAGTTAGTAGAGTTAATTTAACTTTTTAGCATTTCTATTATATTATCTAAAAGTTTAAACGCGAACAATCTTTAATTTGCTGATGGAGAGAGTACACCACTATCAATAATTTCAAAACGCACGGAAAAAAGTGATTAAGAGACGGTAAATCTTAATCGTTTGAGCTGGAGATAGATCCAATGTTTCTTTGTTTTCTTAAGGTATTGTTTTTGAAGTTGGTGTTACTGAAAGAGGGGGACACCAAGTTTACGGGCGCCCGCAGGGAAGCCTCTGTCTGGCCAATTTCCGACATAGGCTGGCCCACACACGTGCACACTGCAGGCAGCCAGGCAGCACCGCGGTGACGTTGCTGTGTGCAGTGAGCGCCGCGCGTCAAATATTTTTGCGACAGAAAATGAAAAGATTCAGCAAAAAGCTTTTTGATTGAAAAGAAACAAAAAATTACAAATAACATTTTTCTAAAAAATGTGGAAAAAACTTTTTTTTTAAAATTTGTGGAACAACTTTTGGATAAAAGTTTCGAACAAAAATCTAAAATCAGAAACAGAAAAATATTTAGAATTTTTTTGAAGAAAAATATTTTTTAAAATCATAATAAAATATTTTTAAAAAATCCAGAAAATCAGAGAAAAAAGTTTGAAGAAACTTTTTCAAACAACTTGAGAAAAGTTAAAAAACATTTTGAACAAAATGAAGACACAAATTTTTAAACACAAAAAACCAGAAGAAATTTTGAATAAATGTTTTGAAGAAAATTGAGAGAAAAGAATTTTTTAAAAATGTTTTTCAAAAGTTTTGAAAACCCCAGGAAACACAAAAGTTTTTTTTAGCAAAAGTTTTTTGTCAATAACCTTAAGAGCAAAAACATTTATTAGAAAGAAATTTGAGAGGCGCTCACCGGAGCTTGCTTCTGCGCATTGAAACCGTTGGGGGATCCGGTCGAAGGAGCTCGTCGGGGGCCGCCGGGATCCCGCCCGCGGAACTCCCCAAAGCTGCCGCCCTTCACCGCGATTGGTAGGCTCACCGTCGCTGAGGTCCGCCCGAAGGAGGTCGCCGGGCTCAGTCACCATCGAGATTTGGTCAGGAGAAGCGCCTCGAGGAGCTCGACAGGCCGCCGGTTTGCGGTCCTCTGCCCTCTGTCTGCCGTCATCCAAAAGGATAAGGTGAGAGAGAGTCCCTGGCAAAAAATGGAGCAAGGCAGATGGGGTGGATGGCAGGCTTCACAGTGCACGTGTCATCAACCGGGAGGTGGGCACCACACGGTCGCTAGTAAGTTCAACATTGCGATGAAAGAGGTCGCCGGTTAGTGGAGTAACGTGCACGCGCTCTTCTATCGGAAGAATTTTTTATTTTTTAACCTTTTTAATCTAAAATTTTAAAATTAACCTCTCCCCAACTAAAATAGCAAGAAGTAGCCCTTTTGGTCGCGCCAAGTCCCGTGGCGTGACTAATATTTGAGTCACGCCACATAATGTGGCGCGACTAATCCACGGTGGCATTGGAAAAAGTCGCATTTAGCCGTGTTTACTTATTCCTTTTAATTAGTAAATGAGCTCCTAAATTTGTGAAACTCGAGGTGTATGATCTATAGAGTGTATATGTTCATTTTAACTATGTGCACTACAAACCATGGTGTATAAAACGAGAAATCTAATTTTGAAATAGCCTAAGTGTTATTAAATCAACACATGAAAAATAGTAAGTCTGAAAATAGAGTCAACTAGTCAACTTTGGGCATGCTTTTTGAGAATTTTTACACTAAGATCTTAAATAATTTTGGGCTACAAGTGAATTTGGATGTTCATAGGAAAGTTTGGACAAGTTTTTGTCAAATACAACAAAGAATTCATAATTTGAGGGAGGCTTAAAGTTGGAAAGTTGTGTTGTTTAACGTCTTAGTGTAAACAGCGCAACTTTCCAACTTTAAGCCTCCCTTAAATTATGAACTCTTTGTTATATTTGACCAAAACATTGTCCAAACTTTCCTATGAACATCTAAATTCACTTGTAGCTTAAAAGTATTTAAGGTCTTAGTGTAAAATTTCTCAAAAAGTATGCCAAAGTTGACTAGTTGACTCTATTTTCAGACTTAACATTTTTCATGTGTTGATTTAATAACACTTAGGCTATTTCAAAATAAAATTTCTCATTTTATACACCATGGTTTGTAGTGCACATAGTTAAAATGGAAGTATGCACTCTAAAGATCATAAACCTCGAGTTTCACAAATTTAGGAGCTCATTTGCTAATTAAAAGGAATAAGTAAACACAGCTAAATGAGACCAGGAACTTTCAGGCGAAGCAGAGCACTGATCCGGTCACGCCACAGTGCGTGACTCACGTACGAGTCCCGCCACGCAGTGTGGCGTGACTCCTTCCGCCACGTTAGATGCGACTTTTTCCAACGCCACCGTGGACATTAGTCGCGTCATATGAAGTGGCGTGACTCAAGTATTAGTCGCGCCACTGGGCTTGACGCGACCAAAAGTGCTACTTTTTGCAATTTTAGTTAGTTAGTTTTAAAATTTTAGATTAAAAAGATTAAAAAATAAAAAAATTCATCAGCAAGACATGAGGTGCCATCCGAAACTGCCTGCTCGACCGCTCGCGCTACGTGGCGCACATGAGGCGCGCCATGCACGGCGACACGTGTGAGCCGCGACGCCCTTCCCCCTCCCCACCTGTCGCCTCTATATCCACGGCCTCGCACCGCAAGAACGGTGCGGCGGCAGGCAGCCCTCTGACCAAGACAGATCAGAGCGCGAGAGCAAGCTAGCAAAGCTTTGGAGGTGACGCGAGAGAGGAGATGGGTCGTCGCGTGGCCGTGATGGCGCCGCTGCTCTTCTCACTGCTTCTCCTAGCGTCGCGGTGCGCCGCGGCGGCAGCGCCGCGCCACGACCGCGAGTGGGGGTGGGAGCTGGAGGATGCCGGGGAAGGGGAGTGGCGGCCGGAGAAGGAGTTGGAGAAGGAGCAGGAGGAGGGCAAGCAGGGGAGAGGGCTGTTCGTGCTGGACCGTCTGGAGAAGGTGGTGGAGTCGGAGGGCGGGCAGGTTCGCGTGGTGCGCGGCCAGCCGTGGTCGCCGGCCTCCTTCGCGTGCCGCGAGGGGCTCATGCACGTCGGCTTCATCACCATGGAGCCCAAGACGCTGTTCGTGCCGCAGTACCTCGACTCCAACATCGTCCTCTTCGTGCGCCGAGGTATGTCACTGAATCTCTCTTTTTTTTTTGCCTGAATCTCGGCTCGTCGATCGCATGCAGTTATTCACGGCTTTTAGCAGGTGGGATTCTTATTCTTGTGGCTTAAGCGTGTGTGTGGATGATCAAGAGCTGGGTGTTGTGGTGAGCAGGGGAAGTGAAGGTTGGGTACATTTACAAGGACGAGCTGGTGGAGAGGAAGCTCAAGATGGGCGACGTGCTCCACATCGACGCCGGATCCACCTTCTACATGGTCAACACCGGCAAGGGTCAGAGGCTGCAGATCATCTGCGGCATCGACGCCTCCGATAGCCTCGGCTTTGGACCTCCGTATCTGGTCTCTCTGTCTACTCTGCATCTATCAACCATATCGAAATTAACACATCTGATTTCTCAAACTAGCACATCTGATTTTGAAGTGAACATGTAACTTGCAATCTCGGACTTACGATGAACCACGATCCAGTGCAGTCCTTCTTCCTTGGCGGTGGTGGGAACCCGGCATCGGTGCTCGCCGGTTTCGAACCAAAGACGCTTGCCGTGGCCTTCAACGTGAGATGATCTGAACAATTTCACGCCGTGCAATATTTGCAGCAATCTCCATGATGTGATGTGTGCATAACTGCTTTGCGTCTCTCTTTGTGCACATACTAGGCCACCTACGACGAGTTGTCAAGAGTCATACTGGCACAAACCCGCGGCCCCATCGTGTACTACACCTCGGAGGTTCCCGAGAGCGGCGGCAAAGAAGAGCGTGGGCAAGGTAACGGGCTCGACAAGGGGGCACGGCGCAGGGAGGCTGGCGCATGGAGGCCGGGGGGCAGGGGAGAGGAGGACGGCGGCGATGCGCAGCCGACGTGGTCGTGGAGGAAGCTGGTGAACAGGTTCATCGGAGGGGCGGGTGGTGTCACCGCGGAGGAGAACAAGGAGAAGAAGAAGGGCGGCGCGCCGAAGCCGTACAACCTGTACGACAGCAAGCCCGGGTTCCGGAACAAATACGGCTGGACCATCGCCGTCGACAAGCACGGCTACGAGCCCCTCAAGCACTCGAACATCGGCGTCTACCTTGTCAACCTCACCGCTGTAAGATCCGGCCATGAGACGTTCCTTGCATGATCGCAGCAATCCGGTGGCTGATGCTGTGCGTCGTGTTGCAGGGCTCGATGCTGGCGCCGCACGTGAACCCTCGGGCGACGGAGTACGGCGTGGTGCTGCGCGGGGAGGGCAAGGTCCAGGTGGTGTTCCCGAACGGGTCGCTGGCGATGAGCGCGGTGGTGCGGACCGGCGACGTGTTCTGGATCCCGCGCTACTTCCCCTTCTGCCAGGTGGCGGCGCGGGACGGGCCGTTCGAGTTCTTCGGGTTCACGACCTCGGCGCGGCGCAACCGGCCGCAGTTCCTGGTGGGCGCAACCTCGGTGCTCCGCGTGATGCTGGGTCCCGAGGTCGCCGCCGGGTTCGGCGCCCGGGAGAAGGAATTCAAGGAGCTGGTGCGGGCGCAAGAGGAGGCCCTGATACTGCCTTCGTTCCCGGACACGGGCAAGAGGGAGGAGGAGAAGCATGGGAAGAAGGGGAGGGAGGAAGAGGAGCAGCACGGGAAGGGGAAGGGGAGGAGGGAGGCCCCGATGGTCATCGAGCAGGTGGCCAAGGAGTAAGCTGGTTGGAGTCTTCTATCGAGCAGACGATCGATCGGCGGTCGATGCTCAACCCTGCTTCCTTCGCAGACCAGAGTCCTGAAGAAGCACGTGCGCCACGAGTGTTGCTAGAGTTCGACTCTGTTGCTGACTTCTGTCAGTGCTCGTGCTCTTTCATGGCGCTGTCAATAAATAAAGTGCTTTGTGCGATTTACAGCTTTGAAGGGACGGCAAGAACAATATCGTAGGCATTGCATCCAGCTTTGTAGGCATTTTTGTGTTTACCGAAGGTCGAGAAATGGAGGCATGCAGTTTAAGTTTTAAGCTTTCGGTACTAGGAATCAGAAATCAGCCTTCAAATCAAGGATGGAGAATGACGATCCAACTTTCGGTCGATCTACTTTCAAGCTATGAACAAGAAGTTACAAGCTCATACGTACCCTGCCGCGCCGGCCGGCCAGGTGCCGAGAACCGAGAGACGCTGGTAGTAAATTCGACTGCCAATGCTTCCGCCAGTCAATCCGCAAAAATGATTTCAGAAAATGGTTACATTCCTCGTCTCCCCTCGCCAAAAATCTCCAAATCCACGCACGCCAAATGTAAAAACCGTCGGGCTGTATGTTCTTTCTCGGGATAGTTGTGATTCATTTGCACGTAACTCGGGAGCCTCGTTCCAAACTCAGCTGCAGCGACGGACACACAGAGCGAGGCCGGCTTCCAAATCCGAACGCCGAGAAGCTTTCTTCGCAGAGATGGTGTGATTCCGCGCTCTGGCGATGGTCACTGCGGGACGCCCAGCCGGACGGGCTCCTCCTCCTTTACCTTGCTCAGACACTTCCACGAGACCACCACGCCGCGCTTCACGGCGGCGGCGTACACGGCCATGGCGTCTGGCCACCGCCCCTGCCGGCTGAGCTCGCCCAGCAGCGCGTCGAAGGCGTTCCGGCCCGGCACGAAGTCCCGCACGATCATGACCAGCACCAGCACCCGCAGCGCGTCGCGTGCCCTGCCCCGTTCGCACAGCGCGCGCACCACGTCCGTGTAGGCGCGCTTCCGCAGCGCGTACCCCCTGCGCACCATCTCCTCCAGCAGCGCCACGGCCGCGTCCACCTCGCCGCCGCGCGCCAGCGCCTGCGCCATCAGGCAGTAGGTGTACGACACCGGCTCGTGCCCCGACGCCACCAGCTTCGCGAACACCTCCCGGGCGTCGCCCAGCGCCGAGGGGTCAGCCGCGCACCGCCGGCAAAGGCCCCGCGCCAGCGTGTCCAGCGCGCGCCCGTCCGCCTCGAACCCGGCGCGCGCCATCCGCTTATACGCCTGCCACGCCGCCGCGGTCTCGCCGGCGCGCAGCAGCGCTGTCAGCACGATGCCGAAGCTGATCTGGTCTGGCGGGCAGGCGCCCTCGCCGCCGCACATCTCCATGAGCAGCGCGAACGCCCTGAGTGGGTTCCCCTCCTTGCAGTGGCCGTTGAGGAGCGCGTTGTAGGTGAAGATGGTCGGCGAGAGGCCCATCCCGATGGCGTCGTGGAAGATGCCCGTGGCCTTCTCCGTCCTCCCGACTTTACAGAAGCCGTCGAGCACGATGGTGAAGGTGTAGATGTCCGGCGTTGTGGGCGAGCCCTTAAGCTTCTTGAGCAGGTCGAGCGCCTCCTCGAGCCGACCGACGTAGCAGAGCCCGCCGATGAGGCTGTTGTAGGTGCGGATGGTGGGCTCGCACCCGAGCGCGCTCATGGCGTCGAATACCTCCATGGCCTTGGTGACGCGGCCGCGCTTGCAGAGGCACCCCACCACGGCGGAGAACGTGGCCACGCTGGGCCGGAACCCGCGCGCCACCATCTCGTCCAGCGCGACCTTGGCCTCGTCGGGCGCGCCCTGGCGGCAGAGGCACTGCACGGCGGTGGCGAAGGAGTGGGCGTCAGGGGCGACCGGCATGGCGCGGAACAGCGCGACGGCCGACGCGTGGTCGCCCGCCCGCGCCAGCGCCGAGAGGATGTCGTTGTAGTCGGAGACAGTGAGCGCCGCGTCGTCGCGCTGCAGGAGGTCGAGCACCTTCACCCGCTCCTCCACGGGCAGCTCCATGATCCGCTTCGCGCAGTCCCGAGCGCAGATACGCGCCCTCTTGCCCGTCCCGTCGCCGCCCGGCCCGTCGGAGAGCGAATTGAGGACCTGCGGCGGTACCTGCAGCTCTCCGTGGAGGGTGCCGTTGCCGTTGGACTGCAGAGCGCGGAGGAGATCGAAGTCTTGGTCCCGGGCCAGCGCCGTGCAGTGGCACGCGAAGGAGAAAACAGCGGCGGGTCGAGGGAGTGCACTGCCATGGTGGTGGGAGGACGGCAGGGTGGAGATCCGATAGGAAGAGGGCGCCGCGCGAGGGGGCTCGGGGGCCGTGAGCTGGTGGGGCGGGGAGAGTGGGAGGGAGGAGTGGTGGTAGAGGGAGGCCATGGTGGATCAGGCGTGTGCGGGAAGCGAGCCGAGCAGATGTGGTTGGGAACTGGGAAGCGAGAGGACGAGGGGGCAGAGAGACTGCGCTGCGCAACCCGCAACGTCGGCGTGCCGACGAGACGAGACGAGACGAACATGTGGAAACGGGCGGGCCTCGGTTATGCTGTATGGCCCGAGAGCCATGCGCACACTTCGGTTAAGCTTTTATGATACTGTCCGTTTATAAAGATCAGATTTTGCATTGTTGCAAAACCGGGTCCTTCTCACATCATCATACGTGTGTCGGTATAATGATGACTGATGAACAAGTCCGTCAATAAAGGATTGAAAATGATTTTTACAACATTTTAAGGCACATGGAATATATAGACTAAAGGAGAAACAACTTACATAAAGATTATCATTGTTTTATTATAACCATAGCAAGATAGTAAAGCTTCATCAACTCTACTCTAATAATGAGAACAAATCGACAATCCAAATTTGCATCATAAATATTTTGTAAATGTGGTGGGTACACAAATGTTTTTGTGAGTCCAAAGGAAAAAATATATTACATAATACTGATTAAAACAACCAAAAACTTGTATTAAGCTTCCATCACGCTTCCTTTAATAATATAATAATGTGATGGAACACGCAAATCAAATAAATAATGTGTTAATGATTTATTTTATTACTTATGTAATTAATGTTAGGTGAGAGTTTTGAAGTGACATATGTTAATAATGATAATGAAGTGTGATAAAAGAATGTGGGTATGAGATATTGATACATTTTCTTATCTTATTCATATGTTTATATTTGGTATAATAAAGATTAGTGATAAGAAAATGAATTATAATTTTTTTAAGGGATTGTTGCCGGGATATTTAGGAGACTAACATCAAACGGTCAAACGGACAAGTTAGAACACCGGATTTGGGAAGGGTTGAAAATCGAGTGCTGCATGTAAATATTTCACTCAAATTAAAAATTCAGCAATACAAAGGGGTATTAAAATCACTCGTCAAGCAACTATGGAAAATCGACGAAGCAAATGCAAAAGGGGAGGAATAGCATCATCTCACCACGGAGAGCGGAAAACAAAAAGCGAAACGAAATCCTGAAACACAAAGATATCAACACTAGATGCAAAATCACACATCAAACAAAGCATTAAGGTGATTTTTGTGAGGTGGAGTGCTGCTAAACACCCCTAACATCAATTATAAGTCACTGGGCTTGCTCAACTATAAGAAATAGGTCATTCCGAATGTTTAACAATTGCTTGTAGCAATGACACAAGTCTTCTAACACGTGAATGTTGGGACAAGCCCAATTATATGGATACATTAACTGACGAAGCCGATTATAGCACTTTGGCACAGTTGAAAGCTAGTTGAAAGCTAATCCAGATTCCTTAGATTTAGTAACAGATTTCCCGAATTCACCGGGCGAGTGATTTTTTTAAAATCAATCCTGTAAATTCGCTCTAAAAAGGAATCGAATACAGAAACACAAAAGATATCGACACTACATGCAAAATCACACATCAAACAAAGCATGAGAATCGATGAATCAAATCAAAAAAGAGGAATCACATCAACCTTACCTGGAGAGAGCATGAGGGTAAGATAAAAACAAAGATATGAAATGAAATCCAGAAATCCAAACAGATCGGCATTACATGCAAAATCACACATCAAACAAAGCATGAGAATCGATGAATCAAATATAAAACAAGTAAGCTAAAAACAAAGAGGGGAAACAAAATCCAGAAATAAAAATAGATCGTCACTACATGCAAAATCACACATCAAACAAAGAATGAGAATCGATGAATCAAATCAAAAAACAAGAGGAATCACCTCACCTAGAAACTTGCCTAGAGAGAGCATGAGGATAAGCTGACTGACGGAAATGAAAAATCCAGCACACATAGAGAAAAAATAAGATAAGAAACATTGAATCGAAAGAGAATAGAGTCAACTATATTACTACAAGACCTCCCTAAGGATCCCAGAGAAAAAGATGAGCAAGGGAAGGATGCAGAGCTACAGAGTAGCAAAAGATGAGCAAGAGAAGGATGCAGAGGTACAAAGTAATGAAATGGTGCTATGTTGTGACAACAGAAAAATAAAGGTGCACTATTCCCAAAATAAAATAAGAGATGTTGTTATGTACGGCCACAATGTCAAAAAATAAGAGAGGTTGTTATGTAGGGCCATGGTGTCAGAGAGCCAAACAAAACAATACAGATGTGCAGAGTGGTCAATGAGGTCATATGGGCAACAATGATCCAAATGACCGATGATGACAAATTCGGGTGACGGGAGTTCTAATAATACTCGAGCAACGTTTAGCTTTTACCTTTTTTAATTGAGAATTCATCTTGTTTTTATAGAAGGAACTATCTACATATCTGTTGATAGATTTCCTTTACCATATTTTTGTCAAGTCACAAGCTAACACAGAAGCAATTAACAAATCATGGTGCTTAAATCTAGCTATGATAGATGTACAAATGGACCACAAAATGAAGAAGTAAACATACATGCCCGATCTATATTGGATGGGATTGTCATACTAATCAATGATTATTGTGAGAATAGTATTTTCAATCATCACTTGGATTCAAATTGTTTACTGCAATTTGCACGAGTACGAACAGTAAGCACACAACCATCGATGAATGAGAAGTACATTCGCACGGGACAAAAGCAGAACAAGACATCAAATCAAACAAAGAACTGAATAGATAAATATTAGCTAAAACAACCTAAGATTGAATTTAGGGAATCGTAGAAGAAACATAACATGAATCCCAAGAGCCAATAGAGAAAATTGAGAGAGTAATACACATTGGAAGATGAGAGAGTCATAGAGATATGTGATACTAAAAGATTCCTCGATTACTAGAACACAACAAACATGTGGGGATAAAATGGATGGACTTTGTGATAAAAAACAACACATATCCTAAAACACAATCAAATGGACAAAAGTTTGCAATGTTTAAAAAAATGATAATAGATAATTAGCAAAAAAAACTTTGTAAAAGCGAATAACATTTGGATATTGACTTCACTGGATTACCAGCTTGACATACGATACAAAAGAAATAAAAAAAGACAAAAATGAAAACGAATATTAAAGTATATCTTTAGCAGCCTCACGTAGTCTCCCAACCAGGTCCTCATTCGCTTGTTTATCATATTTAGTCATCCATTTTTGCAGATTCGTATATATTACAAACATTATATCATATGGTGATTTTGGGAAAATTTTCAGTCCTCAACTTATTTAGTTGGTTCCATAATGCCCCCAAATAGTTGGAAAAGAGAAGCATCTGATATGATAGTTGCAAACATCTATTTATAACCATTCCTCAAGTACCCCTCAGTGAATTTGGATCCCCCAGATGAAAGCTTCTTTGAAACATGACTAAACAAACTTCAATAGAATACATTGAAAGAAGATGCATGTGATCTACTGTCTCTGCTAACCCGTACAAGGGGCACTTAGCATCTCTCTTCCATTTTTCTTTTTAGCACCACCACATTGGGAAGTTGTTGTGAAAAAGCCTACCACAAAAAAGTCTCCTATTTTTATTTGATGTTTATTTTCCCAAATCTTATGGGCCCTCACATCTACCACTCTTCTTAATGTTAGAAACATTTACATGGATTTGGAGGAACATTTGTTTGTCCATTTGGATGTGATCTAATTTATTTAGAAGTTGCTCCCATTTTGCCAGCTCACCCTTTTCGAATGGCCTCCTAAATTCTACCACCCATGCATTCTTCGTCCACCCAATATATACATACTAAAAGACTTCGAGGGGATGGGGTACATACCATAATTAGACTGTCCACATCAATAGCACCCAACCCCATAGTCAAATAGACCTTTTCAGCTAAAGAGAGAGAAGGAAATCAACACTCAAAACAACCGGTCCTCCAGCAGCATGTGCACCCCTTCCCCCATCCTCCGGTTGTCAGTTGACTCCCGCCGGGAGAGAGAGGAAGAGGGCCACTGTTGACGGTGAATTTTCGTCAACCTAGAGTACTTGTTGTACATTGGTTTCGATTATGATTTGCAACTAACCCACCACTAGGCATACCAATGATGCAACAAGTTCACTTGTGAATGTGGTATTTGGAGTATGTTGTTTACGCAGGATTTAGGCACTAAAAGGAGCACTTCTGGGAGAAGTTCAATGAGCACTTTATGAGAGGATCATGAAGCCCGACACAAGTCAACACTCGAGGTAAACATGACTCCAAATGACCCAAGGACCACAACGTGAAGGCAAAAAACTCCGGGGACCTGAACAGCAGATGTTGAAGCTTGCGCGACAAGGAGCCCTATCTAAACTGTGGAGAAGATGACGTCAAGGGCCCACATGCAGAAGAGAGCAAGTCAACAATTGATAGAGAAGCATCAGGGAGCGAAACGGGGCCGAACCGGGCATGGGCCGGTCGGCCCAGGCCAGCCGGCCCAGGCCGGCCGGTCTGGCCTGTTTCGAGCCCGGTTCTCGCGCCCCTTTGACATAGGTGTTTGTCTATAAATTGCCTCCGCCTCCGTCAGTCGCCACATCCATCCATCCACAGGAACTCAGCGAAACCTAGGAGAGAGCGACGATGGCCGTCGCGAGTCCTCGAAGTTGTCTAGGAGATGGCCTAGGCCTACCCTAGCCGCCATGGCCGCCTTGCACGATTGAGCCATAGTGGAGTTCCGGAGCTAGTTGAGGTCATCAATGGTATGTACTCGGTGGAGATGATCTAAACGCATTTATTATGTGAGTAAAGTACTTCATGTCATCCAATCTTTTAGCAACTCGATTCCTCCTTTTATGATTTTGCTCTCGCTTCACTATGCTTCATCTTCAATCTATTCTATAGATATATTGCTTGGGGTGCTCTTGTTGTCATGGTGGCTAGACGTGCATACCGAATCGACCAAGTGTTTTCAACTTGTTCTTCGAACTCGCCCTAGGCTAACCCACACGAATAGGAGTGCGTTGTGACAGGACGGTGGCACCAAAAGGCGGGCGTCTTCATAATCGGACTGGAGGATAGTAGTTTAAAGATGGCTTTGGATGAGATGCATGTTGCGCTTGCTCTTTTGGCTAGAACTACGACTAGAAGACGATAGGCCTTAGTTTTCCTTGCTTGCTCCTTACCTTGTCGACGTTCATGGATGTGATCAACACTTATACTTCATTCATATCTATTAAGTGTTACCTCTTCTTATGCAATCAATGCTTCATATTATGATAGATCGATAGGTTAGATGGAGAATCCTATGAGTTTGTTTCCGATCCTTGGATTGACAAATCTAGGGAGGACCCTCGTTGGTGAAAAAAGCACCAAGTCACCCGTAGGCTTGCGGTGAACTTGAGCACGGTTTTGAACCGTCAACAAGCCCCTTTTTCTGGCGCCGTTGCCGGGGATCAACAACTCGAACCCTAGGGAGATCCATCTATCTTTTTGACTAACCCTAATTTCTATTATTGCATATATGCTTTCTTTCTTGTTTGTGTCCTTGAAAGTAGGTGAAAAGCTAGACATAAGATGTTCGAGAAGTTCAATATCCACTCCGACAAGATGATGACTACATCAAGATTCACTGTTTAGTGGTAGGTGCTAACTTTTGTTAGTGGACCATCATCCGCTATTGAGTCCACACCCTACATGAGCGATGATAAACAAGGTATGCTAATGTGTCAATTAAAGTTTTAAGACTAATGTTTCATGGAGGTTTGTTTGTCCAAGCAATAGGTGTTGGAAGCAATCACGTTGCGAAAGAAGTACCCGTCACTTTGGCTAAAGCAAAATCATGAAGAAGACACACCATTTCCATCATGCTACTCGCTGGTCCGGCAATGGAGATGACTTAAAGCCAAAGGAGACGCGACGTAACGCCCTGAAGACCACAAGATCAATGTCGTCAACATCTTCAGATCGATTCGCAAGAAGTCTATGTTCGCATCAATCTCTGCACAACCTCAAGGGAGAACAACAGGATATCTTTGGATATTTAGAATCCCCATGAAGTTACGCTTCCAACGAACCAAGAATCAAGTCAATCGGAGGTTCCTACAAGCGGATATGGCCGAATTACCGAAGGTTGCGCATTCTGAAATTTTCTGGACAGCATGCAAGAGCGGAAACAAAACGGCCATAGCTCCCTCATTTGGGCTCCGATTAAGATGAATGAGTACCCGTTGGAAAGGTAATTTTATAAAGTTTTCAATGGAACAATATTTTGGTATATGTTCTGTTATGTACACAGGGGAAATCCACGAAAAAGAGGCAGCAGCAACACGATAAGAACAAGATAGTGGAGATGAGGACCACGACAACGAAGAGGAGCTTGGGCAACGCTTCCATTAGACTACACGAGATGAAATTTCAGAATTTTGGAACAAAACAAAGACCCCAAGAGCATTGGCAAAAGAATGCATAAGTTGGCAACATCCGACGCTAGGAGATGTTAGAAGCAAATCGCGATGGATTACACACAAATGATGGCATCCAATGGCGCGGATACTCTGGGCTCTCACACGAAAGATCATGGAGTTACATGAAGATATTTGAGACATGTGTGAATTCCCGCAAATGAATAAGAAGAGTGAGTCCACAAGGCAACCTTGATGATGTGTGGCACGAATGAAGAAATTGCAAAAAGATGATGCAAGCCACCAATCATTGAAGATTGTTTGCTTTCAACTCCGAGAGACCACTCACGATGAAAAGCTCGAAGGCCAAGGTACAAATTAACCTCTCAAGATACTTTTGGAGCTGATAATATTATTTTGATATATATATATATGATTCATATCAAACATTGAGGTTGATTCAATTCTATGCCTTGTTCTTATGATGATCATGATAGGCTAAAATTTCTTAAGAGTGATAAAGAGGCTTTCTTGTGATTAAACTTTGTTACATGCCTAATGAGAGCTTAGCGCTGAGCAAGAAAACTTATGCTACAATTAATCATAACTTACTTTGTCATACATTTGTGGTTATGGATGCGTTTGTTTGCGTTATGATTTGTAAATCTTGGACTTGCTTTGTGCTCGGTAAAGCTAGTGACCTTAAAAGAGAAAATTGTGGGAGAAATCCCAAGTTTCACTAACCATGCATGGCATTAAACATAAATTAAGAGAAGAGAAATCATACCCAAAGGAATTGCAAACCCGTGCATTACCGTCACCAAACCTCAAAATGGACGTCGCTGTTCTCATCAATTTTTAGGACCTGTTCAGATATGTTCAAGGAAGAAAAAGTTTAAAATCAGAAGCTCCATCAAGTGCCAGTTCCAACACATCCAAGATCGATGAATTTGAAGACCCGTACAAGAAGATATGGCAAAAACATTGAGCGACGTGCAGTCTGAAATCAGCTTTGGGCAGATTACAACGCCGGAGTAGAACGGGCATAACTCACTCGATCGGAGTCCGTTGGGGATGAACAAATACTTGATGGAAAGAAAATTTCATGTGCCACACGTGGAAGCTATTGTTTTCTACATGGTCTGATCTGGACAGAGAGGAAAATTTGTGAAAGAAGAGGCAGCGATAAAGTGCGATGGAGAAGGTGATGATGATGATGCAAGGAGACAATTGGGTAAGCCTCTCATCGAGCATAAGTGATCGTGTCAAGCATGGAGAGTGGATCAAGGCTGCATGAACACCTTCAAATCTCGCATGAAGGATCATGACTCCGCAACAACAAGAAGGTATGTGAGAAAGTCGAGCTCTACGACTTTAAATAAAGCGCTTTGCGGGAGGCAACCCGATTTTTATATACATGACTGTCTACATTGTGCTTGTTAATTGAACCATCAAGTAACATTGTACCATGGCTCTAATAATAACCACAACAACATGTTGTATCTTCTAATTGCTATTGAGGGAACGCTTTGTTATTTGATCTTGGAAAACTTGTAGACCTTTTTGTGTGCCTATTAGAGTTTAGAGTCTTTTTCTTTTGTGTCTTTTTAGGGAGATATATAAAGTTGGCACCATCCTTTGATTCTAAACTTGTGGCTAGTTAATTTAGGCTAACATTTGTTTTTGTTTTAGACCACCGTATATCATGTTGAGGACCATGTGTGGTTCGAGGACCGGTGGATGTGTCGGTGTTTTAGACCGGCAAACCTACCAAGGGGGTACCCGATGTAGTAGATTGTGTGGTGGGGATCGTGATCGGGAGACCGAGAACTCGAAGGTATGCGCAAGGACACGAGACACAAGATTTATACAGGTTCGGGCTGCCAAGGTGGCGAACCCTACGTCCTGTTTGGGGGATCAAGTATGGCGCCCTGCGCTTGGTGTTGGGTTGTCCCCGGAGGGATTGGGGATGTGCGGCTAGGTACCCGACCCTCCTTTATATAGTCCAGGGGGCGGGTGCCTAGTCGGTTACAAGGTGGAAGTCCTAGTAGGATTACATGGAGCGAGTCCTAGTAGGAGTACAGGGGAATTCTAGTAGGAGTCCGTCTTCTACTCTTCCTCCTTCCTTGCACGAGTACCCGGGGTGTATGCCCGATAGGATGGTCGCTTCCTTGTGTGATGAGTGATTGACAATGTTGTGTGGACTGATTCTTGGCTAAGTATTGCAGGTTGCAGCTTGACTGGTGTTGGTGCAGGTGAAGAACAAGCGCGAAAGGTCGTCGCCGGTGAGGCCTCCAGGTGTGGAGAAGACAAGTAAGCTTCGTTCCAGGGACCCGGTGGCCAGCGGGGTCAAGTGCGGGACGCATGGTGGCATGAACAGCAAGATGAAGTCATGGACAGTTTCTTGGTTGATCCTCAAAACCAAGGTCGAGCCGGGACTACGTGGGAGCCGAGTCATGAGTGGAGATTGGCGGAGGCTACACCGAGTTCGCGGGGTTTCCGGTGGTTCACCAGAAAACCACTGGGTTCCTTGGTTGATCCATAAAGCCAAGACCGAAGAACCGAAGACGGTGCTGCAGCAGTGCCAGACCGGTCTGACCGGTGGGTCTGACCGGTCTGACCGGTGGGTACCGGTCTGACCGGTGAGGAGCACCGGTCTGACCGGTGTGCGACGACGCAGCCCGAAATCTTCGAAGCGGAGGACACGCGTCGGGATCGCAAGGCTTGCGTCGAGGCTAAGCAGGTTGCGGTCGCCGGGCATCCGTCCGATGGAGAAAGCTTCAAGTCTTCCAAAACCGCCCTTGAGGGGCTTGTATCCCTAGTTGTTAGAGAAGGGTATTTTAGACTTTCGGTTGCCTCCATATAACCCAAGAGCCGAGAGGATGGCGCCAACTCTTGGAACCCTAGCTCATTTGTTTTCCTATTTTCCTTCCTATTTTTCCTTAGGATTTCCATAGGACTAGCTTGAGAGCTTCGTGGTGAGATCTTGTGAGAGGGTTGGATGATCGGGCGGCAAGCTAGACCTTGTATGAACCTTTGTTGCATGTATAGATGATTCGGCGTGGTTCCTCAAGGTTTGGATGTGTTGTTCCCGGTTGTTCTTGGTGGTGATTTTCGGAGCCCTCTCTTGGTGATTTCTTTGGGTTGTTTTCGGGACCTTTCTCTTGGGGATTTGATGGGGGAAATTTGTGGGAACCCTTCATGGTTCTTTGGGCTGTGATTCCCCTCCCAAATCCGTGAGTAAAGGGTCTCGATTTTGGGGTTTTCCGAGTTCTAGGGTTTGTGGTGCTCTTGGCGGGATTTCTTCGATTCCTCCTTTTTGGACAAGTTTTGGTGAGATTAAACTCGGCTATGGACTCCTCATGAGGTGTTACTAATATCCCCAAAGTCTTGTTCAAGTCCGTGGAGCGATTCGGGAGATCGAGGTTTGGATTTGGGGGAGTTGACCCGCGGGTGTTGTTCATCCCGAGTGCCCGAGCTACACCGGTCGACCGGTGCTCTTGGCCGGTCGATCGGTGCAACCCTCGGTGGGTTTTTGCTTGGGTGAACGTCTGGGTGTGTTCGCTGTTGTCTTGTGTTGCTGATGTTTCGAGTTTGGGTCAGTTTGGTGGTCGGTTGGCCTGTTTGGTGCTTTGGGGGCTTCCAGGCTGTGACCGGTCTAACCGGTGTGTCTCACTGGTCTGACCGGTGTAGAGCCACTTAGTGAAAGTTGACTAGTCTCACCAGCAGGGACCGGTTTGACCGGTGGTGCTCACCGGTCTGACCGGTGTTGGTCTGTAGACTCGAGCTTTGGTGTTCCGCTGCGTTCTCGGGTCGGAAGGTTGTGTGTTGGTTCCTAGGTCCAGTGGCACTCCAGTGGCTACGTGGGCTTGGCCAACTTGGGTAGTGAGTCGGAGACGTGGGTTGAAAGTCGTGTTCATCTTGTTGGAGTTTCCATCTCCTTCGAGAAGAATTTTTATCGGCTCCCATTCACTCCCCCCCTCTCTGGTTCGCCGTATCGGTCCTTCACATGTCATATCATTTCGTTCAACCACCTTGCATCACATTGCATGTTTGGTTTGATCTGACATTTTGTCCAACCAACCTAAGCCTTCCTATAACCCCACCAAAAATCATAGCCAATAAAGGTAAGATTGCTTTAGTTGACTGGGGGTTGTCACCCTCCGGGTTGAACAAGTCTATCCCTTCCCTCTTTTCTAATTAAAAACTTTGACTAGCCTCCCTATAAAACCCTTAGGAAAACTTCCCCTACCTATAGACATCCTAAAACCATAGGTTTGTAGAAAGACTCTAGCACCACCTTAGTTAGAATTTCCATACTTGACTTCCTCTCTTCAAAATCCTTGTTTTAGCCAAAAATATAGGATACCCATAAACTACCCTTAAACCTTGTTAGTTTGGTTGATTGATTCTTTTCAATGGGTGATTTCCTTGTTGACAATGCTTACTTCGTATGAAGTGTGAGATCAAGCTTTGTCCTTTGCTTATTGTAAGACCACATCGAAAGTGTTTTTCAAACCTTGCTAATGCTTGTTTGTGCTAACTTTTTGCATTTGCATTTTGCATCCATCTCTTTTTCATCGTCCACTTTATGTTAGCTTGGCCTTTTTGTGAAACTTTATGATGAATGCTTTCATATCCATGTTAATGCTTGTTGACAAGCGTTACTACTTTTTGCAATTTTGTGTAAACATGGTGCTTAGACATGATTGGAGACCACCATCATTTAGTCTTATATCCCGAGCTATCATGTTGCATTGGTTGGTTTATAAACTTAGCAATGCGCCCTACTTTCCTTGCACTATAAAGAATTGTTGATCTTGGGATGAACATGGTGTTTTGACCTTGGTTAATAAATCTCTATGGGAATAGAAAGTTTGGCAACCACTTTGTAAGCATGGAGCTTAGAATTTGGTGTGAACATTGTTTTGTTTTTATACCATCCTATCATTTGCATGCACGCTTGCACTCTAGTACACCCATTAGGATTTTCGCTAGATTAACAATGCCACAAGTGAAGATCTTAGGGATGTCACGGTTTGTTGGCATAGGGTGAGTATTCCCGACCGTCACTTTGGGGGTACTTTGTGCATTATTGTTATTTTGCAGACATGGTGAATCACTGTTGACGGATAAAAGACGTATCCCTCTACGATCCGCAAGCGTACGGACCCCACACCTTTTTCACTACGGGATTCCCAAGGTTCTTGTCAATCCGCGGAGCAAGGGGATTACAAGCGTTCGATCAACAACGACACACTAGCTACTAAAACCCTAACTATATTATACTAGAAAACAACTAAACTACACTAGAGAGAATGATTAAGATATCAAGATAAAAGACACTCGCCCACGGGTCTACGATACTAGAGCATGCAATCGCTTAAAGACATGAAAACCAATCTAATCTATCGGGGTTGTGACCACGGTTTCGCCCTTTCCCTCCTCTCGTACTGTCACTACGCGAAGGTATTCATGACTAGACCTTTGATGTACACGACGTATTGAATGGATCCAAGGAAGCATTGGAGCTCGTACTCCCTCTACGGCACGGTAGCTAACCTTAAGCATTAAAGTATATTCAACACAAGATGATAGATAGATAATCCGACTAAGTGCGATTACATCTCAAGATCGATTACAACCCATGGACGAATGAGAAGATTACCCCATCAAGGTGCTGATCATGGCACCGTTGATCATGGTTTCCCTTCCTCCGGTGTCTTCCTTCTTCTCCACGAGAGGGTGCTTCCTTCGAGGTGGTTGATCTCCCGCCGGAGATCCTCCTCCTCTCTCTCTAGCTTGTGGATGGCCTTCTGGTGCGAATGACTCCTCCCCTCGGTGTTGGCGGCGCCTCGGGGGTTTTAGGGTTGAAGATCCTTCGAGGGCAAGGAAAACGGGACCGAACCGGTGCGGGAACCGGGATGGGCCGGCCGGCCCGGGCCGGCCGGCCCGTGCCCACCCGGCCCGGTTCGGTCGCCCCTTTTGCTCCGTGGGTCCTCGTGCACTTATGTACTTTGCCCCCTCCACTTGCATGATTTTGATGCTGTTATCCTCGCGTCCAAGATGGAGGCTCTCTTTGCATGAAGTTTGATCTTTTACGCTTCAATCCACGGGGGTGTTCCTCGTAGAACTTCGATCCTCGCCACCATTGGAAGTGATTTCATCAAGCTCATGAACACGAACAAGACTCCGTGAATACTCCTTTGAACTTGTTGCGAATCCGTCCTTTATGTCCATGTTTTCCTACATAAACACAACACTTCCAAATGCATGCACAAAGATGAACTTGTTATATGATTAGTGTGCCTAGTGGCGGGTTAGTTCCATAATCAAATCCAAACCAAAGTGTAATGAACATGCTAGGTGCACCAAAATACACCGTCAACAATCACTCCCATGAGTTCGTAATAAAAGCTGAAATCAAGATCATCAACACCTCCAAAATCCCGAAAGGAGCACTGCTATTTTCATCAAGATTAAGCACATGTTCAGAGATGTAAAAAAAGGGAAAACTTAGATGTTCAAGTGCTCGATTAAGTCTACTTTCCAATGCATCAAGAATCAACATTTTAGGAGACCTGTGCAAGAAGTTACAACTACATCTTTGGGTGTCACACATTCTGAAATCAGCCTGGGACAGCTTGCACCAACAAAGTAAAAAGGGTGTAACTCTCTTATTCGGAGTCCGATCGGGATGAATGACCACTCATTGGAAAGATAGTTTCAAGCACTTTGCAATGGAGTGATGATTCGGTACATACTCAGTTCTGGAAGTAGAAGAAAAACTCGTGGAAGATGAACCAGCGATAAGGGATAACATGGAAGGAGGAGAAGATGGGATGAGAAACAATTGGGATCAAGGCTCGTGGCAAAGGGCGGACAATGAAGGATGAAAAAAGGCAACAATGTGATGATGATCTCCTTCCATGGCAGTAGGACTTCAAGAATTTTAAGATGGTTCATCATCTTCCGTGCCTAGCAACATGCTAAGCATGGGGGAAGACTTGGTGGACGAAAGAAGACCACATGGAGTTCAAGGATCACGATTGTTGCGGATGCCGATCTTCCTTCTTCCATGCTAGGCACAATGATTAAGCATGGGGGAGGTCGCGCTACATCACAATCATCAAAGGACGGTAACAATTCCTCAACCCTCTCTTTGTCCTTGTCTTTCTAAATGCTTGCATATATGTATATGCCTTCAACAACCTTAGATGCAACTTTTGTATGTCTCTTGTTAAATAACATGGCTTCTAGGAGTACAACCTAGTTTTTGTTTTTGTTTATTGTCATCACCTTGTGCTCACCATGATGAAATAATTTTGGCTTGATCTTGCTCGTTGATATATGATGACCGTTGCCGCTTTGTTTAAACTTTGTGGTTGTTTATGCATGATTAAGCTATTGCTCTCTCTAATACAAATGAAATTAATTAAATGCTAGCTTAACCTTTTGTGGAGGTCATGATAAAAATAAAGACCCATGGTTTTTTATGCTCTCAACTTTGGATGGGTCGAAGGACATATTACTTTTTGCTTTTAAAAGTCACGCTAACCTTGTCATTAATACCTCTTGCATTTTGCTCTACCTATCCAAAGCCTTATATATTGAGTGCAACCATATATTACAAGAGTTATTGTTGGGTGAATTGATTCAAGGCTCGATTCTCTGGCTCGTGACTAAGAAGCTGGTCATTCCGTTTTTTGCATAACTTATCTTTTGCTAGCCTATTCTATCTGTGCATTGTGAGCTCCCACATCGGAAGCTTTGCAAACCTCATCGGATATCCACCCTTTAAACCAACATCATCTTTTGTGTTAACCTCCTTGACCTACCTATCACTTGAGTATGGAGACGACACGTCACAAGAAGGTGCTTCAAAGGGAAGATTCAAGTTCCCTCTCATCAAGACATCCGGTACCTACCTTAACACCACTTCCTCTTTGCTCAGGGACGAGCAAACGTCTAAGCATAGGGGAGGAGGTAGGTACTATGCAAATTAGAGTTCTAGGGGAGATAAAAAAATGAATAATATAAGAGGATAAAATAAAAAAATTTCAAAGTACCTCACACATGTCAAAAAGAAAAAAGAAAAAGAAGAAGAAGAACAAGAAGAAGAGTAATAATAATCTCCCCCGGTTCTCTAGTTGCTTAAGGATTTTTCAAGGACTTCAAGATCAAGACCCATACTCATTTTTTCAACCATGTGCAATCCGATAACGAGGACTTCGTTGGGGCCTCGAGATCATTCTTTGCCATTTGCACATGTCCACCTATCTAAAAGTGTGAGTTCTTTCTCTCCCCCTCCTTATGAACATTATTTTTTCCAATGACCTTTCCACCTACAAACATGAGAGGGAAAGGATATAGATCAAGTAGGATTGAGAGAGTTGTGAGATGAGAGAGTTCATGAGCAAGATGCAAGAAGGTTTAAATTTTTGTACTTGGTTTAGCTCTTTTATTCACCTCGTTCTTCACTTCAAAAGTTTCTAAGACCTATTCGAATTTTGTGGAGCATGATTGATGTGACAGAACCGCCCAAATTAACTCCATATTATCGCATAAAACCAATCCTTTTGGTCATTACGCAATAACACCGAGTTAACTTGTCGTCTCTGCCGGGTCAAGCCCGGTAAATCACTTATTACAAAGGATCGACAACCGTACATCAAAACTCACATGAAGGCGAGTCCAGAGATAAACAAGTCACAATTTATTACAACACTTCCCATAAAGGGTTATTTAATTACAAACCAAGTCTTTTGCATAAAAGTAAATTGTTCAGAGTTTATAAATACAACGGAAATAAACCTAAACGAGAAAAGGTAGCATTATAGGAGGCCATCCATAATGCCAATAAACAGCGTCTTCTTCCCATCCTAAACTGCACCTGAAAACAACAACAAAAGCAAGGCTGAGTATTCCAATACTCAGCAAGACTTAACCGACAGGTGATGGAAAATCACCACTCTCTAGACATGCAAAGCTTTTGGCTAGTGGATTATTTTGCTGAAAAGCAACAAAGAATATGTCCTTACTTTCAAAATTTTAGATTAAATTCTAGTTGATTAACCATTACTAAGTAAGCATCTACAACAAACATAAGTTGTGCAAACAATTAATCAATCACCCATATTCATTCTCAATTCCATCATACAGGGAAATAGGCTGTATGGGTAAGCAGTCTCGGATAACGGTGAGAGGCCGACGATCGATCGATTAATAACCTTGCAAGGTGGACCTAAACACACGGGAGATGCACACCCCAAAAATGACAACTAAAACCAAGGGGGGTGGAGTGTGCAACAACCAGGCCGTTCCCAACTATCCACGGTTCAGGACCAAATTCCACAGTCTTTGGTACAGGGTGAGGAGGCTACGGCCTCGCCACCCACTCTCACTCATGCATCACCTTTATTGCAGCAAGGGGGACTCTTCCCAAGATTAGTGGACCAAGTTCCCTAGCCGGATCCTGAAGGTACTAGGCTTACCAGTCCCATTCCTGGCAAATGTTTAGTACGTTCAAAAGCTTAACCAGTGACACCTACTGATCGGAGCCGATCCCAAGCTCTTACCACATGAGCATATCATTTTAAGTCTTATGATTCCAACATAAGAACCTATAGCTCGCGAGTGAAGGATTTCACTCAACTTTTACCGAGTCCTTAAGGCATGGCCACTAACGACCTATCATGCTAGTTTATGAACATAGGAACCTAGGATCATGCATCTATGGTTTCAAATCAACTCCTAAAACTTAAATGCACAAGCATAACATATATGGTTGCAGGAAGTTAAAATCATAGGATTATGCTCCGGTGCATGCCTTTCAAGCAGATGTTAGTTCTAACTAGGCTTTGGGCCCTTCCAAACTTTGGTTTGGTCTTGTGGTACTCCACGACTGTCGGTGCGGAATGTGGTCCCGACACTAAATAGTAATAAGCGCCGTGGTCTATCCCTCAATGGTCGATGCTAAGCAATAAGAGACACAGAGTTTTATCCCCGGTTCCCGCCGGGGGCCGTACGTCCAGCGGTGGCGTGCTCAAGGCACTATATTACTTAGCACCGGGGGTGCCTGTAGTGGGGCTGCTACAAGCAAGGCGGGAGAGGAAGCGTGGCTTCCAAGTCCCCGGTGTGGTGGCTGAAGATGTTGTGGGAGAATTGGAGAGCAAGTGCGTGGCGCGGCCTGTCTCCTGTTGTGTTGTGTCCGTGTCCCCCCGGCGGGGGGGGGGGGGGTTCGTCCCCCTTTTATAGATCAAGGAGGGAGCGAATCACATGCGCGCCGTGCTATTTAGCTACGTGAAGGGGCGTGGCGTGCTATGCTGTAGAGTGGGCGGCCGTTCGGACGATCCTCGCAGCGATTCGGCCATGATGTCTTGTACCCGAACAGCGGCGGCCTCGAGGGTAGAAGGGCGGCGGATGGCTGTGGTGTCTTCTGATAGGCTCGAGGGAGCTGCTGACGTCGGCCCGTACGGGGTACAGGAGTAGGTAAAACGGCGTCCCGTTCCAATACGTTCCACAGTGCTGGAGTCGTTGCTAGAGCGCCTGGCGTGCGCCCGCACGCGCGGGGGCGGCGGCCATACCGTAACAAAGGGCGGGGATGGCGTTCCACCGGCCTAGCGCCTCCACCTAACCCCCCGTAAGGTCACAAGAAAGCAAATCGAGGGTGCGGCCGGCCCTCCTTCGAGGGCTCGGCACGTTAGCCGTACGGAGCGGCGCACGGCGTCATGGGACCGACACCGCCGCGGCGCACGGTCCCTCCCCACGGTGATGGGGATGGGCTTCCTCCTAGGGAGTTGGTGCGGCGGCACGGGCGCGAGCCCCCGGCGCATGATGGCGCCATCCCGCCGGCGTCGGGGCATTAAATGCCGGCGTACGGGGCGCGGGCGCACGCGTGCGGGGCGCCCTCGAGCGAGGCGGACCCCGGTCGAGGGCGGGGCGGACCCTCGAGCGAGGCGGAGCCCGCTCGAGGGGGAGCGGGCCCTCGAGCGAGGCGGATTCCGCTCGAGGGAAGCGCACCCCCTCGAACGGGACGGAGCCCGCCCGAGGGAGGCGCGCATCCTCGAGCGAGGCGAAGCCTGCTCGAGGGGATCTTCAAGAGGGCCGCCTTGGTGGGCCGTTGAGGTCTCCGCGGCATGGGCCGTATCCCCGCATGGTTAGGCAAAGTGTGTTTGGCTTTGTTGTGGGTTTTAAGTGGGGATTTCCCCCGTTTGTTAAAGGGGACCCCTAGGGCTGTCCCCCGACGCAGCCCCCGAGCATCCGTGGGTTTGCCATTGAGGCTCCCGCGGATGCGGAACCTACCGATAGGACGTTCTTCCCTTCTTGTCTTGCGAATGCTTTCCGTGGGGCCGCGTCGGCGGACCCGCGGGTCCGCCCCCCCGAAGCCCCGCAGAGCGTGGATGCTCCTTTAGGGGTTAACCGCGAGAGCTGGTCAGAGGGCGTGGCACATGTTTCAAACGGCGTCGGCAATATCTCAGCCGGCTTCGGTGACGCACGCGCCGCCGGCACTATTCTCCCGGCGGGTGCAATTCAAGGAGGTGTAGCCGTGCGTCAAGCCCCCGAGCCTGGGCCCGTTCGAGGCGATCGGGTAGAGCTTTACGACTTGTTTCTTAACGCACCCTCGCCGTCCCTCCGCGGGACGGAGGGTGAGGTTTCCGCAACCCCCATCGGTCGGGTCGCGAATTGCGGATTCCTCGTTGAGCTGCTAGTGGGTGGTTCGAGTGGACGCCCATGCCCCGTTCGATAAGGGTAGGCTGCGTGGTCCAGAGACACGTCCATTGAAGCGCTTGCGTGGGTTTGCTAGGTGGGGCTCGGTCCCGTTCGATAGGGACCGAGGGCGCGGAAGCTCTCCCTCGGTGGGATCCCCCGGCCTAGCCGCCCTCGCCGGCTCTCGAACACGACATATGGGGCACCCTCGAGCCGACGGGCTCGAGGAACGACTCGAATGCACGTGCCTTCGTCGTCCCCGGCTCGCGATCCGGGGCGCCCGTTCGAACCCGTCGAGAGTCGGGCTTCGAACCTCCGATCAGTAGGGCCGTGCGGGGCGGCGCCTGGGCGGCCCCGTCTTTGCGTTTGCGACCGTCGAGGGGTCTGGGCGAGCCAGCCCTCGAGGCACCGGTCAGCAACACAGCGTGGCATGGGTGCTTGTGGTACTCGCTTTGTTTCAAGCGGGCCGGGGCGACCTTCTCACGCCTGTGCCCTTTTAGAGGGTTGACATTGTCTCGAGCCAGGGGCTCGTGCCGCTCGAGGGTCCTACGTGGCATGGGTGCTCGCGATGCCCGCTTTGTTTCAAAACGGGCCTCGAGGCGACCTTCTCACGCCTGTACCCTTCAGAGGGCTGATATTGTCTCGAGCCAGGGGCTCGTGCCGCTCGAGGGTCCTACGTGGCATAGGTGCTCGCGATGCCCGCTTTGTTTCAAACGGGCCTCGAGGCGAGCCTCTCACGCCTGTACCCTTTCGAGGGTTGAATTTATCCCGAGCCAAGAGTCTGTGCTGCTCGAGGGTTCTCCTTGCTTTGCAAGGGACCGGGCCATTAAATGCTCCACAGTAGAGGCTGCGGTTTCGCATCGCGGGTGGGCTTTTTTAGGCGTCGCGGCCGCGCGCGCGCATAGTGGGCGGCGTGGGCAGGCGGACGTGACCGCCGCCACGGCCCCCGCTATTCTTCGTCGTGATGATGGCTCGTTCGCGGTGGCGTGGCCGCCGCGGTCGTGGTGAGGCCCGCTCGTCGGCGAGAAGAGAAGATTCCCCGCAAGCAATGCGCGCGGGGCGTCCGCCCCGGAGAGCTCGCCCGTCGCTTATAAATCCGAGGGGAAGGGGAAGCGGCGGTTTTTTACCTTAGCGCTCCGCCATTTTAGCCCCCCGTGCTTTCGTCTTCGCTTTGCTTTCGCCACCGTTGTTGACGGTGAAAATCCGTCAACCTAGCCATGAGTTTACCTTCGGTGTTGGCATAACTTTTGTATCTTATTCATTGGTACTAACCCCCGTGGTATAACAAGTTCACTTGTGCATGTCGGTTTTGGAGTTATGTGTTTACGCAGGGTTTTAACGTTGAAAGCAAGACTTCCGGGATAAGTTCATTAAGCACCTCATGACAAGACCTTGAAGCCCGATACAAGTCAAGCAATGAAGTGAACATGACTCCAAGAGCCCAAGGACCAAGCCCGAGAAGATGATAAACTCCGAGGACTGAACCATAAAAGTGCTGAATCTTGCAAGACAAGGAGTTGAGTCCAATTCGGAGAGAAACCGACGTCAAGGGCCCACATGCAAAAGAGGAGAACATCTAGAAGACGTGGGAAGCAACACCGGCGAAGCGAGCCGCGAGATGGGCCGACTGGGGCCCAGGCCGGCCGGCCCGGCCCAATTCGGGGCCCAATCGGCCTCTCCTTTGACCTAATTGCTTCTCGTGGCTATAAATAGCCCCCCGACCGAGAGCCACGCGAAAGGAGGTCGTATTCCGCCGCCGAGGAGCAGAGAAGCTTGAGGGACACCAACTTGAAGATGAGGGTCGTGTTAGTTGTCTAGGGTTTCCCCCGGCCGACGTGGGAACCTTGCATGGAAGACCACGTCGGAGCTCCGGAGCGAGGATCAAGATCAAGGGAGGGCCCCGGTGGTGATCTTGTTCATGTAATCATTCATGGTGAAGTTTGTAAGTGAATCCGATTTCTAGCGATTAAGTGCCTTCTCGATGATTTTGTTTTCTTCTTGGTTTTGCTTCTTCTACGATCTAGTTTGCGGCTAGATTACATAGGGTGCTCTTGTAGCCGCGGTGGCTAGAGGTGCATACCGACCGGCCAAGTGATTTCAACTTGTTCTATCGAACTCGCCCTAAGCTCCCCGCATGAATAGGGATACGTTGTGACAGAACGGGGGTCTCGAAAGGCGGATGTTTTCGGAGTCGGATGGGAATGCCACGATTTAAAGATGCTTTTAATGAGATTCTCTTTGCTATCTTCATCTATCTTGTTTGGAGCTACAACATAAGCATGATCTAGATTCTCTAGATTGGTTATCTCTTGCTTTCTCTTGTTGCCTCTTTAGTAGATTAGATTAGATTCGTTTTCTTTATGAGTTAGTAGATAGATGCAACTTGTTTTCATTAGATAGCTTTACCTTGCTTTACTAGATTGAATCCTTGCGTTGCACATTGTTCCACGGATTCGATACCTTGGGTTCACCACTCGAGGGAAGAAGGGTCCCTTGACTACGACGGGAGACTTGTCCGCTTGCAAGTCACAAATGAACTTTGATACAACTATTAACCGTCAACAAGCCCCTTTTTCTGGCGCCGTTGCCGGGGAACAAGCAATCAAGATCCGATCTAGTATCGCTTATCTTTCAGTTTTTCTTTTGATTTTCTTTTGCATCTCTTATGTTTGATCGTCCTCAAAAGAAAAAAAAGGTCAATCTAATCTAGTTTTGATTAACCCTAATTTTTCTTTTGTTAGATTTTTGTTTTATCACTAACCCTAACCGGAGATGGTTGGCTACCTCTCCAAGAAACCCAAACTTTTTTGTGGATGATCCAGGAAAACTTTACAGGCAAAGGTGACGTGCAACACAAGCTCGAAGGACCATCAAAATCTCCAAGGGAATCACCCCCTCCAAGTCAAGACGCCGGAAGGCCGTTCAAGATCAACGAGGATGGAGAAGATGGAGACGGAGAAAGAAGCTCAACACCTAAAGGCTACCAAGGCAAGATCCACATGCGGGGTGTTCATCGTGATGAAGATGTTAGAGACGCAAGTGGGACAACTTGCCGGACAACCGATTGGTGACAAAGAAGAATATCCGAGACAACTCCAAGGTCCCAAGACGGCGAAAGGCTACTCAAACTCATTCGGGAGAGATGAAGGATCACACTAGAGACCATGAAGATCACGACCGAAGGACCGGAGTTCGAGATGCCGAGCCACAAGGAAGATGTTGCATCCGTCAAGACCAAAGGACAAAGCCAGCCTGTGAAGACCAAAAAAATTGACTAAGCCAAAGTGGGTACCCAAGATTGCAACGCCCACAAAGAGCGTTGATCCGGAGTAATCAAGTGAAGAAGTCTAGCCATGGACTATAAACGAAGCGCTAGGCGGGGAGGCAACCCGTTTCGTCAAGTCAAGAATAAGCTACGGGAGGACAACCCGATTCCAGGTTTTTCAAGTCTTTTTAAATTTAATTCAGTTCTGAATTTTACTACGCAAAACCTTAGACTTAGAATGGTTGAACAATATTAGAGACATAATTCTTGGTTGAATATTTTGCTTGATCATAAACCCTTTACATGAACCATCCTATCTGATTGTTTGCTTCTTTTCGAGAAACCACAACCCAAAAAAAAAATTCAGAACCTAACTCAACCCTTCACCCTCATTATGGTGCTGTGGTTGACTTGTTTTTCATGCTAAAAACACTCGAGTAGAGCCACGACTTGTATCTAGATGTTATTTAAATTTCAGCACGTGGTAGGACTCGCGTGAACCTAGAAACTTGATTTTTGGTTGATTTAAAAATCCATATCCTCGGTTTCTCTAAGATTAGAATTTTTCTAAGCCTCACTTAATTTTATTTCATTTAAAATCTCTCTCATCTAATCAAAATTAGGACCTAAACCTATGCCCCCATGATCAAGCCGGGAAATGTTTGCTCTCAACCAATGAAGACAAACTATACCGGTGAGACCGAAATCGACGTAAAAATAAAATATTTTCGACTTGCATTTGTTTTTAATGGTTTAAAAACTTCTCTAAAATTATGTTCGAGCTCTTGCATGGCTCTGAAAAATATTTTTAAATTTCGAAATTAGAGGAGTGCTTAGCCTTAAACACACCTAAAGGGAGGCAACCTAGTCAACCTAACCATGCATGCACCATGACACATCACGGGATGCCCCTCCAACATATTTAAACCACATGCAAAGTACAAGCATGGGGGGCAGCCAAGGCTTTGTTTTGTAGGAATATCATGGATGCATGTGAGGCAAGGGAGTATGGAAGTGAGTCAAGGCGAAAACATCAAGTGGAAGGAGCAATAATGCAAGCGAAGGAGTGGACGGGAACGTTTGGAAGGTGTACGCGATCACGAAGCAACATGAATGCACTAGAGAAGAACCGAGCCAAGAGGAGGAGAGAGGTAAGTCTTTCATCCAACTCTTTGTTCGTGTGCTCTAGTTTGTAGGCCGGAACCACCTTAGACTTAGCCATCCACCGCGTTTGTTTTGTGCAACAAATCACATCCTTAATTCACTCAAAGTCCAGACTCCAAAATAATATATGTGTACCTTGTTACCGGGTGGAAACCCCGGATATTTATTTGTGAGGGAGAGTGCTGCAATCATGGAAGAAAACTACAAGCCTTTTCACCGAAGAAGAAGGGATCATCGTCGTCTAAGCCATCATCGACAACCTCTTCGAGGACGCGCTCGCCTTCCGAGTCTCCTTGGAGTATGGGGGAGGACACGGCACCACTGAGGAGGAACCACTCTTCTCCTTGGTGGCATGAGGGCCACACAAAACTCGTTTATTAGGTTTACCAAACTTCAATAACATATGGAGGAGCCGCCCGTCCAACCTCACCACTTGACACGATCATCCGCTCCACCTCCATATGCTCCGCGGTATTCCGAGGGGTATGTCATCATGACGGAGGAGGAGAAGAAGCTCGCTCGCCTTAAGTAGAGGCTTGTAGCGAACGCCGACATCGACGACCAAGCTCTCCACATATTGGGTTTCACACGGGACACCGGTGCAATTCTCTAGCGGAGTGTCGGCAAACACCCACAAGAAATTCGCCTAGGAAATTTTCATGACCATGGCGCATAACCTTGATGAAGGAGTGCCGAGTCTCTCATTCCGTTGGAGGGAGCCCACAAGAGGAGAAGAAGGAAGACACCGTCGGAAGGGTAACCTTGATCGGTGATGCTATTTCTAGCACCTTGATGGGGTAATCTCCTTTCATCCATGGGGTGCAATCGGTCTTGAGATGTAATCGAACTTTGTTGGATTATCTATCTATCATCTTGTGTTGAAAATACTTTAATGCTTAAGGCTAGCAACCATGCCATAAAGGGAGTAGAGCTCCAATGCTTCCTTGGATCCATTCAACACAATCCCCGATAGATCAGATTGGTTTTCATGATCGAAACGATTGCATGTCTAGTATCGTAGGCCCATGGGCGAGTGTCTCCTACTTTCAAAAGGGAGCTCCGGAACAAGTTTGTGCATGAAGGCACATGGGAAGGCTTTTGGAGTATGATCACGAGAGGAGACCATCAGCGAAGAAATACTATCCGGAACCCCATCATCCAAGTGTGTCACTTTTGTGCAAGTGGATTTTTGGGAGAATAAGAGAGACATAGATAACCAACACGGAGTTGAATTGGATTTACTCGCAGCCAATCAACCCTACTCACCTATGATCAACCGGTGGTGTTGTGAGCAACATCGGATTCGGGAGATCGGGTTGTTACCTCTCCATGTTGACTATCTCTTTAAAACCGGGTATTACAAGGAACCCGAATCATCTCCAACCCAAGACTTCCCTAAGAATGTATGAAGAAAGGAAAATTTATAAGTGAAGATGAGAGAGGAGGCTTACAAGTGGCCTAGGTGAATTTGCCCCTTCCGGATTTGAAGATTAAGACTTTTCTTGAGGGGAAGAAGATCGGTTAGAGGAAGGACTTCTTGTGCCGGTGAAGAGAAAATAACAAAAGAGAAGGATTAGGAGAAGGATCTTCTATGGCCCAAGAAGGAGGTGCACAACAAAATTATGTTCCACCATTCGGAGAAATTCCGGCATCGCCAAATTACTACGGTGGTGTACCAATGCAAGCATGGGGGAGTGGTGCAGCCATACCCCCACCCCTTTTTTTTTTGCGGTGCCCAACGTAGCCTTTGCGGAGCCATTTGCACACCTTCCTCAACCACAACAAAATGGAGCCACCATTGGAGGATACGCTGCAAGGAACATGCAAATTATTGCAGCCATCCTAACCAATGCAAACCAAATGGGTGAAGGAAATGCAAACGTCGCTTATGTGCTTGGACACCATCACCCAGAACCGTCGGACAATTCATAGGAGTAGTGGTGCATTCCTATTGCAAGTAAGGGTACAACAACCAAGACTATCAATATCAACCACCGGCGGAAGATTAGAGAGAGGAGGAGCTTTAGTTATCTTTCCTTTACCCCCTTTTCTTTAATTTTCAGCTTGTTTGCGCCTATGTATGCGTAGTGTTTTCAGTTTTTTATTTAAATTTCAGAAAGTGTGTTAGTTTAATTTTTTTTCAGCATGTATCTTAGTGTTTATTTTCATCATGAATAATGTCACCACCAAGTTTTTACCTTTGGTAAAGTTACAAAGTTTGTGCCATGATGATATATGATTATAATTGCCGCTTTGTTTATCTTTGTAATTGATTTACGCATGTTTAACCTAGTGCTCTCTTAAAAATACAAATCTGAAATTATCTAAATGCTAGCTTAATCTTCAGCGGAGGTTATGATTAAAATAAAGACCCATAGTGTTTTATGTGCTCTCAAGTTATGAATAGATTAAAGATGTCTTTTATGCTCAAAAATATTGCTAACCTTGTCACAAATATCACTTGTGTGTTGCTCAACCTATCCAAAGCCTTATATATATTTGAGTGCATAAACCTTAGTGTACAAGATTTATTTTTGAGTGAGTTATTGCAGGCCATGATTTCTCTGGCCCGAGACTAAGAAGCTGGTCATTTCGTTTTTGCGTATCTATCTTTTTGCTAGCCTTTTATCCGTGCATTGTGTATCCCCGCATTGGAGATGTCACAAACCTCGCCGGATATCCACCCTTAAACCAAATATCATCTTTTGTGATTACCTCCTTGACCACAACCTATCGTTGAGAATGGATCATCAATTCAAGGAAGATCGCAAGACGGTGCCAACGTTGAAGATTTCAAGTATCTCTCCAAGGAAAAATATTCCGGTACCTACCTTATTTTTCGCCTCTTTGCTCGAGGACGAGCAACGTCTAAGCATGGGGGAGGAGGTAGGTACGGTGCAGTTTTAGAGTTCAAAGGGGAATATTTTAAAAAAAATGATGATGAAAGAAAAAAAAATCCAGCGATACTCATGACTTTCAAGGTATAAAAAAAATCAAAACTTCGTTGTGGAAGTCATGGGCTGAATATATGACGAGGAAAAAATGAATGAATGAAAGAAAGAAAAGAATGAGAAATATGAGAAAGAAAAAAATGTGCGTAAAGTAAATTCCCTGGCTCTCTAAAAGTGCATTCAAGGCTTCAAGTTAAAAAGATCCATTCTCATTTTCCAACCATGTGCAATCCGATAACGAGGACTTCCTTTGTGCCTCGGGATCACTCTTTGCCATTTGCACATGTCTACTCATCTAAAGTGTGTGTATTTTTCTCTTTCCCCTCCTTGATTTAACATTATTTTCCAATGACCTTTTTGACGAGTCTCGGTAAGACCATGAGAAGCTTGTCTTGTTTTGACAACACCTCATTTATAAAATCTTGTTAGGACTAAACTTTCCCAAAGCTCCATATAAAGCCTACCACACATATATATGTTATGAGAGGGAAAGGAGTAGAATATATAGGCTTGAGAGACAAGCGAGATGAGAGTTCATGAGCAATATGCAAGGTGATTTAAATTTGTGAACTTGGTTTAGCTCTTTTCTTTATCTCGTTCTTTATTTCAAAAATTCTGAGATCTATTTAAACTTTGTGAGCCTGTTAGTACTTGTGGGATAAGCTTAATAAGAATCTACCCTCCGTAGAGGTGAAGGCTAGTACATTATGGAACTTTAACGAATTAAACTTTTGAGAGCATTATGTTTTTTTTCATGTATGATCAAGTGCAAGGTTTAAACATTGTTTGGCAATGATGATATCCATCGAAGGCTTACTCGAGGACGAGCAAGGTTTAAGCATGGGGGAGATGTTGACGGTGAAAATCCGTCAACCTAGCCATGAGTTTACCTTCGGTGTTGGCATAACTTTTGTATCTTATTCATTGGTACTAACCCCCGTGGTATAACAAGTTCACTTGTGCATGTTGGTTTTGGAGTTATGTGTTTACGCAGGGTTTTAACGTTGAAAGCAAGACTTCCGGATAAGTTCATTAAGCACCTCATGACAAGACCTTGAAGCCCGATACAAGTCAAGCAATGAAGTGAACATGACTCCAAGAGCCCAAGGACCAAGCCCGAGGAGATGATAAACTCCGAGGACCGAACCGTAAAAGTGCTTGAATCTTGCAAGACAAGGAGTTGAGTCCAATTCGGAGAGAAACCGACGTCAAGGGCCCACATGCAAAAGAGGAGAACATCTAGAAGACGTGGGAAGCAACACCGGCGAAGCAGGCCGCGAGATGGGCCGACTGGGCCCGGGCCGGCCGGCCCGGCCGGCCGGCCCGCCCCACCCGGGGCCCAATTGGCCTCTCCTTTGACCTAATTGCTTCTCGGGCTATAAATAGCCCCCCGACCGAGAGCCACGCGAAAGGAGGTCGTATTCCGTCACCGAGGAGCGAGAGAAGCTTGAGGGACACCAACTTGAAGATGAGGGTCGTGCTAGTTGTCTAGGGTTTCCCCGGCCGACGTGGGAACCTTGCATGGAAGACCACGTCGGAGCTCGGAGCGAGGATCAAGATCAAGGGAGGGCCCCGGTGGTGATCTTGTTCATGTAATCATTCATGGTGAAGTTTGTAAGTGAATCCGATTTCTAGCGATTAAGTGCCTTCTCGATGATTTTGTTTTCTTCTTGGTTTTGCTTCTTCTACGATCTAGTTTGCGGCTAGATTACATAGGGTGCTCTTGTAGCCGCGGTGGCTAGAGGTGCATACCGGACCGGCCAAGTGATTTCAACTTGTTCTATCGAACTCGCCCTAAGCTCCCCGCATGAATAGGGATACGTTGTGACAGAACGGGGGTCTCGAAAGGCGGATGTTTTCGGAGTCGGATGGGAAGGCCACGATTTAAAGATGCTTTTAATGAGATTCTCTTTGCTATCTTCATTTATCTTGTTTGGAGCTACAACATAAGCATGATCTAGATTCTCTAGATTGGTTATCTCTTGCTTTCTCTTGTTGCCTCTTTAATAGATTAGATTAGATTCGTTTTCTTTATGAGTTAGTAGATAGATGCAACTTGTTTTCATTAGATAGCTTTACCTTGCTTTACTAGATTGAATCCTTGCGTTGCACATTGTTCCACGGATTCGATACCTTGGGTTCACCACTCGAGGGAAGAAGGGTCCCTTGACTACGACGGGAGACTTGTCCGCTTGCAAGTCACAAATGAACTTTGATACAACTATTAACCGTCAACAACCGTGCGGCTTCGCCATTAGAGCTCTTCTTCCTCTTCTTGTCCTTTGTTCTTCGCATCCCTCGTCCTTCCTCATGGCGCCGCCTCCGCCCCTCACGATCCTCGACCCGTACGCTCGGGAGCGGTCGTCGGTGACCCAGCCGGCCCTCGGCGAGCCGGTCACCGCCGCCGCCGGTTGGCGGCAAACGAGGAGGGCCGCCGGCGGAGTGGTAGTGCCGCCGGCGGGGGACCGCTCGCCCAACCCGCCGGAAGGCTACGTGGTGAGCTTCGTTCGCTTCCACGAGCGCGGCTTCGCCGCGCCGGCGAGCCGCTTCATGCGGGCGCTGTGCCACTACTACGGCGTGGAGTTGCACAACTTCGCGCCCAACACGATTTCGCAGGCGGCCACGTTCGTGGGTGTCTGCGAGGGGTACCTGGGGATCCCAGTCAACTGGGAGCTCTGGATACACCTCTTCCGCGCGGAGCTCTTTACGCAGCCCACGACGGAGCCGAGGACCCGCCGCGCGGTGCGCGCCGGCGGGATGTCGCTCGCCTGCGGGGCGGTTCAAGGACGACTACATCCCCCGCACCATGACGACGAACAACGCCAGTGGGAGCGGGGATGGTTCTACCCGCGCAACGCCGAGCCCGGCCTCCCCCCTACACCGGTCGGGTGTTCAAGGAGAAGCCCGACTCCTGGGGCTACGGGGTGTCCACGGTCCAGCATCGGAGGCGGCAGGACTCGGTTTTGGCCGCCCTGAGGAACCTGGCGGCGCAAGGGCTGACCGTGGCGGGTGTCCTCGCCTTCCTCCATCACCGGCGGGTCGTGCCTCTGATGGAGAGGCCGCTCTGCATCTTCGAGATGACAGAGGAGGCGGACCCCGTCGCGCTGGCAAGGTCGCGGATGCTCCCGACCCCCCTCGGGCGGGCCGTATGCGCTCACCCGGGCGCGAAACGCCGTCGACACCCGGATGCCGGCGCGCCCGGACCGATCCCCCGTGGGACCTCGAGATGCTCCCCCACCGGCCCGCCGGTGAGTATGATTCTTGATTCCGTTTTAGTTTTTGGTGCTTGCCTCGCCCCCCGACGCGCCATTGACGTTCTCGCATGCGGGCGGTGAACTTCACCACCGCGAAGTCCGTTCCGCCCACCCCCCGACTCCCGCGCGCTCGGTCGGGCGGCGCGGCCGGCGGGAGCGAGGAGCGGACGGCGCGCAAGAGGGAGCGCGAGGCGGCACCGCGAGCGCCGCGAGCGACGGAACGCGGAGTACGGCGGCGCGAGGAGCCGGGGGCTTTCCTCCCCGGGACCGAGGGAGTACTCGTCCTCGGAGGAGGACGAAGAGGAAGAGGCCGAGGGGTAGGGCCCCTCGATAGGTGGGAGCTGCGCCCCCGTCGCCGGAGCCGGCTCCCGGCGGCAAGGGCGGCATGAGCCCGGGCGGGCGCGGCGGCGCCCGCTGCCGTGCAATCGACAACGAGGGACGGCGCGCGCGCCGCGGAGGTGCGCGCGCGCGCGCGGGCGCGCGCGCGCGCGCGCCCTCCGCGCGCGGCAAGTGCGCCCGCGCGGGGGGCGGGGCCCGCGCGCGCGGTGGCGACGTCGGGGAGGCGCGGCGGCGGGCGCACCGGCCGCGCCGGCCTCATCCGCTGAGACCTCGAGAAAAAGGAAGCGAGCCTTTTCCTCTTCGAGGTAAGGGGCTCGTTCTTCTGCTCAGTTCGGTTTTTTGACAATCAGGCATTCCAACTTTCTGTTTGTGCTTGCGCAGGGCGGTGCCAACTGTGCCTCCCCTCGCACCGGCCAAGGTGCTGAGGGCGGACGCGTCCATCCCCACCCGGCGGCGCTCGTCGAGGGCGTCGCGGGCGGGGGCAAGCGCGGCGGCGGCGGGCGAGAGCTCGCGGGCGCGGCCGAGGCCCCGAGGCCTCGGCCGGCGGATCGCCCGCCATGGCGCAGCCGGCGGTTGCCGAGGAGCCGCGGGCGCCGGCCGTGACGGAGACGCGGCCCACGGCGGCCGGCCGTGGGGGAGGCGCAGGCCCGTGGAGGCCGCCGCGACGGAGGCGCGGCCCTCGCGGCACCGGCCGCGGAGGAGGCGAGCGGGTGCGGCCCGCGGTGGCGCCCGTGGTCACGGAGGCACGGCCGGAGGCGGTGGCCGCGGCGCCGCGTCGGGCACCGCGGCCGCGGAGGCGCAAATGGAGGCGCCGGCGGAGGGCGGCACGGGGGCCGGCGCCTACGGGCGGCTCCCGGGCGGAGGTGGTGGAGGTCCCGGACGACGACTCCCCGCCGTCCGGTGGGACCGGTGGGCGAGCTTCCCCACACGCTCCCCCGGAGCCCCGGGAGGGGGCCCTCGTGAGGCGGTGCGAGGGCCACATGGTGGCGGGGGGCCGAGGACACGGCGCCGAGGCCTCGTCCTCCCGCGCCGGCCACTCCGCCCGGTAGAGGGGGCCGCCGGCGATCCCCCCGCGTTCGCCGACGCCCGGGGGAGCAGGGAGCTGCGGGGAGAGCTCCGAGCCACGGCGCCACGCTCGACCGCGCGCCGAACGAGGCGGCGAGGGTCCATGGCGGCCCCGCATGGCGCGTCTTCCAGGTAGGGCGTTGTTGCTCGTTTTCTTCTTTCTCTCGTTTTTGTGCGCTGTTTCGTGTCGTGGCGCTTACGAGTTTTGATTTGTGGGTGCCGGGAGATCGAGCGCCGTGCCCACGACAAGTATGACGCCTTCGATCGGGCGAACACCGAGCTCCACCGGCCTCCGGGAGCGATGCGGCGCTTTCGACGCGCTCGCTGACGCCCTCAGGACTCCGGACGGCTGGTTGGCGTACGGGCCGTGGTCTTGCGCGATGAACTCCCCGAGAGCGCGAGGCAAGACCCGGCGCGTCGCTCTAGCCTCGAGCGGGTCTGCACAGCTCTCATCGATCGTGATGAGGCATTGTGACGGGCGCGCTCGGACTTGGAGAAGATGGGGACGCTGGCGACCAACTGGGAGGCGGAGGTGGCCGGCGTCCGTGGCGAGAACCGGGGGCTCCGCTCGTCGCTCGAGGGGGCGCAGGCGCGGCGGCGCCGGACCGAGGAGCGGGCGCGCGCGGCCGGGAGCAGGCCGCCAAGGAGGCCGACGACTTGAAGGCCGCCCTCGACGCCAAGGTCGCGGCGTTTGCCGTCGGCCGAGGAGCGGCTCCTCGCGGAGAGCGCACCGCCCGCCAAGGGGTTGAGGGGCGGCTCCGGCGGGGAGCAAGCCGCCCTCGCCAACGCCCGGCCGGCGCCGGAGAAGGAGCGCGTCGCTCGCGAGGCGGCGCGAGGTCGCCGGAGGAGCGGAACACCGCGCTCTCCAAGGCCGAGGGCGAGCCGATTGTGCTCGGCATTACAAACGCAAACCGAGAGCCGGCCCTCCGGGAGCAAGGTGAGACCGTCAAGGGCCTCGAGCGGCGGTCGAGGCTGAGCGCCGTGACCTCGAGGCGGAGAGGAAGCAAGTTGAAGGTGAGCTGCTGCTTGACTCCTGTTTGGTTGGTTTTCTGTTTGGGAATTCACACTCCTTTTTCTGATTTCTTTCTTGTCTTGGTGACTCCAAGCTTGCGCGCCGCGCTGGGGCACGCGGTTGAGCGGGCTGAGGCGCTGCAGACCTCCTACAACTCCTCCGAGCAGGAGTTCCAGGAGCTGCGCGATGCGGCCCTCGACACCTGCCGGGTTGTGGAGGAGGGTGAAGCGCAGGCCGGAAGCTCGGCCGGCCGGCCGCTCGCGCGCCCTTGGCGGCCACGTCACCGAACGGATGCGCCGGGCGTTGCGTCTTGGCGTCCAGAAGGCCCTCGGAGTGGTACGGTCCCACTACGAGGTCAACTTCGAGGCGCTGGCGGAGGGCTACGTCGTTCCCGAGGGCGTCGAGGACGAGGTGGCGATGGAGCGTGTGGACGCGCTCGCCGCTGATGCCGCCGGGTCGCTCGCTGAAGCCTTTGAGGAGTTCCTCTTCCCGGACACTGTTGACACCGCCGCTCCTCCTGCCTGAAGACAGCTGGGCGCTTGGCCCGTTTTTATTTGTGTATCAGTATTCTGGCCACGCGGCCTTTGTAAATAAACAAGTTATCTTAATCGTAAACATTTGTTGATACGAAATGAAGTCTTTTGTTTACTGCGCTTTTTGTTTCTCCTTCTTCCTGAGTAGATTCTAGTTAGGGGAGTTCGATTTTCGCGGGGGGCCTGCTGGGTCGGAGGCAAGAGAGAAGGGCCGTATCCTTGCGGCGTGGGCTATCTCTGACTCGTGCGCTCCTTCCGCTAGGCCGCCTGCACCCTGTTCGAATCGTTGCTCGGGGTCGAAGTAGAAAACAAACTTAGCGCGTGTGAGTTGTTTTATTTTTGCGCGAAAATGGGACCATTTTGGGGGGGGTGCCCCCCGCAGTAGCCCCCGAGGGTAACTTGGGTTTCAGAGGAAAGCCGAGTTGCCCTTTTCATTAGACTTGAGGCGTTTACATAGTTGTCACCAACTGGGGCGTTGGTCGTATGATTTTTACAACAAAAATACTTGGAAATCCTAGCTAGGGGTAGAAGCGACGTAGCTGTTGGATGTTCCAAGCGTTGGTGAGCTCTTCACCGTCCTCGTTGGCCGGCCTTGTACGTGCGGGCTTGAGTACCTTCACCACGACGTAGGGTCCCTCCCATGGGGGCGATAGCTTGTGGCGCCCTCGGTTGTCTTGGCGTAGCCTTAGGACCAAATCCCCCTCGCTGAAGTCCCGTCGACGTATCTTGCGTGCCTGGTAGCGCCTTAGGGACTGTTGATACCTTGCGGAATGCATCAAGGCCACGAGGCGTGCCTCGTCCACCTGATCCAGCGAGTCCTCGTGGGCTCGCTGGTTGGCATCCTCGTCATAGCCTCGAACCCTGGGCGATCCGTATTCTAAGTCCGTGGGGAGGACGGCCTCCGCGCCATGGACTAGGAAAAACGGGGTGAACCCAGTGGCTCTGCTCGGGGTGGTCCTTAGGCTCCACACGACTGCTGGTAACTCTTGGAGCCATTTTCGGCCAGATTTGTTTAGTTGGTCGAAAATTCTAGGCTTAAGGCCTTGTAGGATCATGCCGTTGGCACGCTCTACTTGGCCATTGGTCTGTGGGTGTGCCACAGCTGCCCAATCCACGCGGATGTGGAACTTGTCGCAGAACTCCAAGAACTTCCTGTCCGTGAACTGGGATCCATTGTCGGTGATGATGGAGTTTGGCACTCCGAAGCGGTGGACGATGTCGGTGAAGAATGTTACCGCATGTTCTGCCCTGAGATTCGTGATGGGGCGCACCTCCACCCACTTGGAGAACTTGTCGATTGCAACCAACAGGTGGGTGAAGCCCCCGGGCGCCTTCCGCAGGGGCCCGACGATGTCCAGCCCCCACACGGCGAACGGCCATGTTATGGGGATGGTCTGCATGGCATGGGCGGGTAGGTTGGACTTGCGGGCGTAGAACTGGCACCCTTCGCAGGTGCGTACGATCTCGCTGGCGTCCGTGACTGCGGTAGGCCAGTAAAAGCCCTGGCGGAACGCGTTGCCGACGAGGGTGCGGGGCGCGGCGTGATGACCGCAGATCCCCGCGTGAATGTCCCGCAGGAGTTCGCGCCCTTCAGGGATGGGCACGCACCGCCGCAGATGCCGCAGGCGGCGCGCTTGTACGGCTCGGCCGTCAACGAGGGCAAAGGACTTGGTCATCCCGGCGATGCGCTCGACCGCGGCCGGTCCGCGGGGAGTTCCCCCTCGAGCCGGCGATGTATTTGTCACGCCGGTCCGGTTTGACAGGAGCCGGCTCGATGTCCATCACGTCGGCCTCGTGGGAGCCATACCCCTCGAGGAGGGAGAGCACGTACGCCTCATTTGAGGGGTCCTCGTCCATGGGTTCCGCACCCGCTGGATTCGAGGGAGCCCCCGAGAGTTCAGCGTGGCTCGAGGTTTGAGGCTCGAGGATGACCGAGGGCTGGGCAACATCGCGCGCGAAAACGTTCTGGGGAACGGTGACCCGCCCGGACGCAATCTTGGCCAGCTCGTCCGCCTCCTCGTTGTACCGGCGGGGCACATGGTTGAGCTCGATGCAGTAGAACTTGTCCTCGAGGGCTCGCACGGCTTTGCAATAGGCCTCCATCTTGTCGTCATGGCAGCTCGCATTCTTCATGACCTGATCGATTACGAGCTGCGAGTCCCCCCGCACGTTGAGGCGCTTGACACCTAACTCAATGGCGATTTTGAGGCCACGGAGGAGGGCCTCGTATTCGGCCATATTGTTAGATGCGGGGAAGTGGAGGCGCACTACGTACCGCATGTGTTCCCCGAGGGGCGACACGAAGAGCGAGGCTCGCGTCCGCCCCTGTTTTCATCACCGAGCCGTCGAAGAACGAGTCCAACACTCGCTTGGATCCGTGGCGGCGGCAGGCGCGTATCCGTCCACTCGGCCGACGAAATCTGCCAAGATTTGGGATTTGACGACCTTGCGCGGGGCGTAGGAAAGCGCCTCACCCATCGGCTCCACGGACCACTTGGCAATCCCGCCCTCGGCGTCGGGATTGCGGATGATCTCCCCCGGCGGGAAGGAGGAAACCACCATGACGGGGTGGGCCGCGAAGTAGTGGCGGAGCTTGCGCCGCGCAAGGGCTACCGCATACGGCGGCTTACGGACCCGGGGGTAGCGCGTCTTGGTTTCCGACAGGACCTCGGCCGATGTAATAGACCGGCCGCCGTACGGGCAAGGCGTGCCCTTCCTCCGTGCGCTCCACGACGATCACGGCGCCGACCACCCCGGGTGGTTGCGGCCACATAGAGCTGCAGGGGTTCGCCATCCTGCGGCGGCGTGAGGATCGGGGCGTGCGCTAAGGACGCCTTCAGCTTGTCGAGCGCATCCTGGGCCTCGGTGGTCCAGGAGAAGCGCTCGTGCTTCTTGAGGAGGCGATAGAGGGGCAGGCCCTTCTCGCCGAGCCTCGAGATGAAGCGGCTCAAGGCGGCAAGGCACCCCAGCACCTTTTGCACCCCTTTGAGGTCCCGGATCGGGCCCATTCGTTCGAGGGCCGCGACCTTTTCAGGGTTGGCCTCGATTCCCCGTTGGGAGACAATGTATCCCAGGAGCATGCCTCGCGGCACTCCAAAGACACACTTTTCGGGGTTTAACTTGACCCCATTGGCCCGTAAGCGGCCGAACGCGATGCTCGGGTCGCCAACCGGGTCGTCCGCCTTCCGGTTTTTACGACGATGTCGTCCACGTACGCCTCGACCGTCCGTCCGATGTGATCTCCGAAAACATGCCGCATGCGGCGCCGGTATGTTGCACCCGCGTTTCGGAGGCCAAACGGCATCGTGACGTAGCGGGAACATTCCGAACGGCATGATGAACGAAGTCGCGAGCTGGTCGGACTCCTTCATCTTTATTTGATGATACCCGCAGTAGGCATCAAGGAAGCAAAGCAATTCACACCCAACCGTTGAATCAACGATTTGATCAATACGTGGCAAAGGAAAAGGAACTTTGGGACATGCTTTATTAAGACTAGTGTAGTCAATACACATCCGCCACTTCCCGTTCTTTTTCTTTACAAGCACGGGGTTGGCTAGCCACGTTGGGTGGAACACCTCCTTGATGAACCCGCCTCGAGGAGCTTCCGCAGCTCCGCTCCTATTGCCCGTCGTCGCTCCTCGTCGAAGCGACGGAGCCGTTCGTCGAACGGCGCGGGTGTGAGGCAGGATGTCAAGGGAGTGCTCGGCGACCTCCCTCGGGATGCCTGGCATATCCGAGGGGCTCCACGCGAAGATGTCGGCGTTGGCGCGGAGCAAGTCGACGAGCACCACTTCCTATTTGGGGTCGAGGGTGGAGCCGACCCTCAACGCCTTGCCCTCGGGGGCGAAGGATCGATGGGAACCTCCTTGGTCCGCTCCGCGGCCTCGAAGGTGCCGGTGTGCTTGGCGGTGGAGTCGAGGTTGTCGTTGGCCATCTTCTCCAAAGTGGTCACCGGTGCTTCATCCGGCGTCGGTGCTTCGCGTGCTCCACGCACTCGACGTCGCGAGTCGAATGCGTGCTCGATGGACGAGCCGACGGTGATGACGCCGTTCGGTCCCGGCATCTTCATCTTCAAGTATGTATAGTTGGGGACCGCCATGAATTTGGCGTAACAAGGTCGCCATGAATTTGGCGTAACAAGTGCGTGGGTCCTCGCGCACTTATGTACTTTGCCCCCTCCACTTGCACGATTTTGATGCTTTGTTATCCTCGCGTCCAAGATGGAGGCTCTCTTTGCATGAAGTTTGATCTTTTTCGCTTCAATCCTCGGGGGTGTTCCTCGTAGCACTTCGGTCCTCGCCACCATTGGAAGTGATTTCAGCAAGCTCATGAACACGAACAAGACTCCATGAATGCTCCTTTGAACTTGTTGCGAATCCGTCCTTAATGTCCATGTTTTCCTACATAAACACAACACTTCCAAATGCATGCACAAAGATGAACTTGTTATATGATTAGTGTGCCTAGTGGCGGGTTAGTTCCATAATCAAATCCAAACCAAAGTGTAATGAACATGCTAGGTGCACCAAAATACACCGTCAACATCTCCCCCACACTTAGCTCTTGCTCGTCCTCGAGCAAGTACTCGTAAAAGAATTTCGTCCAAGGTGTGTAATCGTGTATCGTTAATCCTCCTTCACAAGTTAGTCAATCTTTTCATCTTTAATACATAAACACAAAGTAATGATAATCAAACATAAACATGGGCGTTTTAGAATTTTTACCACGTCAAGATTCACCCCACAACTCAAACCCTTCACTTGAAGTCTTCAATTTCAGCCATGCTTACTCCTTTGCATCCATCGGAGGGTTTTTATGGTTTTCAAAACAAAAATTCCTGCAACAAGTATTAGACAAAAACCTTTCTCCAAGCTCTCTCAAGTCACTCATATGAAGTGGCTATCCTAACCAAATTTTATAAAACTCTCACCTCCCATTAATCTCTCATATATCATGTAAAAGTGGAGCTATAGGTAGGGCTAGCGCAATCAACACAAGTATTGTCAAACTAAGAACTTCCTCTAATGGTTGTCTACCTTTCAAAGCCAATGATCATGAGAATTAACCATATGTAGGGATATCAAGGATGAGAAGATTTAGAATGGTGGACATGTGCAAGGGCAAAAGAAAATTGTGACTTCAAGGCACCAATGATGTCCTCGTTGTCGGATTGCACATGGTTGGAAATAGAGTAAAAGTTTCGTCTCACAATCAACGTGACATCCTTCCTTACACTTTATTTTTTTTCTTTTCTTTCACTTGATCCATCCCTCTCATATCTTCATTGCTAACTCATCTTTCTCTTTTTCTTTTCTTCTTTCATTCACATATGATTTTTCTTTCTTTCTTTCTTTTCCATACACATACTTTTTCTCTTTATTTTTCTCTCTCTTGACAACTTTTCAAAGCTTTCAATTCTCTCTTTCCTCGCATGCATACAATCTGAAATTTTAAATAAATCATGCTAGAGACGAGACGAAACTTTGAAAATAGGTTGTGTTCAAGGAATACGATGTACAAAAGAGATGTATAGGGTTGGGTATGGAATTTGGCGATATACGTGACTTCCATTGTGAAAGTCACGTTACCGAATGTATGACGAGGCTAGCAACAAAAGATAAGCACAAGGACATGATCATTGCTCGAAATTAAAACTCACCAAGAGAGAAGGGTCCTAGCCTAACTCATCGTGCTAATCACACTTATGGTGGAGCGAAAAAAATAAACTTGGCTTTGGATAGGAATTTTTTCTTACTCTCAACTTGGAAAAAGAGGTTTTGCTAACCTTTATTACAAGGGTTTTAAGATAATTTTCAGAACTGAAATCCTCCAATTTTTAGCATCGAACATAGCACAACTAACATGTGAAGCTCAAGATCGAAGTGCGGTATGGGTACTTTAAGTAGTAGCGATTCCACTAAGCACCACGGTAAACGATTTTCAAACCACATACTTGTGCTCATATATCAAGAATCGAAGATTAAACAAACAAGTAAATAAAGATAAACAATACATAAAACACAAAGATATATATATAAAGACTCTTTTTATTTGATTTTCTTGACTCAACACTAATTTAAGACACTTGCAAAAATTTTAAAACAGACTCAAAAACTAACGACTCATTAAAACACTAAGACTCTCACACGAAGATTAAACCGAACCTAAACTTGAAGTTCAAAAGCTAAGGCTAGCGAGCTAGCTCTCCCCCACACTTAAAACATACGACGTCCTCGTCGTATCTTACAAAATCCTAAGGGGAAAACTAGATCTAGTGGTACTTCAAGCAAGTTTTGCACCACTTGCCTCTCATGTTTCCAACCATGCCGAAAAGTTTGCGCACGTTACGGTTAAGGAACTTGTAGTCATCTTCAACTACGCGCTCCAAGTCCTCCATACGCCGCTTCATCGCTTCCATGGCTTGGAGGCATTCGTCGGCCGACGTGTAGAGATCTGCGATGGATTGACGGCAAACTCGACAAAGACACCGGATGCAATCCGAAGGGGTCGTCGTCGCCATAATCTCCACCGTTGTCACCACCGTCGTCGCCACCTCCATTGTCGTTGCCTTCGCCACCGTCGTTGCCGTCGCCGTTGGGGCCTTCGGGAGTCCTTTCATTGGGCTGCTCATCCCAATCATCATCATCTCTACCGGCGGCCGCCCACGAGCTCGGGCTACGATCGTCGGAGTAGTCGCTATCCCCATAATCCTTAGGCTCCGGCGACACCTCCTTGTAATCTTTACGCTTGATGCCTTGGAGGCGTGCCGACCTTCGAACGGGTGTAGGGACCTCTTCTCCTTTGACGGGGTTGCGAGATGTAAGAGCTCCGGTCGGGACACGTCCTCCGCAACGGATACGTGCGGTCCTCTTGACGGGTAGCTTGAGCTCGCATCGCATCGCCTCCTCCATCGATGGCTTCCTAGCTTCAACTCTAAGCTTTTTGGAGGCTCAATGGCTGCTACAAGGGTGCAACACATTGCTTGAAAGGTTTGATTCTTGAGCTCCCAATTCGGCCAAATAAATAGTCCTGAGAGAAAAGCCCTGGGAACCTTATTTTCCTTTTTTACACTTCCCTTAAAATTTTCCGACCAAACAAGGAAGTCAAAAAGGAGCAATTCGGGCGAAATTCGGCGTCATCGGGCGTCGGGCCCTCTCGGGCCGGTCCGCACGGGCCGGCCGGCCCACCCCCGCCTCGGGGGCGGGCCGGTCCGGGTTCTTGCACACCGCCCTATTTTTTCTTCCTCAGCCCATGGGAAAAAGTTGGCCCAGTAAATCTTCGCGAAAAACTCCAGAAAACTAAAAGAAAAATTATTTACAGAAGTTGATGCCTTGTTTTTCGTCCTAGGCGGGGCGTTCGGGCTCTTCCTCCATGGTAAAGACGTCAACATGATGAAGGGGCACGACATCGGGTTCGTAGTAAACCTTAAGCCGCTGTCCATTCACCACAAATTGATCGCCGTTTATATCCATAATGGTTACCGCTCCGTTGGAGAACACCGAATGCACAACATAAGGTCCGTCCCACTTGCTTTGCAATTTCCCCTTTCCGAAGGTTTTAAACCTCGAATTGTAGAGGAGGACCTTATCTCCTTCTTTAAATTCTTTTTTCTTCAATCTTTTATCATACCACCTTTTGATTCTCTCATTGTATATGCTTGCGTTTTCATATGCTTTCAACCTCAACTCCTCTAGCTCGCTTATTTGAATTCTTCGTTTCACCACCGCGGCATCGAGATCAAGGTTCATCTCTTTAATCGCCCAATAGGCTTTATGTTCCAACTCAACCGGAAGGTGGCAAGCTTTTCCATAGACAAATTGATAAGGGGTCATACCTATCGGTGTTTTAAACGCCGTTCGATAAGCCCATAAAGCTCCGTCTAATTTCTTTGACCAATCCTTGCCTCCCTTCTCTATGGTTTTGTTGAGTATGCTTTTTAGTTGCCTATTTGACGTCTCCGCTTGTCCGTTGGTTTGTGGGTGATAGGCCGTGGAGACCCTATGCTCAATTCCCAACTTGGACAAGCACCTTTTAAAGTTCTTCCCGGTGAAATGAGTTCCTCCATCACTTATCAAGATTCTCGGTGTACCGAAACGGGGAAAAATCACGTTCTTGATCATAGTGATGGACTCTTCCGTGGAAGCTTTACAACATGGTATAGCCTCTACCCACTTGGATACATAATCAACCATAACAAGTATATACTCGAATCCAAATGAGTTTTTAAAGGGCCCCATGAAGTCTATGCCCCATACATCGAATATGTCGATTTGCAAGTTGTATTTCAAAGGCATAGAATTTCTTTGAGAGATGTTTCCAGTTCTTTGGCATTCGGGGCATGACGCAACATATCTTTTAGTATCTTCATGCATCTCCGGCCAATAGAATCCGCTCGACCATACTTTTGCTTCGGTTCGAAAATGGCTATAGTGTCCACCGTACTCCGCCGAGTGGCACTTCCTTAGAATCTCAAGCCTCTCTTCTCTTGGCACACATCTTCTCATCACTCCATCATTGCCAAGCTTGAAGAGGTATGGTGCATCCCAAAAATATTTCTTACTTTCGGAAATTATCTTCCTTTGAGTGTTTTTATCTAGATGATCGAGGGGCATCTTTCGAATTGCTCAAATGATGTCGATCATCAAAGTATCTTTATCAAGCACTCTATAGAGGTGGTCATCTCTCATCTTATCTTCTATGGGCTCTTTATCATCTTGTCCACGATTCATCCTAGACAAATGATCGGCCACAACATTTTCCACCCCCTTTTTATCACGAATTTCAACATCAAACTCTTGGAGAAGAAGGATCCAACGAATCAAACGTGGTTTAGCTTCCTTCTTAGCCAAGAGATACTTGATGGCTGCGTGATCGGTGTAAACAATGACTTTCGAGTTCACGATGTAAGATCTGAATTTTTCGAAAGCGAATACCACCGCTAGCAACTCTTTTTCCGTAGTGGCGTAATTTAATTGTGCCCCACTAAGAGTTTTGCTAGCGTAGTAAACGGCGTGAACTCGGCCTTCCTTTCTTTGTCCCAAGACCGCACCTACGGCGTAGTCACTTGCGTCACACATGACCTCGAAAGGTTGGCTCCAATCCGGAGGTTGGATGATGGGAGCACTCACCAACGCATTTTTCAAGGTCCGGAATGCCGCTAGGCACTTCTCGTCAAAGTCGAAAGCCACATCCTTTTGAAGAAGGTGCGTTAAAGGCTTAGTGATCTTCGAGAAGTCCTTTATAAATCTTCTATAGAATCCGGCATGGCCTAGAAAGCTCCTTAAGGACTTAACATCCGTAGGAGGTGGGAGTTGCTCAACCGTCTCTACCTTAGCCTTGTCCACTTCAATTCCTCTCTCGGATATAACATGTCCGAGCACTATGCCTTGCTTAACCATGAAGTGGCACTTTTCCTAATTTAAAACCAAATCTACCTCCGCACACCTTGTAAGGACCTTTTCTAAGTTTGCTAAGAAATCCGTGAACGTCTTCCCGTAAACGGAAAAATCATCCATAAACACTTCAACAATTTCTTCGATGAATTCCGAGAACACGGCCATCATGCAACGTTGAAAAGAGGCCGGAGCGTTACATAGGCCGAAGGGCATCCTCCTATATGCAAACGTTCCGTAAGGACACGTAAATGTTGTCTTATGTTGATCTTCCGGGTGAATAAGAATTTGCATGAACCCTGAGTATCCATCGAGAAAGCAAAAATAAGCATGGTTTGCTAACCTCTCGAGCATCTCGTCTATGAACGGTAGGGGGAAGTGATCTTTCTTCGTCGCTTTGTTAAGCTTACGGTAATCGATACACATCCGCCACCCGGTCACGGTTCTTTGCGGTATCAATTCGTTCTTCTCATTCTTTACCACGGTCAAACCTCCTTTCTTCGGTACACAATGTACGGCTCACCCATTCGCTATGCGGAACCGGGTAGATGATTCCGGCATCAAGTAACTTGATAACCTCTTTCTTTACTACCTCTCGCATGGCATGGGTTAGCCTCCTTTGATGGTCCACTACAGGCTTACATTGGTCTTCCATTGGTATACGATGAGTGCAAAAGGCTGGGCTAATACCTTTGAGATCATTAATTGAATATCCAATCACTTTCCTATGTTTTTTTAATAAAATCAGCAACGCTTCATTTTCTTCGGGACTCAACTCGTCGCTCACAATGGCTGGATAAGTTTTGTCCGGGCCCAAAAATTCATATTTTAATCCCTTGGGCAAAGGTTTAAGGTCTACTTCGGGCACTTGTGCTCCTCGGGTTTGATTTCTCCTATGTCTTCGAACTTCTCTTCCTCCACGCTACCATCATGCGGCTCTAAGCCTTTTGTCGCTTCCTCTAGTTCTTCATCTTGTTGATTACTAATTTGATTTTCCATCGCCCTTTGCAGCGGGTCTCTAAGGGTTTCAACAAAACAAAGACTATCTATCTGTTCTACTTCTTCATCTTCGGGAGGAAAAGGTGTAAGGTGTTTAGAAGCACGAAGAAAGTTATATGTGTACTTTGTTCCATTAAGGTTCATTGTTACTTTGCCTTCTCCGGCATCTAACACGGCATCAACCAACTTAAGAAAAGGCCTACCTAAGATTATATGATCAGAATTACTATGGTAAGCATCAATAACAAAGAAATCGGTTGGTATATAGTTTCTAGAGATTTTTACTTTCATGTTGCAAGCAATACCTAGAGGTTTGATAGTTCTACCATCTCCCATAATTAATTTCGTTGATGTTGGAGCTAAGTCTAGGTTGTGGTATTGAACTTTATCGTAAAGTTTAGAAGATAGAACACTTACTTGGGCTCCGATGTGGCATAAAACTTTGCATTGAACTCCGTTGATCTCGCAACTCAAGTGCGGCGTCATCTTCTCTTCTTCTTCGGATCCTATCGAGTAAATTTCAGCGAGGCGAGCGTATGGTGATGCTTCGGGCTTGATCCCCATGATTCTCTTCACCTCGGAAATATGTTCCGGATCCACCACGTCGTCTCCAAAGAGCTTCTCAAAAATCTCACCGGTGGTTTCGAGGTCGTATGAATTTTCAGCTTTCTTCTCCGGTGGGAAATCCACTTCCAATGCTCTTGCCATTCCCTTTTGATTAGGGAACGGTCTTCTCTTGTCGAATACTTCTCCGTAATCAATAGGAACCCAATCCATTGGCTCGAACTCCCTTAGTGGCTTCGCACTTGACATGCTTCTCTTGTTCGTCTCATTTGGTGCGGCGAAGTCGACGTTTGGTGTAGTTCTTGACTTGATGTGTTCTTGTTCAAGCTTTTCCATGATTGGCTCCTCTTTTGTGACTTCCGGGTTGCCTCTTTAGAAAAATCAGCAAGCTTTTTCTTCCTTGAATTGAATTCCGGCTCTTCCGCAAGTCTTGTTTCCCAATCTCTTCGCATGGCAGCCGCTTTACTAACTTTTTGTAGAAGTTGGGCGGCTTCCGTGAGTGTTTTCTCCATGAGATCCCCACCCGCACACATTTCGACGTGTCGCATGCAACTAGGGGTTAGGGAAAAGAAAAATGTATGCAAGAGTACGTCACCGGTGAAGCCGAGTTTTGGTCCTTGTTCGATTAATTCATTAAACCTATCCCAGGCTTGGTCTATCCCTTCCTCTTCTCCTTGCATGAAAGTGATCACTTGCCTCCTTAGATGTTGAACCTTGCTAATTGGAAAGAACTTCTCGCAAAACTTCTTTGTCAACTTGTTCCAATTGCCTTCAACTTCAAAGGACGCAACCGAATACCATGTCTTTGCTTTGCCGGCAAGTGAGTAGGGAAAGAGATTCCATTTGAACCATTCATCGGGAACTCCTTCTTGACGCACCGTATTGCATATTGTCGTGAAATCCCTTATGTGTCTATATGGGTTCTCCGTAACCATCCCTTCAAATGGGTTTTCCGCCACCATCTTGATGATCTTGGATTTAATTTCATACTTGGTCGCTTCGAGCTTCGAATCCGACTCTTGTACCTTTATGTCTTCACATCGAGGGCTAGTTTAATCCCTTAATGATTTCTCCGGTTCTTCCACGGGTTGATTAACGAACTCCATCTAGACAATAAGATAAAAACAAAAACAAAAAAAGAAACAAGTTTTTTCTGGATAATATATGTTAGATATAGCAAATAAAAGATAAACTAAAATATAAAACTAAGTTAGATGCAAATCAAACGATGTAAACTAACTTGCTCCCCGGCAACGGCGCCGGAAAAAGGGGCTTGTTGACGGATAAAAGACGTATCCCTCTACGATCCGCAAGCGTACGGACCCCACACCTTTTTCACCACGGGATTCCCAAGGTTCTTGTCAATCCGCGGAGCAAGGGGATTACAAGCGTTCGATCAACAACGACACACTAGCTACTAAAACCCTAACTACTATTATACTAGAAAACACTAAACTACACTAGAGAGAATGATAAACGATCAAGATAGAAGACACTCGCCCACGGGTCTACGATACTAGAGCATGCAATCGCTAAAAGACATGAAAAACCAATCTAATCTATCGGGGTTGTGACCACGGTTTCGCCCTTTCCCTCCTCTCGTACTGTCACTACGCGAAGGTATTCATGACTAGACCTTTGATGGCCACGACGTATTGAATGGATCCAAGGAAGCATTGGAGCTCGTACTCCCTCTACGGCACGGTTGCAAGCCTTAAGCATTAAAGTATATTCAACACAAGATGATAGATAGATAATCCGACAAAGTGCGATTACATCTCAAGATCGATTACAACCCATGGACGAATGAGAAGATTACCCCATCAAGGTGCAGATCATGGCACCGTTGATCATGGTTTCCCTTCCGCCGGTGTCTTCCTTCTTCTCCACGAGAGGGTGCTTCCTTCGAGGTGGTTGATCTCCCGCCGGAGATCCTCCTCCTCTCTCTCTCTAGCTTGTGGATGGCCTTCTGGTGCGAATGAATCCTCTCCTCGGTGTTGGCGGCGCGTCGGGGGTTTTAGGGTTGAAGATCCTTCGAGGGCAAGGAAAACGGGACCGAACCGGCGCCGGAAGTGGGCCGGGGGCGGCGGCCGGCCGGCAGCCCAACTTCGGCCCCGGTTTGGTCGCCCCTTTTGCTCCGTGGGTCCTCGCGCACTTATGTACTTTGCCTCTGTTGACGGTGAAAATCCGTCAACCTAGCCATGAGTTTACCTTCGGTGTTGGCATGAATTTTATACCTTATCCATTGGTACTAACCCCCGTGGTATAACAAGTTCACATGTACATGTCGTTTTTGGAGTTTAATGTTTATGCGGGGATTTAGCGTTGAATGCAAGACTTTCGGGATAAGTTCATCAAGCACCTCATGACAAGACCTTGAAGTCCCGAACAAGTCATGCAATGAAGCAATATTAACTCCAAGAAGCGGGGACTCGATCCGAGAAGACGACGGACTCCAGGGACCTGACCAGAAAAGTGCTGAATCTTGCAAGACAAGGAGTTGAGTCCAATTCGGAGAGAAACCGACGACATGGACCTACATGCGAAGGGGGAAGCATCCGGGAAGCAAGGGAACCGACCTCGGGCAAAGGAGCCCACGGGGGCCGGGCCTAAATGGGCCCGGGCCGGCCGGCCCGATCCGGTCGGCCCAGGCCCATTTAGGGCCCAAACCCGTCGCCCTTTGCCCTAGCCGCCAATCGGGCTATTTATAGTCCCCTGACCGAGAGCCACGCGAGAAGATTTCGTCTTCGGCCGCCGAGAAGCGAGAGAAGAGAGGGACACCATCTAGGAGAGGAGAGGGTCGAGCTAGTTGACTAGGGTTCCCCTAGCCGACGTGGGAACCTTGCACGGAAGACCACGTCGGAGTTCCGGAGCTAGAAGCAAGATCAAGGAAGGATCCCGGTGGTGATCTTGTGTATGTATCATTGTTATAGTTGAATTATCAAGTTGAATCTTTTCTCAGCGATCAAGTGTTTCCTCGAAGATTTCGTTTTTCGATCGGCTTTGCTTATTCCAATTCTATTCTCGAGATAGATTACATAGGGTGTTCTTGTAGCCGCGGTGGCTAGAGGTACACGCCGGATCTTCCGAAAGAATCTCGACTTGTCTTTTGACTCGCCCTAAGCTCCCCGCATGAATAGGGATACGTTGTGACGAACGGGGGTCTCGAAAGGCGGATGTTTTCGGATTTGGACGGGAAACCACGATTTAAAGAGGCTTTTATTAAGATTCGATTTGCTACTTCTTCTTTGCTTGGAACTTCAACAAAAGGCTTACCCCGATCCCTCTAGATCGGTTTATCTACCCAATCTTACTTTGTTTTCTCCGGTTTTTAGTAGATTAGATCTCGTTTTGTGTCTTTTACTTAGATGCATTTGGTTCTTTATTGAAGATTGCGGTTATTTGGCTTTAATAGATTAAGTCTTGCGACACATTTGTTCCACGGATTCGATACCTTGGGTTCACCACTCGAGGGAAGAAGGGTTCCTTGACTACGACGGGAGACTTGTACGCTTGCGAGTCACGAACGAACTTTGATACAATTATTAACCGTCAACAAGCCCCTTTTTCTGGCGCCGTTGCCGGGGAACAAGTGATCAAGATTTGATTTTTTATTGCTTTTTTTGTAATTTTCAGTACTGATTTTATTTTATTTTTGCATCTACTAAGCTTCAATCATCCTCAAAATACATCTAATCTAGTTTGTCTAACTCTAGTCTTTATAGATTTGTTTTGTTTTCTAGTTTTTTTTGCATACTTTGTTTATTGCTAACCCTAACAGGAGATGGACGGCTACCTCTCCAACAAACCCAATAATTTTGTGGATGATCCAGAAAAACTTTACAGGCTAAGGAGACGTGAAGCACATCAAGCTAAAAAGCTGGATTTTGTAGATTCGGAGTCGGAAGACGAAGGATCGCAGGAATCTCCGGAGAATTCACCACCTCAAAGTCCGCGGGAGAATCGACCTCCACCAATGGGTGACCAACCACCGGAAGAACGCAAGATTGGGGAGCTATGCACCCCAGACATCATCGACCTACCAATCTTGAACCTCGAGGAGATCGGAAGACCGTTCGAGATCAAGACCTCAACAATCCGCATGGTGCAACATTCACCCTTCACCGGCAAAGAGGACCCGAACCTTCACCTCCAAGCATTCATTCAACTATGTCGACTTTCAACATGGATGGGGTGACTCAAGATCAAATGAGGGCAAGGCTTTTTCCGTTTTCACTACTCGGGAAGGCTTTGCAATGGTTCCACTCTCAACCGGCGGAGACGGTGCAAAATTGGAACACGTTGATGAAGGCTTTCATGAAGGAATACTACTCACCGAGTAAAACTCAAAGCTTGCGTAACAAGATTGCCACCTTTGTTCAATATCCTACGAAACTATCTCGGAGGCATTCGAGCGCTTCAACGAGTACACCCGGGCGGTTCCACATCACAAGTTCCCGAAAGAAGACCTCGTGCAAAAGTTCTATCAAGGACTCACCATGGCGTCAAGGACGATCATCGATGCATCAGCGGGAGGATCTATCATCGAGCTTACACCGACGGAAGCTTTCACGCTATTCAAGAAGGTCGCGGATAATGACACGTGGGCGTCATCCGGGCGCCTACATCCGGCTCAACCCATGGGGAACGTCAAAGGAGTCTTGCAAGTGGAGAAAGAAGACATACTTGAAGGCAAGATCGACTCGCTCATGAGGAGGTTGGAGAAGATGGAGATAGAAAAGAAAGAGGCTCAAGACTTGAAGGCCGCCGAAGCAAGGTCCACATGCGAAGAATGTGGAGAGTATGGCCATGTCCGCAAGGATTGTCCGGAGGAAGCCAAAGTGCTCGACTACATGAGGAAGGGAGAATTGCCGAACTTCCGCTACGGGCAAGGTAGGCCTCAATTTAATGCAAGCTCATCTATTCCTAACGCGGTTCCACTTCGGATACAATTGAAGGAGTTCATGGATGAGCAAGCTAAGATCAACAAAGACACCGTCACCAAGTTCAAGACCATAGACAAGGTGTTGGAGAACATCGATAGCAAAGTGACGGAGGTCGGAAGTTCCAATCATCAAGTGCTCAACATGATGAAGATGCTCGAGACGCAAGTTGGACAACTTGCGGGGCGCCTCACTAATGATGAAGGGAAGCTTCCGGACAACCCAAATGTCCCGAATCGGCGAAGGCCATTCAAACACGTTCGGGGGAAGGAGACCGAAGATCCGGAACGTTCCGCGGGAGCAAGGAAGCTTAAACCATCCACCGAGGTGGAAGGAGCCGCTAAAGAGAAGGTTACGGGGATCGTCACCGAGGAACCCGAATTCGAGATGCCGGAAGATGACACGAGGATACCGCAACTCAAGCCACTCTACTTCCGAGGTAAACTTGACAACCACTTTGAGAAGTTTGTGGAAGTTGTGCGTAGACTTAGCATCAACATGCCATTACTAGATGCCCTACAAGTACCTACATATTCTCGTTACTTTAAAGACATACTTGCAAATAAATATGAGATAGCAACACTCGGGGTAGATCATGTCAAAATGTCCGAGGAGTGTAGTGCAGCTATTGCTTATGGGCTAGAGAAGCAAAAAGACCCCGGTGCCCTACAATTCCATGTTCAGTTGGTTCTTTCAACTTCGAGAAGGCGTTATGCGACCTTGGAGCTAGTGTGAGTGTCATGCCGAGGGATGTGTTCGAGAAGTTACGCCTACCAATGGAGCCTACGGGAATATGTTTGGAGCTAGGTGACAACTCCATTCGCTATCCCTTGGGCATTGCTCAAGATGTACCCGTGAAGATTGGACACCACTTCATCCCCGTCGACTTCGTTGTGCTCGAGATGGGAGAGAGGGAGAAGCCGCCGCTCATCCTAGGGAGGCCGTTCCTCAAGACCGTGGGAGCAACTATTGATGTTGGCAAGGGGGAGATCATGTTCGATATCAACGGAGAAAGGAGTTCCTTCAAGTTCCGTCCAAGGATTGAGGCATGCAACATGATTGGAGTAAAGGGAGAACCAAAACAAATGGAGGCGCTGAAAAAGAAGAAGGAGCCGAAAAAAATGAACGTAACGAAAATCAAAGAAGGTGTTGCATCCGTCAAGAAAAAGGAAGAGAAGCGCTCCGTGAAGACCAAAAAAATGACTAAGCCAACTAAGCCGGAAGTCAAGCCCGCGCCCAAGATGGTGCGGAAGTGGGTACCCAAGATTGCAACGCCCGCAAAGAGCGTTGATCCGGAGTAATCAAGTGAAGAAGTCTAGCTATAGACTATAAACGAAGCGCTAGGCGGGAGGCAACCCGTTTCGTCAAGTCAAGTCAAGAATAAGCTACGGGAGGACAACCCGATTCCGGGTTTTTCGAGTATTTTTAATAATTTAGTTTTTGAGTTTTATTACGCAAAGACATTAGACTTAGAAGTGGTTGAACAATATTAGAGACATAATTCTTGTTTGAATGTTTGCTTTATCATAAACCCTTTGCATGAACCCTCCTATGTGCTTGTTTGATTCTTTTCTTTTCGAGAAACCCCTCAACCGAATAATTTCAGAACCTTAGCTCAACCTTTCACCCTCATTATGGTGCTGAGGTTGGCTTATTTTTCATGCTAAAACCACACGAGTAGAGCCACGATTTATATTCAAGTGTTATAAAAATTCAGCACGTGGTAGGACTCGCGTGAACCTAGAGATCGAAGCTTTTGGTTGGTTTTAAAAATCTTTATCCTTGGTTTCTCTAGGATTAGAATTTTTCTAAGACTATTCTAATTTTGTTTTATTCAAAATCTTTCTTATTTAGCCAAAATTAGAACCTAAACCTATGCCCCCATGATCAAGCCGGAAAACGTTCGCTCTCAACCGATGAAAGCAAACTTTACCGGTGAGACCGAAATCGACGTAGTCGAAAAATATTTTCGACTTACATTTGTTTTTAATGGTTTAAAAACTTCTCTAAAATTATGCTCGAGCTCTTGCATGGCTCTGAAAAATATTTTAAAATTCGAATTAGAGGAGTGCTTAACCTTAAACACACCTAAATGGAGGCAATCAAGTTTGAATTAATCATGCATGCACCATTGGATTCTCTTTTATCAACTTTCACCAATTCCACATGCAAAGGACAAGCATGGTGGGCAGCAAGCATCAACTTTGCAGGATTTTCATGGTGGCATGTGAAGCAAGTGGAGCTAGGGAGCATGGACATGACCCAAAGCATGGAGCATCAAGTGGGAGGACCAATAATTCAAGAAAAGGAGTGGACGAGAGCGTTTGGGCGGTGCAACTCGTGGAGCACGCGGGCGGGGAAAGTTGCGGAGGCGAAATGATCGTGCCGGGAGAAAGACGCGCCGAGGAGGAGGCGGGAGACCCCCGGGCCGGCCGGCCCAGCCGGCCGGCCCGCCCTATAAAAGGCGTCCCCCCGGCGCCCGTCTTCTGCAGCAAGCTTCCCTCTCCTTCCCTTGTTTGTGTGTTCAAGTTTGTGTGCTCAGAACCTCCGTAGACTTAGCCAACCATCCCAAGCTTGAAAGCTCAAGAAAAATCCACATCCTTAATCCACTCAAAGTCCACATCCGAAGCAAAGAGTTTAAGTGCCTAGTTTACCGGTTGCAACCCGGATTTTTAGTTGAAGAAAGAGTGCAGCAAACATGTGGAAGAAGACCACAAGTCTCTTCTCTAAGAAGAAGAGTTCGTCGTCGTCCAAGCCGTCATCAACTACGTCTTCAAGGAGGCACTCGGTTTCCGAGTCTCCCCGAGCATGGAGACGGACACGGCACCACCGAGGAGGAACGACGCTCTCCTCCTTGGTGGTATGAGGGCTTCGAGAAGCACTTCCATGAGGTTCACCGAACCTCGTGGGCACACGGAGGAGCAGCCCGCGCCACCACGACGATCGACTCGCTCAACCGCACCACCTCCTTACACCCCGACACAATCTTCGTACGGCTTCATCATCTTGTCGGCGGAGGAGGAGGATAGGCTCGCAAATCTTGAGAAGAGGCTTGTGCCAAACGTCGAGTTCGACGACCAAGCACTCCACACCTTGGGTTTTCGCACCGACATATACTACATGTTGGGGCACCTCGGGTGGGTTCGGTTCTCCAACGGAATATCGGTGGATACCCACATGGGTTACGCCTTGGAAATTTTAATGACTATTGCACCCATCGTTGATGATGATGGGGTGCAAAGCTTGTCATTCCGGTTGGAGGGAATCGAGCAAGTGGTTCCCTACGAGCACGTTAGGGAGCTGCTTGGATTCGACAAGGGAGCTCCGGAGAAAGTTGACGTGCCTCCCGGCATGTTGGCGGAATTTTGGGGCATGATCTCCGGAGAAGCCCATCAACAACGCAAAAGCATCCGCAACCCCATTATCCGGATATTTCACTCTTGGATGTGCAAGAGGGTATTGGGGAGGATGAGGGAAACAAAGGTGACCGACACGGAGTTGAATTGGCTATACTCGGCTTTAATTGCCAGGCAGCCAATTGACCCCTCTTACCTCATGATCAACCGTTGGTGTTGTGAAGCAACATCGGGGGCTGGTGATATTGGTTCGGGGTGTTACCTCTCCATGTTGGCCTTTTCCTTGCGACCGGGGATCGCAAGAAACCCCGCTCACCTTTTGCGTGGTACCTCTCTCGGTTTTGAGTACTTGCGGCAAGGCAAGTACATTAGTGGAGATGAGAGAAGAGGTTATCGATTGGCCATTGTGAACCTCCCCCTTCCGGATGAGAGGCTTAGGCTTTTCACCGAAGGAAGGGAAGATTGGTTGGAAGAGGGACTACTTGTCCCTGCAAGGAAGAACAAAAGAGGAAGAATCGTAGAGGAGGGAACATCCTCCGCACAAGCGAGTGGAGCACAACCCAATGTGCAACCATTCGGCGGAATTCCTCCTCCGCCAAGTTATTACGGAGGGTCTCAACAACAAGCATGGGGGGGTGGTGCACCGGTACCCCCACAAAATTATGTTGTGCCCAACGCTAACTTCGCGGAGTCCTACGCTCATCATCCCCAACCACAACAAAGCATGGCTATTATTGGAGGGTATGCTGCAAGAAATTCTCAAAATATCGCAGCCATCCAATCCAACGCAGCTCAACTCGGTGAAGGCAACGCAAATATTGCCTTTGAACTTGGACGCCTTCACCTTGTGGAGCCAAATCAATTCGACGGAGGAAGCGTTCATTCATATTATGAGCAAGGGTATTATTATCAAGACTACCAACATCAACCACCGGCGGAGGACTAGAAGATTTAGGAACTTTAGTTTTCTTTTCTTTTCTTTTTCTCTCGTAATTTTCAGCTTTTGCTTATGTGTGTTTGCGTAGTATTTTTCTGTTTTTATTTAAATTTCAGCAAGCATGTTTGTTTATTTTCAGTGTGTATTTCAACTTGATATCACCATTAATAAAGTCACCACCTTGATTATATCATTGGAAAAGTTACAAAATTCGTGCCATGATGATGTATGATTAAAATTGCAGCTTTGTTCATCTTTGTAGTTGATTTATGCATGTTTAAGCTAGTGCTCTCTTAAAAATGCAGATCTGAATTTATTTAAATGCTAGCTTAATTTTCAGCGGAGGTTATGGTTAAAATAAAGACCCATAGTGTTTTATGTGCTCTCAAGTTATGAATAGATTGAAGATGTCTTTTATGCTCAAAAATATTGCTAACCTTGTCACAAATATCACTTGTGTGTTGCTCAACCTATCCAAAGCCTTATATATATTTGAGTGCATAACCTTAGTGTACAAGATTTATTTTTGAGTGAGTTATTGCAGGCCATGATTTCTCTGGCCCGAGACTAAGAAGCTGGTTATTCCGTTTTTGCGTATCTATCTTTTTGCTAGCCTTTTATCCGTGCATTGTGTATCCCCGCATCGGTGATCTCACAAACTTCGCCGGATATCCACCCTTAAACCAAATATCATCTTTTTGTGATTACCTCCTTGACCACAACCTATCGTTGAGAATGGATCATCAATTCAAGGAAGATCGCAAGACGGTGCCAACGTTGAAGATTTCAAGTATCTCTCCAAGGAAAAATATCTCCGGTACCTACCTTATTTTTCGCCTCTTTGCTCGAGGACGAGCAACGTCTAAGCATGGGGGAGGAGGTAGGTACGGTGCAGTTTTAGAGTTCAAAAGGGAGTATTTTAAAAAAATATATAATGATGAAAGAAAAAAAAATCCAATGATATTCATGACTTTCAAGGTATAAAAAATCAAAACTTCGTTGTGAAAGTCATGGACTGAATAAATGACGAGGAAAGAAAAAAAATGAATGAATGAAAGAAAGAAAAGAATGAGAAATATAAGAAAGAAAAAAATATATTTGTGCGTAAAGTGAACTCCCCGGTTCTCTAAGAGTGCATTCAAGGCTTCAAGATAAAAAGATCCATTCTCATTTTCCAACCATGTGCAATCCGATAACGAGGACTTCCTTTGTGCCTCGGGATCACTCTTTGCCATTTGCACATGTCCACCTATCTAAAAGTGTGTGTATTTTTCTCTTTCCCCTCCTTGATTTAACATTATTTTCCAATGACCTTTTCGACGAGTCTCGGTAAGACCATGAGAAGCTTGTCTTGTTTTGACAACACCTCATTTATAAATTCTTGTTAGGACTAAACTTTCCCAAAGCTCCATATAAAGCCTACCACATATATATGAGAGGGAAAGGAGTAGAATATATAGGTTTGAGAGACAAGTGAGATGAGAGTTTATGAGCAATACACGAGATGATTTAAATTTGTGAATTTGGTTTAGTTTTTCTTATCTCGTTCTTCATTTCAAAAATTCTGAGATCCATTTAAAACTTTGTGAGCATGTTAATACTTGTGGGATAAGCTTAATAAGAATCTACCCTCCGTGGAGATGAAGGCTAGCACATTATGGAACTTTAATAAATTAAAATTTTGAGAGCATTATGTTTTCTCATGTGTAATCAAGTGCAAAGTTTAAACATTGTTTAGCAATGATGATATCCATCGAAGGCTTACTCGAGGACGAGCAAGGTTTAAGCATGGGGGAGATGTTGACGGTGAAAATCCGTCAACCTAGCCATGAGTTTACCTTCGGTGTTGGCATGAATTTTATACCTTATCCATTGGTACTAACCCCCGTGGTATAACAAGTTCACATGTACATGTCGTTTTTGGAGTTTAATGTTTATGCGAGGATTTAGCGTTGAATGCAAGACTTTCGGGATAAGTTCATCAAGCACCTCATGACAAGACCTTGAAGTCCCGAACAAGTCATGCAATGAAGCAATATTAACTCCAAGAAGCGGGGACTCGATCCGAGAAGACGACGGACTCCGGGGACCCGACCGGAAAAGTGCTCGAATCTTGCAAGACAAGGAGTTGAGTCCAATTCGGAGAGAAACCGACGACATGGACCTACATGCGAAGGGGGAAGCATCCAGGAAGCAAGGGAACCGACCTCGGGCAAAGGAGCCCGCGGGGGCGGGCCTAAATGGGCCCGGGCCGGCCGGCCCGGTCCGGTCGGCCCGAGCCCATTTAGGGCCCAAACCCGTCGCCCTTTGCCCTAGCCGCCAATCGGGCTATTTATAGTCCCCCGACCGAGAGCCACGCGAGAGAAGATTTCGTCTTCGGCCGCCGAGAAGCAGAGAAGAGAGGGACACCATCTAGGAGAGGAGAGGGTCGAGCTAGTTGACTAGGGTTCCCCTAGCCGACGTGGGAACCTTGCACGGAAGACCACGTCGGAGTTCCGGAGCTAGAAGCAAGATCAAGGAAGGATCCCGGTGGTGATCTTGTGTATGTATCATTGTTATAGTTGAATTATCAAGTTGAATCTTTTCTCAGCGATCAAGTGTTTCCTCGAAGATTTCGTTTTTCGATCGGCTTTGCTTATTCCAATTCTATTCTCGAGATAGATTACATAGGGTGTTCTTGTAGCCGCGGTGGCTAGAGGTACACGCCGGATCTTCCGAAAGAATCTCGACTTGTCTTTTGACTCGCCCTAAGCTCCCCGCATGAATAGGGATACGTTGTGACGAACGGGGGTCTCGAAAGGCGGATGTTTTCGGATTTGGACGGGAAACCACGATTTAAAGAGGCTTTTATTAAGATTCGATTTGCTACTTCTTCTTTGCTTGGAACTTCAACAAAAGGCTTACCCCGATCCCTCTAGATCGGTTTATCTACCCAATCTTACTTTGTTTTCTCCGGTTTTTAGTAGATTAGATCTGTTTTGTGTCTTTTACTTAGATGCATTTGGTTCTTTATTGAAGATTGCGGTTATTTGGCTTTAATAGATTAAGTCTTGCGTCACACATTTGTTCCACGGATTCGATACCTTGGGTTCACCACTCGAGGGAAGAAGGGTCCCTTGACTACGACGGGAGACTTGTACGCTTGCGAGTCACGAACGAACTTTGATACAATTATTAACCGTCAACGACCTCCTCCACTTGCACGATTTTGATGCTCGTTATCCTCGCGTCCAAGATGGAGGCTCTCTTTGCATGAAGTTTGATCTTTTTCGCTTCAATCCTCGGGGGTGTTCCTCGTAGCACTTCGGTCCTCGCCACCATTGGAAGTGATTTCAGCAAGCTCATGAACACGAACAAGACTCCATGAATGCTCCTTTGAACTTGTTGCGAATCCGTCCTTAATGTCCATGTTTTCCTACATAAACACAACACTTCCAAATGCATGCACAAAGATGAACTTGTTATATGATTAGTGTGCCTAGTGGCGGGTTAGTTCCATAATCAAATCCAAACCAAAGTGTAATGAACATGCTAGGTGCACCAAAATACACCGTCAACACTAACACACCTGCTTAAATTTAAAAACTGAAAACACTACGCAAACACAAGCAAACAAAAGCTGAAAATTACAGAAAAGGGGAAAGAAAAGAAAACTAAAGCTCCTCCTTCTTCCTAATCTTCCGCCGGCAGTTGGTGTTTATAATCTTGGTAGTTGTAACCCTGCTCATAGTAGGTTTGGACATCCCCTCCAACGAATTGATCCGTCGGTACTAGGTGAAGGTGTCCAAGCTCATAGGCAATATTTGCATTGCCCTCACCAAGTTGCACCGCGTTGGATTGGATGGTTGCGACGTTTTGCATATTTCTCGCAGCATACCCTCCAATTATGGCCATGCTTTGTTGTGGTTGGGGGTATTGTATATGTGGCTCCGCAAAGGTTACGTTGGGCACCACATAATTTTGTGGGGGCATGGCTGGACCACTCCCCCATGCTTGCATTGGTGGCCCTCCGTAATAACTTGGCGGTGTGAGGATTCCTCCGAACGGTGGCACATAGTTTTGTTGTGCCCCAACCTCTTGCGCCGAGGAGGATCCCTCCTCTACAATTCTTCCTCTTTTATTCTTCCTTGCTGGCACAAGGATTCCCTTCTCCAACCAATCTTCCTTCCCTTGAATGAAGAGTCTTAGTCTTGGATCCGGAAGGGGTAAGTTCATTTTGGCCACATTAAAGCCTCCTCTCTCATCTCCAATAATATATTTTCCTTGCTTTAAATATTCAAATCTGAGAGGGGTCCCGGGTAAGAGATATTTGGGATTTCTTGTAATTCCCGGCCTTAAGGAGATGGCCAACATAGAGAAGTAGCACCATGAACCAATATCTCCCGATCCCGATGTTGCCTCGCAACACCATCGATTGATCATAAGGTATGAGGGGTCTATTGGTTGTCTGGCAATTGATGCCGAGTAGAGCCAATTCAACTCCGTGTCGGCCACCTTCGTCTCCCTCATCCTCCTCATAATCCTCTTACACATCCATGAGTGGAATACTTGGATGATGGGGTTCCAGATGGAATTTCGTTGTTGGTGGGCTTCTCCGAAGATTAAACTCCAAAATCCATCCAACATGCCTTCCGGCACATCAACTTTCTCCGGAGCTCCCTTTTGGAACCCAAGTAGCTCCCGAATGTTTTCATAGGGAACCACTTGCTTAATTCCCTCCAATCGGAATGATAAACTTGGCACCCCCTCATCAAGAATGGACGCCATAGTCATCAAAATTTCCAAGGCAAACTCCTTGTGGGTGTTTGCTGACACCCCGTTGGAGAATTGCACCCGTCCAAGGTGCCCCAACATATAATATATGTCCGTGCCAAAACCCAATGAGTTGAGATCTTGATCGTCGAAATCGATGTTTGCCACAAGCCTCTTCTCAAGGCGAGAGAGTTTCTCCTCCTCCTCCTCTGACAAGATGATGAAGCCATATGTGGAGTACCACGAAGTGTATGGAGGTGGAGCGGACGAACGGGTCGATCGACGAGGTGGGACGGGCGGCTCCTCCGTACGCCCTTAAGGTTCGGTAAACCTCATGGACGTGCTCCTTGTAGCTCTCATGCCACCGAGGAGGAGAGTGTCGTTCCTCCTTGGTTGTGCCGTGTCCTCCTCCATGCTCCGAGGAGACTCGGAAACCGAGTGCCTCCTCGAAGACGTCGTCAAAGATGGCTTGGACGACGACGACCCCTTCTTCTTGGTGAAGAGATTTGTGGTTTTCTTCTACATGATTGCAGCACTCTTCTCTCTAATAAAATTCCGGGTTTCAACCAGTAACTAGGCACTTCAAAAATTACTTCGGAATGTGGACTTCGAGTGGATTAAGGGTGTGAATTGTTTGAGCAATCAAGTTTGGGAAGGATGGTGTCGGGGATAGCCCTAGGGGTCCCCTTAAGCAAACTGGGGAATCCCCACTTAAAACCCGCAACGAGCCAAAGCCAAACACGCCCCGCTTAAGCACAAAGGGCATGGCCCACGCCGCGGTGGCCCTAACGGCCCACCGAGGCGGCCCACTCGAAGATCCCCTCGAGAAGGCTCCGCCTCGCTCGAGGGTGCATGCCTCCCTCGGGCGGGCTCCGCCTGTTCGAGGGGGTGCGCCTCCCTCGGGCGGGCTCCGCCTCGCTCGAGGGTCCGCTCCACCCTCGAGCGGGCTCCGCCTCGCTCGAGGGCGCTCCGCACGCGCGCGCCTGCTCCCCGTACGCGGGCATTTAATGCCTTGACAACGGCGGGGCGGCGCCATCATGCGCCGGGGCTCGCGCCCCGGTGCGGCCGCACCAACTCCCCGGAGGGAACCCATCCCCGCCACCGTGGGGGACCGTGCGACGGGGCCGGCGCTAGTCCCGTGGCGCTGCGCCGCCTACTCCGGTACGGCTAGCGCGCCGAGCCCTCGAAGGAGGGCCGGCCACACCCTCGATTTGCTTTCTTGTGATCTTGCGGGGGTTAGGTGGAGGCGCTAGGCCGGTGGGGCGCCATCCCCGCCACCGTTGACGGCATGGCTGCCGCCCCCCGCGCGTACGAACCCGCGCCGGCGCGCGTGGCGCGGCTCCGGCCGCCGTGGAGCGTGCGGGAACGGGACGCCGCCTTACCTCGCCACCGTGCCCCGTACGGACCGACGTCAGCAACCCCCTCGAGCCCGCCTGAAGACATCACGGTCGTCCGCTGCTCTTCTACCCTCGAAGCTGCTACTGTTCGGGTACAAGATACGCCATGATGGCCGGATCGCTGCAAGGACCGTCCAGGCGGCCGCCTACTCTACGGCATAGCACACCGCACTTTCCCACGTAGCTAAATAGCGCGGCATACATGTGATTCGCTCTCTCCTTGGCCTATAAAAGGAAGACAAACCCCCCTGCCGCAGGGGACACGACACGGCACAACACAACACGAGACGGGTCGCGCCACACACTTGTTCTCCAATTCTCCCACGACATCTTCAGCCACTTCACCAGGGACTTGGAAGCCACGCTTCCTCTCCCGCCTTGCTTGTAGCCACCCCACTACAGGCACCCCTGGTGCTGAGCAATATAGTGCCTCGAGCACACCACTGCTGGACGTACGGCCTCTCGGCCGGAACCAGGATAAACTCTGTGTCTTTTATTGCTTAGCATCGACCATTGAGGGATAGATCTTGGCGCTTATTACTGGTTAGTGTCGGGACCACATTCCGCACCGACAGTTGGCGCCCACCGTGGGGCAATCGAGCGCCTGAGGTCAATCCATCATCAACTCCCTCCATGGTGATCCGCACTGAGTATCGCGGTACACGTTACTGCATGGGCAGCTCGGACCCCCTCCCCGCCGGTTTTGAAATCTGGTTCGGGGGCCTGAACTTTCAGGCCACGGGGAACGGCTACCTGATGCGCCTCACCAACCGTGAGGAGCTGCGCGCGCGGCGCCAGGCCGGGTCCTCTTCGGTCCCCACTGCACGCACCGCCACGACGCAGACGCCCATCGGCACAGACGTCGCGGGCCCGTCGGCACCACGGCGCCGCCGCCGCCCGGCCGGCGTTCGCGCCGGGCGCGGTCCGGCGGCGGCAAGGCCGAACGCGCGCGCCTCCCAACGCGGCGCACCCGTCAGCACGGCAACCACCGCCCCGGCGGGGCAGCGCACGGTCTCCGGGCCGCGCTTCCCCATCGGTCTTCGTGGTGCCACGACGGCCTACAACGCCAACGTCAACACGACGAAGCGCCAGGTTCCCCCTGGCCGTCACGTCTTTGTCGCCAGGGACCCTGGTGCCTCCGCGGGCGATGAGTCGTCTCTGGGCTCCCTTGACGCGTTGCCACCCGCCAACCTCCACGGGTACGCGGAGTGGGACTTCTCCGGCGTGCCGGACCCAGTCATGTTCAGGCGTTTTCTTGACGCCACGGACTACTGGTTCGGCTGCTCCGACGATTCCAGCACCGGGAGTTACGACCCCGCGCGGGAATGCTGCGTCGTCATCGCCAACGACCCAGCAAACGCCACCGGCGCAGTGGGCGCCGGCGACGGGGAGGTCACGCCCGCCCCAGGGATCGCTCCGCGCCTGGCTGCGGGGCCAAGCACCCCTGCTGGGGCCGACGTCGACGCGCAGCTAGCCCAAGCTCGTGAGCTCGAGGCCAAGCTGGCATTGGAGTATCGAACGGTGCGGCTGCTCCTCGCCTCGATGGCTGGGGAAGCCTCCGCGCGCGGCGAACGCGCGCGCGAGCTGGGCAAACAGGCCCGCGACCGCATCAACGCTGACTTTAACGTCGACAACCCAGACGCGCCTCCGCGGGCAAGTCAGAAGCTCATTGCCGCCGCGACACTGCTACGGGCTATGCCGGCACCCTCGACCCCTGAGGCGCGGAACCTGCACCGCGAGGTGCAGGCTCTCATCGAGCAAGCGGCCGTCCAGCAGGCCGAAAGCTCAGCGTCACGTATCCGCCAACAGGGGGATGCACAAGGAGACGGGGCTGCACAGGGGGGCGAACCCTCGGTCCATGCAGGTGAAGCTGCGGGGCGACCCGCCAACCCGGGACACGCGCCGGCCAAGGAGCGGCTCCTTGACACGCGCAGGGCGCTGGACGGTGACGCCCGCAACGTCATCAACGCCCGGCGCACGAGCAAGGCAGATGCGCGAGCAGCGGTAGGCTACCACCCTCGACGGGGTGGACGCTACGACAGCGACGAGGACCGCTCTCCGACGCCGGAACCCCCGGGGACCCGTGTGTTCAGCCGGGAGATTCGGGTGGCGGCCTTCCCCCAACGCTTCTGCCAGCCCTCGACCATCGTCAAGTACAACAGGGAGACAGATCCCCGCGTGTGGCTCAACGACTACTGCTTGGTGTGCCAGCTGGGCGGGGCCACCAGCGACGAGGTCATCAACCGCAACTTGCCCCTACACCTCGGCGATTCGGCTCGGACGTGGCTCGAGCACCTGCCCACCAGCCAGATCCACAACTGGGACGATCTGGTCCGCACGTTCGTGGGTAACTTCCAGGGCACGTACGTGCGCCCTGGGAATTCCTGGGACCTGCGCTCCTGCACCCAGAAGCCCGGAGAGTCGCTCCGAGACTTCATACGGCGCTTCTCCAAGCGCTACACGGAGCTCCCAAGCGTGGCGCAATCTGAGATTGTGCACGCCTTCCTCGAGGGTACCACGTGCCGGGACCTCGTGCGAGAGTTGGGACGCAGCCCGCCTGCGGACTCCAACGAGCTGTTCGACATCGCCACCAACTTCGCCTCAGGAGAGGAGGCTGTGGGGGTGATCTTTGACGGCAAGAAGGGCAAGCGCTCGGACGACGCGCCCGTGGAGGGCAACAAGTCCAGGGAGCCCCACCGGAAGGATAAGCGGGGCAAGAAAGGAAAGAAGCCGCGCCGCGAGGCGCGCAAGCAGGGGCACGACGGCGACGATGCCGAGGCCCTTGCTGTTGACCCGGCTCGACGAGGCCCTCGACCGGCCCCTCGAGGTCCGGGGGTGTCTGATGACATGCTGAAAAAGCCATGTCCATATCACAAGACCCCAGTGAACCACACCCTTGAGCAATGCGACATGCTCAAGAAGTTTTACGGCCGCGCCGCCGCAAAGGACGCGGAGGCCGAGAAGGACGGAGGAGACGGCGACACCGGCGGCTTCCTCGCCGTGGAGAATGTGTTCCTCATCTTTGGGGGACCCACCGTCGACATGTCAACCCGCCAGCGCAAGCGGGAGCGGCACGAGGTCCTCGCCGCAGAGAAGGCACCTCCCTCCTTCCTCGACTGGTCAACCCGGGCCAGTACCCGCTGGTGGTCGACCCGATCATTGGGAACGCGCGGTTCTCAAAAGTCTTGATGGACGGGGGCAGCAGCCTCAACATCCTCTACGCGCATACGGCGGCGCTTGCCGGGGATCGGGTTGGACCGGCCGCACGGCCCAGCACGACGCCGTTCCATGGCGTCGCGCCCGGCAAGCGAGTCCAGCCCCTCGGGCAGATCGACCTGCCAGTTTGGTTCGGCACTGCGAAGAATTTCCGCAAGGAAACGCTCACCTTCGAGGTGGTGGGGTTCAAGGGCACCTATCACGCCACACTTGGGCGGCCCTGCTACGCCAAGTTCATGGCGGTCCCCAACTACACCTACTTGAAGATGAAGATGCCGGGGCCAAATGGTGTTATCACCGTGGGCTCGTCCATCGAGCATGCATTCGACTGCGACGTCGAGTGCGTAGAGCATGCGGAAGCACTGGCGCCCGGATGAAGCGCTGGTGACCACCTTGGAGAAGATGGTCAACGAGGACCTCGACTCCACCGCCAAGCACACTGGCAACTTCGAGGCCGCGAAGCAAACAAAGGAGGTGCCCCTCGACCCCGCTGCCCCCGAGGGCAAGGCGTTGAGGGTCAGCTCCACCCTCGATCCAAAATAGGAAGTGGTGCTCGTCGACTTCCTCCGCGCCAACGCCGACATCTTCGCGTGGAGCCCCTCGGATATGCCAGGCATCCCGAGGGAAGTCGCCGAGCACTCCCTTGACATCCTGCCTCATGACCGCGCCGTGCAGCAACGGCTCCGCCGCTTCGACGAGGAGCGGCGGCGGGCGATCGGAGCGGAGCTCCGGAAGCTTCTCGAGGCCGGATTCATCAAGGAAGTGTTCCACCCAACGTGGCTAGCAAACCCTGTACTTGTAAAGAAAAAGAACGGGAAATGGCGGATGTGTATAGACTACACTAGTCTTAATAAAGCATGTCCTAAAGTTCCCTTTCCTTTGCCACGCATTGATCAAATTGTTGATTCAACGGTACGGGTGTGAGTTGCTTTGCTTCCTTGATGCCTACTCCGGGTATCACCAAATAAAGATGAAGGAGTCCGACCAGCTCGCGACTTCGTTCATCACGCCGTTCGGGATGTTCTGTTACGTCACGATGCCGTTCGGCCTCCGAAACGCGGGTGCAACGTATCAACGCTGCATGCAACACGTTTTCGGAGATCACATCGGGCGGACGGTTGAGGCGTACGTGGACGACATCATCGTGAAAACCAGGAAGGCGGACGGCCTGGTTGGCGACCTTGGCATCGCGTTCGGCTGCCTACGGGCCAATGGGGTCAAACTAAACCCCGAAAAATGTGTCTTTGGGGTGCCGCGAGGCATGCTCCTAGGATACATCATCTCCCAAAGGGGCATCGAGGCCAACTCCGAGAAGGTTGCGGCCCTCGAGCGAATGGGTCCAATTCGGGACCTCAAAGGGGTGCAAAAGGTGCTGGGGTGCCTTGCCGCCTTGAGCCGCTTCATCTCGCGGCTCGGCGAGAAGGGCCTGCCCCTCTATCGCCTCCTCAAGAAGCACGAGCGCTTCTCCTAAACCGCCGAGGCCCAGGATGCGCTCGACAAGCTGAAGGCATCCTTGACCCACGCCCCGATCCTCACGCCGCCGTAGGACGGCAAACCCCTGCAGCTCTACGTGGCCGCGACCACCCAGGTGGTCAGCGCCGTAATCGTGGTGGAGCGCACGGAGGAAGGGCACGCCCTGCCGGTTCATCGGCCGGTCTATTACATCAGCGAGGTCTTGTCTGACACCAAGACGCGCTACCCCCAAGTCCAAAAGCTGTTGTATGCGGTGGTCCTCGCGCAGCTCAAGCTCCGCCATTACTTCGAGGCCCACCCCGTCACGGTGGTCTCCTCCTTTCCGCTAGGGGAGATCATCCGCAATCCAGACGCGGCGGGCAGGATCGCCAAGTGGTCCGTGGAGCTGATGGGCGAGACGCTCGCCTATGCCCCGCGCAAGGCCATCAAGTCCCGGATCTCGGCGGATTTTGTCGGCCGAGTGGACAGATACGCGGCTACCGCCGCCGCGGCATCCAAGCGAGTGCCGGACTGCGTATTTCGACGGCTCGGTGATGAAAACAGGGGCGGGCGCAGGCCTGCTCTTCGTGTCACCCCTCGGGGAGCACATGCGGTACGCGGTGCGCCTCCACTTCCACGCGTCGAACAACATGGCTGAGTACGAGGCCCTCCTTTGCGGCCTCAAGATCACCATCGAGATAGGCGTCAAGCGCCTCGACGTGCGGGGGGATTAGCAGCTCGTAATCGAGCAAGTCATGAAGAACGCGAGCTGCCATGACGACAAGATGGAAGCGTACTGCAAGGCCGTGCGAGCCCTCGAGGACAAGTTCTATGGCATCGAGCTCAATCACGTGCCCCGCCGGTACAACGAGGAGGCGGACGAGCTGGCCAATATCGCATCCGGGTGGATCACCGTCCCCCCGAACGTTTTCGCTCGCGATATCGCCCAGCCCTCGGTCGTCCTCGAGCCTCACCCCTCGAGCCACGCGGAACCCTCGGGGGCTCCCTCGAATCCAGCGGGCGCGGAACCCATGGACGAGGACCCCTCGAACGAGGCGTACGTGCTCTCCCTCCTCAAGGGGTATGGCGCCTACGAGGCTGAGGTGATGGACATCGAGCCAGCCCCTGTCAAGGCTGACTGGCGCGACAAGTATGTCGCCTGGATGGCTCGAGGGGAACTCCCCTCGGACCGGGCCGCGGCCAGGCGCATCGCCAGGATGGCCAAGTCCTTTACCCTCGTCGACGGCGAGCTGTACAAGCGCGCCGCCTCCGGCATCTTACAGCGGTGCGTGCCCATCCCCGAGGGGCGCGAGCTTCTGCGGGACATCCACGCTGGGATCTGTGGCCATCACGCCGCGCCTCGTACCCTCGTTGGCAATGCTTTCCGCCAAGGCTTTTACTGGCCTACCGCGGTCACGGACGCCAGCGAGATCGTACGCACCTGTGAGGGGTGCCAGTTTTACGCCCGCAAGTCCAACCTTCCCGCTCATGTCCTGCAGACCATCCCCCTAACATGGCCGTTCGCTGTGTGGGGGCTGGACATCGTCGGGCCCCTGCGGAAGGCGCCCGGGGGCTTCACCCACTTGTTGGTCGCGATCGACAAGTTTTCCAAGTGGGTAGAAGTGCGCCCCATTACGAATCTCAGGGCAGAGCAAGCGGTGACGTTCTTCACCGACATCATCCATCGCTTTGGAGTGCCAAACTCCATTATCACCGACAACGGGTCACAAGTTCACGGGCGGGGAAATTCTTGGAGTTCTCGCGACAAGTTCCACATCCGTGTGGATTGGGCACCGTGGCACACCCGCGGACTAACGACCAAGTAGAGCGTGCCAACGGCATGATCCTACAAGGCCTTAAGCCCGAAATTTTCGACCGGCTAAATAAATGCGGTCGGAAATGGCTCCAAGAGTTACCAGCAGTCGTGTGGAGCCTAAGGACCACCCCGAGCAGAGCCACCGGTTTCACCCCGTTTTTCCTAGTCCATGGCACGGAGGCCGTCCTCCCCACGGACCTAGAATACGGGTCGCCCAGGGTTCGAGGCAACTATGAGGATGCCAACCAGCGAGCCCGCGAGGACTCGCTGGACCAGCTGGACGAGGCACGCCTCGTGGCCTTGATGTATTCCGCAAGGTATCAACAGTCCCTCAGGCGTTACCAAGCACGGAAGATACGCCGACGGGACTTCAGCGAAGGGGATTTGGTCCTAAGGCTATGCCAGGACAACCGAGGACGCCACAAGCTATCACCTCCGTGGGAGGGACCCTACGTCGTGGTGAAGGTACTCAATCCCGGCACGTACAAGCTGGCCAACGAGGACGGCGAAGAGCTCACCAACGCTTGGAACATCCAATAGCTACGTCGCTTCTACCCCTAGCTAGGATTTCCAAGTATTTTGTTGTAAAAATCACATAACCAGCACCCCAGTTGGTGACAATTATGTAAAACACCGTCAGTTTAATGAAAAGGGCAACTCGGCTTTCCCCTGAAACCCAAGTTACCCTCGGGGGCTACTGCGGGGGGCATCCCCCCCCAAGATGGTCCCATTTTCGCGCAAAAATAAAACAACTCACACGCGCTAAGTTTGTCTTCTACTTTGTCCCCGAGCAAAGATTCGAACAGGGTGCAGGCAGCCTAGCGGAAGGAGCGCGCGAGCCAGAGATAGCTTACGCCTCCGCGAGGATACGGCCCTTCTCTCTCGCCTCCAACCCAGCAGGCCACCCGTGAAAATCGAACTCCCCTAACTAGAATCTACTCGGGAAGAAGGAGAAACAAAAAAAGCGCAATAAACAAAAGACATAACTTCACATTGACAAATGTTTATGGCAAAAGTAATCGTTTATTTACAAGGCCGCACGACCGGCGTGCGATACATAAACAAAAAAGGGCCTAGCACCCGGCTGTCTTCAGGCTGGAGGAGCGGCGGCGTCAGCAGCGTCCAGGAAGAGGAACTCCTCGAAGGCCTCGACAAGCGTCCCGGCGGGGTCGGCGGCAAGCGCGTCCACGCGTTCCATCGCCACCTCGTCCTCGACACCCTCGGGGACGACGTAGCCCTCCGCCAACGCCTTGAAGTTGACCTCGTAGTGAGATCGCACCACTCCGAGGGCCTTCTGGACGCCGAGATGCAGCGCCCGGCGCACGCGCCCGGTAATGTGGCCGCCAAGGGCGCGCAGGCGGCCGGCCGGCGAGCTCCCCGGCCTGCGCCTCGCCCTCTTCCACGGCCGGCGGGTCTCGAGGGCCGCATTGCGCAACTCCTGCAGCTCCTGCTCGGAGGAGTTGTAGGAGGTCTGCAGCGCCTCGGCCCGCTCAGCCGCGTGCCCCAGCGTGGTGCGCAAGCCTGGAGTTGCCAGACGAGAAAGAAATCAGAAAGGGGTGCGAACCCTCTAAGGAAAAAACCAGCAAGACAGGAGTCGAGCAGCGGCTTACCTTCGACTTGCTTCCTCTCCACCTCGAAGGCGCGGCACCCGGCCTCGACCGCCTCCTCGAGGCCCCTGACGGTCTCGCCTTGCTCCTGGAGGGCCAGCTCCTGGCTCGCGCTCGTGATGCGGAGCACCATCAGCTTGCCCTCAAGCTTGGAGAACTCGGTGTTCTGGTCCTCCAGCGACATCTGCGCCGCCTCGCGAGCGACGCGCTCCCGCTCCAGGGCCGATCGAGCGTCGGCAAGAGCGGCTCGCTCTCGCCGGAGCCGCCCCTCGCCTCCTTGGCGGGCGGTACGCTCTGCGAGGAGCGGGTCCTCGGCGGCGGCGAGCGCCGTGACCTTGGCGTCGAGGGCACCCCTCAAGTCGTCGGCCTCCTTGGCCTTCGCTCGAGCGCGCGCGCCCGCTCCTCCGCCCGGTGCTGCCGAGCTCGCGCCCATGGAGCGACGAGCGGAGCCCCCGGTTGGAGGCCGCGGACGGCGGCCACCTCCGCCTCCCAGTTGGCCGCCATGGTGCGCGTCTTCTCCAGGTCCGCCCTCGCCCGCTGCAGCGCCTCATCCCGGTCGATGAGGGTTGTGCATACCCGCTCGAGGCTCGAGGGGTGCGCCGGGTCCTGCCTTGCGCTCTCGTGGAGTTGATCGCGCAGGGCCATGGCCCGGTACGACAGCCAGTCGTCTGGGGTCCTGAGGGCGTCAGCGAGCGCGTCGAAGGCGTCGCACCGCTCCCGAAGCTGGTGGAGCTCGGCGGTCACCTGGTCAAAGGCGCCGTACTTGTCGCGGGCGCGGTGCTCGAGCGCCTGTCACCAACAAGCCAAGACCCGTAAGCATCACGCCACAAAGATAGCGCGCAGAAACGAGGAAAAAAGGGAAACAAGCAAAGACACCTCACCTGAAAGACGCGCCACGCGGGGCCGCCGTGGATCCTCAGCGCCTCGTTCAACGCTCGGTTGAGCGCGGAGCCGTGGCTACGGAGCTCTCCCCGCAGCTCCTCGCTCCCCACGGGCGTCGGCGAACGGCGGCGGGTCGCCGGCCGATCCCCTCTGCACAGGCGAGTGGCCGGCGCGGTGTTGACGGTGTATTTTGGTGCACCTAGCATGTTCATTACACTTTGGTTTGGATTTGATTATGGAACTAACCCGCCACTAGGCACACTAATCATATAACAAGTTCATCTTTGTGTATGCATTTGGAAGTGTTATGTTTATGTAGGAAATCATGGACATAAAGGACGGATTCGCAACAAGTTCAAAGGAGCATTCATGGAGTCTTTTTCGTGTTCATGAGCTTGCTGAAATTACTTCCAATGGTGGAGAGGACCGAAGTGCTACGAGGAACACCCCCGGGGTTGAAGCGTAAAAGATCAAACTTCATGCAAAGAGAGTCTCCATCTTGATCGCGAGGATAACGGCGTCAAAATCATCCAAGTGGAGGGGGCAAAGTAGATAAGTGCACGAGGACCCACGGTGCAAAAAGGGCGACCGAACCGGGCCGAAGCCGGGCTGGGCCGGCCGGCCCGGCGGGCCGGCCCGGCCCACTTCGGGCAGCCGGTTCGGTCCCGTCTTCCTTGCCCTCGAAGGATCTTCGACCCTAAAACCCCCGACGCGCCGCCAACACCGAGAGAGGAGTTTATTCGCACCGGATGGCCATCCACAAGCTAGAGAGAGAGGAGGAGGATCTCCGGCGGGAGATCAACCACCTAGAAGGAAGCACCCTCTCGTGGAGAAGAAGGAAGACACGGCGGAAGGGAAACCATGATCAACGATGCCATGATCGGCACCTTGATGGGGTAATCTTCTCATTCGTCCATGGGTTGTAATCGATATTGAGATGTAATCGCACTTTGTCGGATTATCTATCTATCATCTTGTGTTGAATATACTTTAATGCTTAAGGCTTGCAACCGTGCCATAGAGGGAGTAGAGCTCCAATGCTTCCTTGGATCCATTCAATACGCCGTGGCCATCAAAGGTCTAGTCATGAATACCTTCGTGTAGTGACAGTACGAGAGGAGGGAAAGGGCGAAACCGTGGTCACAATCCCGATAGATTAGATTGGTTTTCATGTCTTTAAGCGATTGCATGCTCTAGTATCGTAGACCCATGGGCGAGTGTCTTCTTCCTTGATCGTTTATCATTCTCTCTAGTGTAGTTTAGTGTTTTCTAGTATAATATAGTTAGGGTTTTAGTAGCTAGTGTGTCGTTGTTGATCGAACGCTTGTAATCCCCTTGCTCCGCGGATTGACAAGAACCTTGGGAATCCCGTGGTGAGAAAGGTGTGGGGTCCGTACGCTTGCGGATCGTAGAGGGATACGTCTTTTATCCGTCAACAAGCCCCTTTTTCTGGCGCCGTTGCCGGGGAGCAAGTTAGTTTACATCGTTTGATTTGCATCTAACTTAGTTTTATATTTTAGTTCATCTTTTATTTACTTTATCTAACATATATTATCGAAAAACACTTGTTTCTTATTTTGTTTTTGTTTTTATCTTATTGTCTAGATGGAGTTCGTTAATCAACCCGTGGAAGAACCGGAGAAATCATTAAGGGATTACGCTAGCCCTCGATGTGAAGACATAAAGGTACAAGAGTCGGATTCGAAGCTCGAAGCGACCAAGTATGAAATTAAATCCAAGATCATGAAGATGGTGGCGGAAAACCCATTTGAAGGGATGGTTACGGAGAACCCATATAGACATATAAGGGAGTTCACGACAATATGCAACACGGTGCGTCAAGAAGGAGTTCCCGATGAATGGTTCAAATGGAATCTCTTTCCCTACTCACTTGCCGGCAAAGCAAAGACATGGTATTCGGTTGCGTCCTTTGAAGTTGAAGGCAATTGGAACAAGTTGACAAAGAAGTTTTGCGAGAAGTTCTTTCCAATGAGCAAGGTTCAACATCTAAGGAGTCAAGTGATCAATTTCATGCAAGGAGAAGAGGAAGGGATAGACCAAGCCCGGGATAGGTTTAATGAATTAATCGAACAAGGACCAAAACTCGGCTTCACCGGTGACGTACTCTTGCATACATTTTTCTTTTCCCTAACCCCTAGTTGCATGCGACACGTCGAAATGTGTGCAGGTGGGGATCTCATGGAGAAAACACTCACGGAAGCCGCCCAACTTCTACAAAAAGTTAGTAAAGCGGCTGCCATGCGAAGAGATTGGGAAACAAGACTTGCGGAAGAGCCGGAATTCAATTCAAGGAAGAAAAAGCTTGCTGATTTTTCTAAAGAGGCAACCCGGAAGTCACAAAAGAGGAACCAATCATGGAAAAGCTTGAACAAGAACACATCAAGTCAAGAACTACACCAAACGTCGACTTCGTCGCACCAAATGAGACGAACAAGAGAAGCATGTCAAGCGCGAAGCCACTAAGGGAGTTCGAACCAATGGATTGGGTTCCTATTGATTACGAGAGAAGTATTCGACAAGAGAAGACCGTTCCCTAATCAAAAGGGAATGGCAAGAGCATTGGAAGTGGATTTCCCACCGGAGAAGAAAGCCGAAAATTCATACGACCTTGAAACCACCGGTGAGATTTTTGAAAAGCTCTTTGGAGATGACGTGGTGGATCCGAACATATTGCCGAGGTGAAGAGGATCATGGGGATCAAGCCCGAAGCATCACCATGCGCTCGCCTTGCTGAAATTTATTCGATCGGATCCGAAGAAGAAGAGAAGATGACGCCGCACTTGAGTTGCGAGATCAACGGAGTTCAATGCAAAGCCTTATGCGACATCGGAGCCCAAGTAAGTGTTCTATCTTCTAGAATTTACGATAAAGTTCAATACCACAACCTAGACTTAGCTCCAACATCAACAAAATTAATTATGGGAGATGGTAGAACTATTAAACCTCTAGGTATTGCTTGCAACATGAAAGTAAAAATCTCTAGAAACTATATACCAACCGATTTCTTTGTTATTGATGCTTACCATAGCAATTCTGATCATATAATCTTAGGTAGGCCTTTTCTTAAGTTGGTTGATCTTTGTGTTAGATGCCGGAGAAGGCAAAGTAACAATGAACCTTAATGGAACAAAGTACACATATAACTTTCTTCGTGCTTCTAAACACCTTACTCCTTTTCCTCCCGAAGATGAAGAAGTAGAAGAGATAGATAGTCTTTGTTTTGTTGAAACCCTTAGAGACCCGCTGCAAAGAGCGATGGAAAATCAAATTAGTAATCAACAAGATGAAGAGCTAGAGGAAGCAACGAAAGGCTTAGAGCCGCATGACGGTAGCGTGGAGGAAGAGAAGTTCGAAGACATAGGAGAAATCAAACCCGAGGAGCCACAAGTGCCCGAAGTAGACCTTAAACCTTTGCCCAAGGGATTAAAATATGAATTTTTGGGCCCGGACAAAACTTATCCGGTCATTGTGAGCGACGAGTTGAGCCCCGAAGAAAATGAAGCGTTGCTGATTTTATTAAAAAAACATAGGAAGGTGATTGGATATTCAATTAATGATCTCAAAGGTATTAGCCCAGCCTTTTGCACTCATCGTATACCAATGGAAGACCAATGTAAGCCTGTAGTGGACCACCAAAGGAGGCTAACCCATGCCATGCGAGAGGTAGTAAAGAAAGAGGTTATCAAGTTACTTGATGCCGGAATCATCTACCGGTTCCGCATAGCGAATGGGTGAGCCGGTACATTGTGTGCCGAAGAAAGGAGGTTTAACCGTGGTGAAGAATGAGAAGAACGAGTTGATACCGCAAAGAACCGTGACCGGGTGGCGGATGTGTATTGATTACCGTAAGCTTAACAAAGCGACGAAGAAAGATCACTTCCCCCTACCGTTCATAGACGAGATGCTCGAGAGGTTAGCAAACCACGCTTATTTTTGCTTTCTCGATGGATACTCGGGGTTCATGCAAATACCTATTCACCGGAAGATCAACACAAGACAACGTTTACGTGTCCTTACGGAACGTTTGCATATAGGAGGATGCCCTTCGGCCTATGCAACGCTCCGGCCTCTTTTCAACGTTGCATGATGGCCGTGTTTTCGGAATTCATCGAAGAGATTGTTGAAGTGTTTATGGATGATTTTTCCGTTTACGGGAAGACGTTAATGTTTTGCTTAGCAAACTTAGAAAAGGTCCTTACAAGGTGTGCGGAGGTAGATTTGGTTTTAAATTGGGAAAAATGCCACTTCATGGTTAAGCAAGGCATAGTGCTCGGACATGTTATATCCGAGAGAGGAATTGAAGTGGACAAGGCTAAGGTAGAGACGGTTGAGCAACTCCCACCTCCTACGGATGTTAAGTCCTTAAGGAGCTTTCTAGGCCATGCCGGATTCTATAGAAGATTTATAAAGGACTTCTCGAAGATCACTAAGCCTTTAACGCACCTTCTTCAAAAGGATGTGGCTTTCGACTTTGATGAGAAGTGCCTAGCGGCATTCGGACCTTGAAAAATGCGTTGGTGAGTGCTCCCATCATCCAACCTCCGGATTGGAGCCAACCTTTCGAGATCATGTGTGACGCAAGTGACTACGCCGTAGGCGCGGTCTTGGGTCAAAGAAAGGAAGGCCGAGTTCACGCCGTTTACTATGCTAGCAAAACTCTTAGTGGGGCACAATTAAATTACGCCACTACGGAAAAAGAGTTGCTAGCGGTGGTATTCGCTTTCGAAAAATTCAGATCTTACATCGTGAACTCGAAAGTCATTGTTTACACCGATCACGCAGCTATCAAGTATCTCTTGGCTAAGAAGGAAGCTAAACCACGTTTGATTCGTTGGATCCTTCTTCTCCAAGAGTTTGATGTGGAAATTCGTGATAAAAAGGGGGTGGAAAATGTTGTGGCCGATCATTTGTCTAGGATGAATCGTGGACAAGATGATAAAGAGCCCATAGAAGATAAGATGAGAGATGACCACCTCTATAGAGTGCTTGATAAAGACACTTGGATGATCGACATCATTCGAGCAATTCGAAAGATGCCCCTTGATCATCTAGACAAAAACACTCAAAGGAAGATAATCTCTGAAAGTAAGAAATATTTTTGGGATGCACCATACCTCTTCAAGCTTGGCAATGATGGAGTAATGAGAAGATGTGTGCCAAGGGAAGAGAGGGTTGAGATTCTAAGGAAGTGCCACTCGGCGGAGTACGGTGGACACTATAGCCATTTTCGAACCGAAGCAAAAGTATGGTCGAGCGGGTTCTATTGGCCGGAGATGCATGAAGATACTAAAAGATATGTTGCGTCATGCCCCGAATGCCAAAGAACCGGAAACATCTCTCAAAGAAATTCTATGCCTTTGAAATACAACTTGCAAATCGATATATTCGATGTATGGGGCATAGACTTCATGGGGCCTTTTAAAAACTCATTTGGATTCGAGTATATACTTGTTATGGTTGATTATGTATCCAAGTGGGTAGAGGCTATACCATGTCGTAAAGCTTCCACGGAGGAGTCCATCACTATGATCAAGAACGTGATTTTTCCCCGTTTCGGTACACCGAGAATCTTGATAAGTGATGGAGGAACTCATTTCACCGGAAGAACTTCAAAAGGTGCTTGTCCAAGTTGGGAATTGAGCATAGAGTCTCCACGGCCTATCACCCACAAACCAACGGACAAGCGGAGACGTCAAATAGGCAATTAAAAAGCATACTTAACAAGACCATAGAGAAGGGAGGCAAGGATTGGTCAAAGAAATTAGACGGAGCTTTATGGGCTTATCGAACGGCGTTTAAAACACCGATAGGTATGACCCCTTATCAATTCGTCTATGGAAAAGCTTGCCACCTTCCGGTTGAGTTGGAACATAAAGCCTATTGGGCGATTAAAGAGATGAACCTTGATCTCGATGCCGCGGTGGTGAAACGAAGAATTCAAATAAGCGAGCTAGAGGAGTTGAGGTTGAAAGCATATGAAAACGCAAGCATATACAAGGAGAGAATCAAAAGGTGGTATGATAAAAGATTGAAGAAAAAAGAATTTAAAGAAGGAGATAAGGTCCTCCTCTACAATTCGAGGTTTAAAACCTTCGGAAAGGGGAAATTGCAAAGCAAGTGGGACGGACCTTATGTTGTGCATTCGGTGTTCTCCAACGGAGCGGTAACCATTATGGATATAAACGGCGATCAATTTGTGGTGAATGGACAGCGGCTTAAGGTTTACTACGAACCCGATGTCGTTCCCCTTCACCATGTTGACGTCTTCACCATGGAGGAAGAGCCCGAACGTCCCGCCTAGGACGAAAAACAAGGCATCAACTTCTGTAAATAATTTTTCTTTTAGCTTTCTGGAGTTTTTCGCGAAGATTTACTGGGCCAACTTTTTCCCATGGGCTGAGGAAGAAAAAAAAAAAGGGCGGTGTGCAAAAAACCGGACCGGCCCGGCCCCCGAGGCAGGGTGGGCCGGCCGGCCCAGGCGGACCGGCCCAGGGGTGGCCCGACGCCCGATGACCCCGAATTTCGCCCGAACTGCTCCTTTTTGACTTCCTTGTTTGGTCGGAAAATTTTAAGGGAAGTGTAAAAAAGGAAAATAAGGTTCCCAGGGCTTTTCCCTCAGGACTATATATTTGGCCGAATTGGGAGCTCGAGAATCAAACCTTTCAAGCAATGTGTTGCACCCTTGTAGCAGCCATTGAGCCTCCAAGAAGCTTAGAGTTGAAGCAAGAAGCCAAGAAGCCATCGATGGAGGAGGCGATGCGATGCGAGCTCAAGCTACCCGTCAAGAGGACCGCACGTATCCGTTGCGGAGGACGTGTCCCGACCGGAGCTCTTGCATCTCGCAACCCCGTCAAAGGAGAGAAGGTCCCTACACCCGTTCGAAGGTCGGCACGTCTCCAAGGCATCAAGCGTAAAGATTACGAGGTGTCGCCGGAGCCTAAGGATTATGGGGATAGTGACTACTCCGACGATCGTAGCCCGAGCTCGTGGGCGGCCGCCGGTAGAGATGATGATGATTGGGATGAGCACCCCTATGAAAGGACTCCCGAAGGCCCCAACGGCGACGGCAACGGCGGTGGCGAAGGCAATGACAATGGAGGTGGCGACGACGGTGGTGACAACGGTGGAGATTATGGCGACGACGACCCCTTCGGATTGCATCCGGTGTGTTGTCGAGTTTGCCGTCAATCCATCGCGGATCTCTACACGTCGGCCGACGAATGTCTTCAAGCCATGGAAGCGATGAAGCAGCGTATGGAGGACTTGGAGCGCGTAGTTGAAGATGACTACAAGTTCCTTAACCGCAACGTGCGCAAGCTTTTCGGCATGGTTGGAAACATGAGAGGCAAGTGGTGCAAAACTTGCTTGAAGTACCACTAGATCTAGTTTTCCCCTTAGGATTTTTGTAAGATACGACGAGGACGTCGTATGTTTTAAGTGTGGGGGAGAGCTAGCTCGCTAGCCTTAGCTTTTGAACTTCAAGTTTAGGTTCGGTTTAATCTTCGTGTGAGAGTCTTAGCGTTTTAATAAGTCTTTAGTTTTCGAGTCTGTTTTTTAAATTTTTGCAAGCGTCTTAAATTAGTGTTGAGTCAAGAAAACCAAATAAAAAGAGTCTTTATATATATCTTTGTGTTTTATGTATTGTTTATCTTTACTTACTTGTTTGTTTAATCTTCGATTCTTGATATATGAACACAAGTATGTGGTTTGAAAACGTTCTACCGTGGTGCTTAGTGGAATCGCTACTACTTAAAGTACCCATACCGCACTTCGATCTTGAGCTTCACATGTTAGTTGTGCTATGTTCAATGCTGAAAATTGGAGGATTTCAGTTCTGAAATTTATTTTAAAACCCTTGTAATAAAGGTTAGCAAAACCTCTTTTTCCAAGTTGAGAGTAAGAAAAAATCCCTATCCAAAGCCAAGTTTATTTTTTTCGCTCCACCATAAGTGTGATTAGCGTAATGAGTTAGGCTAGGACCCTTCTCTCTTGGTGAGTTTTAATTTCGAGCAATGATCATGTCCTTGTGCTTATCTTTTGTTGCTAGCCTCGTCATATATTCAGTCCATGACTTTCACAACGAAAGTCATGAGTATCGCCGGATTCCATACCCAACCCTATACATCTCTTTTGTACATCGTATTCCTTGAACACAACCTATTTTCAAAGTTTCGTCTCGTCTCTAGCATGATTTATTTAAAAATTTCAGATTGTATGCATGCGAGGAAAGAGAGAATTGAAAGCTTTGAAAAGTTGTCAAGAGAGAGAAAAATAGAGAGAAAAAGCATGCGTATGGAAAAGAAAGAAAGAAAAAAAATCATATATGAATGAAAGAAAAAAAAGAGAAAGATGAGTTAGCAATGAAGATATGAGAGGGATGGATCAAGTGAAAGAAAAGAAAAAAAATAAAGTGTAAGGAAGGATGTCACGTTGATTGTGAGACGAAATTTTTACTCTATTTCCAACCATGTGCAATCCGACAACGAGGACATCATTGGTGCCTTGTAGTCACAATTTTCTTTTGCCCTTGCACATGTCCACCATTCTAAATCTTCTCATCCTTGATATCCCTACATATGGTTAATTCTCATGATCATTGGCTTTGAAAGGTAGACAACCATTAGAGGAAGTTCTTAGTTTGACAATATTTGTGTTGATTGCGCTAGCCCTACCTATAGCTCCACTTTTACATGATATATGAGATATTAATGGGAGGTGAGAGTTTTATAAAATTTGGTCGGGATAGCCACATCATATGAGTGACTTGAGAGAGCTTGGAGAAATGTTTTTTGTCTAATACTTGTTGCGGGAATTTTTGTTTTGAAAACCATAAAAACCCTCCAATGGAAGCAAAGGAGTAAGCATGGCTGAAATTGAAGACTTCAAGTGAAGAGTTTGAGTTGTGGGGTAAATCTTGATGTGGTAAAAGTTCTAAACGCCCATGTTTATGTTTGATTACCATTACTTTGTGTTTATGTATTAAAGATGAGGGGATTGACTAACTTGTGAAGAAGGATAAGTGGTACACGATTACATTCCTTGGACGAAGTTCTTTTACGAGTACTTGCTCGAGGACGAGCAAGAGCTAAGTGTGGGGGAGATGTTGACGGTGTATTTTGGTGCACCTAGCATGTTCATTACACTTTGGTTTGGATTTGATTATGGAACTAACCCACCACTAGGCACACTAATCATATGACAAGTTCATCTTTGTCCATGCATTTGGAAGTGTTGTGTTTATGTAGGAAAACATGGACATAAAGGACGGATTCGCAACAAGTTCAAAGGAGCATTTATGGAGTCTTGTTCGTGTTCATGAGCTTGCTTGAAATCACTTCCAATGGTGGCGAGGACCGAAGTGCTACGAGGAACACCCCCGGGGATTGAAGCGTAAAAGATCAAACTTCATGCAAAGAGAGCCTCCATCTTGATCGCGAGGATAACGGCGTCAAAATCATGCAAGTGGAGGGGGCAAAGTAGATAAGTGCACGAGGACCCACGGAGCAAAAAGGGAGACCGAACCGGGCCGAAATTGGGCACGGGCCGGCCGGCCCGGGCGGGCGGCCCGGCCACTTCCTCGCACCGGTTCGGTCCCGTCTTCCTTGCCCTCGAAGGATCTTCGACCCTAAAACCCCCGACGCGCCGCCAACACAGGGAGAGGAGTTATTCGCACCGAAGGCCATCCACAAGCTAGAGAGAGAGGAGGAGGATCTCCCGGCGGGAGATCAACCACCTCGAAGGAAGCACCCTCTCGTGGAGAAGAAGGAAGACACCGCGGAAGGGAAACCATGATCAACGGTGCCATGATCGGCACCTTGATGGGGTAATCTTCTCATTCGTCCATGGGTTGTAATCGATATTGAGATGTAATCGCACTTTGTCGGATTATCTATCTATCATCTTGTGTTGAATATACTTTCATGCTTAAGGTTAGCTACCATCTTCAATAAAGGGAGTAGAGCTCCAATGCTTCCTTGGATCCATTCAATACGCCGTGGCCATCAAAGGTCTAGTCATGAATACCTTCGCGTAGTGACGATGTACGAGAGGAGGGAAAGGGCGAAACCGTGGTCACATCCCCGATAGATAGATTGGTTTTCATGTCTTTAAGCGATTGCATGCTCTAGTATCGTAGACCCGTGGGCGAGTGTCTTCTACCTTGATCGTTTATCATTCTCTCTAGTGTAGTTTAGTTGTTTTCTAGTATAATATAGTTAGGGTTTTAGTAGCTAGTGTGTAGTTGTTGATCGAACGCTTGTAATCCCCTTGCTCCGCGGATTGACAAGAACCTTGGGAATCCCGTGGTGAAAAAGGTGTGGGGTCCGTACGCTTGCGGATCGTAGAGGGATACGTCTTTTATCCGTCAACAACAAACTAGATTAGATTGACTTTGAGGATGAACAAAAAGTTAGTAGATGCAAAACGAAAAACCAAAAGAAAACTGAAAATTACACAAAATGCAATAGAAGATCGAAACTTGATCACTTGTTCCCTGGCAACAGCGCCAGGAAAAGGGGCTTGTTGATGGTTAATAGTTGTATCAAAGTTCGTTTAGACTTGCAAGCGGACAAGTCTCCCGTCGTAGTCAAGGGACCCTTCTTCCCTCGAGTGGTGAACCCAAGGTATCGAATTCGTGGAACAAATGTGTGATGCAAGAGTTGATCTAGTAATGCCGAGAAACTTCAATCTTCGAGAGATGAAACCCTAATGCATCTAATCAAAGAACATCAAAAACGAATCTAATATACTAAAGACCGAAGGTAGCAAAAGATAGAGGGGGTAGATAAACCGATCTAGAGAGATCGGATCAAGCCTTTTGTTGAAGTTCCAAGCAAAAGAAGAAGTAGCAAGTTTAATCTCATTAGAAGCCTCTTTAAACCATGGTTTCCCGTCCGACTCTGAAAACACCCGCCTTTCGGAGCCACTGTTCTGTCACAACGCCCCCCTATTCATGCGGGTAGTCTAGGGAGAGTCCGAGGACAAGTGGAGATCTTTCGGAAGGTCAAGCGTGCACCTGTAGCCACCACGGCTACAAGAACACCCTATGTGATCTATCTCGAGAATAGATCTAAGATAAGCAAAGCAGATCGAAAACGAAGACTTCGAAGAAACACTTGATCGCTAGAAATCGGATTCAACTTGTTACATCATCTAGTACATGATAAATGAACCAAGATCACCACAGGGATCCTACCTCGATCTTGCTTCTAGCTCTGGGAACTCCGACGTGGTCTTCCTTGCAAGGTTCCCACGTCGGCTAGGGAGACCCTAGTCAACTAGCTCGACCCTCTCCTCTCCGAGATGGTGTCCCTCTCTTCTCTGCTCCTTGGTGGCCGATGACGAAATGAATTTTTTTCATGGCTCTTGACCCTAGGGCTATAAATAGCCTGAATGGCAGCTAGGTCAAAGGGGGAGGCGACTGGGCCCCAGAATAGGCCGGGTCGGCCGGCCTGGGCTGACCGGCCTGGGCCCACCTCGGCGCAGTTGCCTGCCTCCTTCACGTGGCGTCGCTTCTCGAGTCTTCTACATCCTTCCCCCTTCTGCATGTGGGCCCTTGTCGTTAGTTTCTCTCCGAGTTGGACGAAGCTCCTTGACCCGCAAGATTCAGCACTTTTCCGACTAGGTCCTTGGAGTTTGTCATCTTCTCGGGTTAGGTCCCTGGGCTTCTTGGAGTCAAGTTTGCTTCATAGCATGACTTGTACCTGAAAGAACCTTAATGTCGCCTAGAGGGGGGTGAATAGGCGTGACGACCAAATTAAACTTTTTCTCCCCTAACACTTGAGCTGATAGTGCTCCACCGGTCAGACCGGTGGCTGTGACCGGTCAGACTGGTCAAGCTTCACAGGTGACACCGGTCAGACCAGTGCGCCTCACCGGTCAGACCGGTGTAGCACAGAACACCTGCAAAAACGACTTCAAGCACCTCTTAACTTCTAGCACGAACCGAACTTGGTGTGTGGCCTTTGTAGATGATCACAAGCAAGGTAATGAGCCCTGCACACACAAGTAGCACACCCAAGTAGATCGAAGCGGAAGAAAATCAAATATGCTAGAAAAACAACTTAGAGAGTCAAACCACACGGAGAAGCAAGGATTTGTTTCCCGAAGTTCACCACCCACTAAGGAATGGCTACATCTCCGTTGAGGAGCTTGTAAGGGACAATCCCACAACAAGTCGGGTCTCTTTCAACCACTTTCCTCCTTTCCACTAAGGTGATCTTTTCCACAAAGAGGCAAGATCGCAACCCTTAAAAACTTCCCGCTTGCTCACCACAACCTTGGGAGCTAGCCGGCGACGCCTAGCCGTCTAGGAGGCAAAACTCCAAGAGTAACAAATGCTTCAAAGCTTGTAGACGCGAAACCAAAGTGCTCAAGCTATGGAAATGCTCTTGTTATCTCACTAGGTCACTCTTAAGCTCACTTTCTCAACCCAACACAAAGATTATGACTTGAAACCACAAATCTCACAAAGAGAGGGTTGGGGAGAGCCACTAAGGCTTAGAGCTAGTTAGAAAAGGCTTGGGACCTCAGCAAACTCACTAGAAACAACAACCCTCACTTGAAGAAGGCTTGGGGTATTTATACCCCTCAAAAGAGAAAACTAGTCGTTGGTCCCCGGGAGGCACCGGTCAGACCGGTGCCTCACACCAGTCAGACCGATGTTTGAAAAACTAGCCGTTGGGCTAGCGGCACCGGTCAGACCGGTGCCTCTGACCGGTCAGATCGGTCAGGCCCGAGATACCCCCCAAAAAGACCGGTGCCTCTAACCGGTCGGGCCAATCGAGCCCGAGATACCTCCAAAAACCTTTTCCTAAGAGACTAGCACTTCACCACCAAGATGAATTGACTCGGTTAGGTTAGGAGGGTTTGTTAGCACACTCTAAGGCTAGATCTCACTTAGGTCAACTAAAGAGCACTTTGACTTGGTCAACTCACTAAGTTGCATCCCTCTTGATAGTACGACATACATATACTCAAGAAAGAATTAAAAACACTCCGTTGATCTCTTTAACTTGAACAACTTCAATCTTGTCATACTTGATCGATATCCACTTGAGGGCTTTCAACATAGCCTTTGACTTGAGCACGTCCATACTTGAGCTAGTAACTTAGAATCTTTCCATATAGCATAAGAATGCACACTTCGATCCATAAGCCACTCCATATTGCCAATCTTAACAAGTTGATGACTTGCAATGCTTCCCTCGGTTAAGGTTTGAATATGATACTTGAAGACCCCACGGATGCTAGAACTTCACCTTAGCAAAACACTAATTGCGGCTTAGCTACGGCCCCAAAGATTGCTTAGTCCCTCACCCTAGACATCTCGGTTGATCTCTTCATCACTTATCCAATCCACTTTGAGTTCCACTTTGCTTCATACACAATTAACACTCATTATTATGTTCTTCTTTCAATAAACACATGAAGTCTTGCACCATATACTTGTCTTTGTCAATGTGAGCCATAATATTCATCCACAAATAAATACTTCAATGGTTTCTCATGAATATATAAAGAAAACCTGCTCACAATCTTAGACAAATTCATTAGTCCTTTAATCGCCTTGTCATTCAATTCACCAAAATCTACTTAGGGGCCTAGATGCACTTTCAATCTCCCCCTTTTTGGTGATTGATGACAACTGGATTAAAGCTTGCAAATAAAGCGTTAAAGCGCATTTTAGATTCTTAGATATAGCTAGAGCTCCCCCATAATTTGTGCTTTGAGTTGAATTTCAAAAATTTGGCCTCAAATGCCAATAGCACAAGTTCGGAAGAAAACACCTGTGAGCCCCCCTATATCTTAGAATCAGTGGAGTGCAACATGTGTGAGCGAGAAAATAAAACCCATGATGCGTATGACAAGATATGCACAAAGTAAAGATAAGTGCACTGACTGGGCAGCACCGGTCAGACCGGTGCCACTGACCGGTCAGACCGGTCTGGTATAGCCAACACACACAACTGGGAGGCACCGGTCAGACCGGTGCCCCTGACCGGTCAGACCGGTTAGGTCCAGTCAGCGCATAAAGCAACAGGAGTGTGTGCTATTTGGTCCAAGGTGATCAGGCCAAGGTTGCAAGCTGGCTTAGATCACCTTGCTCCATTTAGCCAACACAAACAAACACCATTCAATTCATGCATCACTATCTAGCAATAGAGTCCCTTAATTATTACAATAAAGTTCAAACACACAGTAGCACTCACAAAAATGTTCTCAAGTCCACTAAGATAAAGTTCTAAACTTATTACATGCCTTGTCTCAACAGCCAACAGGCACCGGTCAGACCGGTGCAGGGCACCAGTCAGACTGGTGCAACACAGACAACACAGATTTGTGTCTTTAATCCCGAATCTTCTCTCCCTTTGTCATCAAGCATCCAAGAAAGGCTTGGAGGAGAAGCAGCTGCAGATCACAGTCCCTGAGATCCGTCTCCCTGGTGAGAGCTCCCTCCTATTTGAGAATTGTCAAGAATCAAGTGCAAAGGAGAGTTTAGATAAATAGAATCTGAGATGGTGATTTGAGACGGATGAGCTATGGGTGCGCTGTTCTTACCATAGTAGTATGGATTGTAGCCAAAGATCTCAGTGGAGAAGCGAGCGCCCCAATCTTGTCCTTGTTCAAGAGGTGGAGGTGCTTGCTCTTCTTCCATGTAGTGAGATGAACCTGCGACATCTGGAGGAGGAGGTGCAAATGGTGGAGGTGGAGGAGGAACCGACGAAAAAGACCCTTGCCTTGCTAGGACTCAAAGAACATGGGCCCATATTGGTTAAGCATGTCGGAGTTGGCCCATCCTCTCATCCTATCCTCAAAGGATGCTATCTCAACGTGTGGAGACTCGGGAGATGGTGGAGAGCGAGGTGGTTGAAACCCTTGAGCATTGTGCATTAATTTCATCATGTCCCTCATTTGCTTATTCGCCCTTCTAGACCTTCGTTGCTCAACTTGGATGTCATGCTGGCTCCTACACATCCCAAATATGAAATTGAGAAATTACCGTAAAGGGGAGGTGGACCTACGAGGCCTGCCATGCTCCCAGCCTCCCCACCTGTCAGACCGGTGCTCAGCACCGGTCCCGGGACCGATGGCGGCCCCGATCCCCCGCTCGTGGGCGATCCGGCTGAGTTGTGCCCTCCTCAAAAATTCCTTCCTCATGTCCAGGTGCTTGCTCAACCCTAGGAGATGGAAGTCGAGGATTTTTGCTAGGATTGAGCTTCAAGGGCTTGTGTGTCACATTTTTCGGAAACTCCGTCTTTGCAACCTTTTCAATCATATACATGATGTATGGGCTATAGCTGCAAATCTTTTTGGGGTCCTCGGATAGATGCTTGATTTCTTGCCAAATGAAATCCCCAACACTAAATTCCGGAGCTCTCGACCTCAAAGCAACCATCAAGTTTTTCTGAAACTTTGTAATCTCAGAGGGGTTTCCATATCTAGGTGTAATAGACACCCTAATGAGCCTATTGAGTGCAGCATAGTAGGTGTAGAGATTCTTTACCCTCCCATAGTTGGCATGCTCACCTCTCGGGTACATAAGGTGCAATGCATCCTTGTCGAGCTCTCCATCATGGAGCTTCCTTAAGTCCTTGTCTCCCGCCATGATCCCAAAACACCTCAAGAACCTATGGAAGGTGCTGGAGTATTTCTGACCATTCGTCATCCAAGTCATAGCCCTCTCGGTATCAATGTATCCAAAGTGCACTGTGGCATAAAACTGGGCTATAATCTCTTTGTTCCAATCCTGTCGGAACCCCATAAGAACCTTGACCCTTTGCCTCTCACAGTTGCTTATGACTTCGTTAAAAATAGGGTCATTCTTTCTAGCCATGTGCTCCCAATCCACATATTGTGCCTTATGAGTGATTTTGGGCTTTTTGATGATCACTGTGGCATAGTAATCCTGCTGAAACTTAGCCCAAAACCTTGGATCCGACACGGTCCTAGCTTCCTCATAAGGGTTCTTATCTCTCAACTTTTTTAGGGCCTTGCTCATGCCTGCCCCGTGGTACTTAACCGGCCTGTCAGGATAGATATAAGTGGGTGGCATGATCTTCAATCTACCCTGGTCATCATCATCCTCATCCATGGCATCCACATCCTCTTCCTCATCCTCCTCATCCTCATCCTCAGCCTCGTCAGTGTCATCATCATCAGACCCAGCCTCCTGGTGCCTCCTCAACTCATACTGACCCGGAAAGGTTTGATCCTCAACATTGTCATCGCTGCTAGTGTCGGTGTCACCTCCAAGGTCAGGAGCCTCTTGTCGGTGTTTTAGACCGGCAACCTACTAAGGGGAGTACCCGAAGTAGATGAATGTGGCCTCGCCGAGATCGGTAACTCGAAGGAAGAGACACGTGGCACACAATTTAGATAGGTTCGGGCCGCGAGGTGCGTAATACCCTACGTCCTGTATGTTGCGTAGCTCTGGATTGATTGGGTACGATTACAAGATGGTGTAATTGTACGCCGTGAGATGAGATTGGATGCTAGAGAGGGGTCCCTACCTCGCCTTATATAGTCCGGGAGGCAGGGTTACAAGTCGGAGTAGGGAGAGAGTACTAGCCGAGTACGTCTAGGAGTCTTCCATACAGTGCGGGACATGTACAGCTTCCTAACCGAGTACTTCTCCTCTGTAGTCCTTGTGCTTCACGTCATCAGGTGCCGTGTAGCGCAAGCCGCGTAGTCCCAGGGGCCCACTGAGTAGTCGGTCCTGGTACCCACCGAGGTAGTGGGCCCAGGGAGGTCCATACGACAAGCCCCCGAGTACTTTGTAGTCGATAAGGACAGCTTCAAGTAGTCTTGACGGCCTTAACGAGTAGTCCTCAAGCGTCCCCGAGTACTACAAGTCAAAAGTCCTCAAGAGTAGTCGAACCATCCCGAGGCTGGAATGTACTCCAGCTGATGTCTGAGCAATCTTGAAGTCTTCTCGAGTAGTCCCAAGCGTCCTCGAGCGCTGCCCTTGAAGGTCTTCAAAAATGCCCGTGTTGTCTTGAAGCCGAAGCTGATATGGAAGTGCGATTGCAAAATCGCACTCCATATGGAGTAGCCCCCGAGCCTTAGGTTGAGTCGTAGGCTCTGGCTGAGGGTCCATTTGAAGTCTTGGCAAGAATATCCCGAAAAATCCGGAGAGAAAAAACCGAAGGACACGTGGCACGGAGCCCCCGAGCCTTGAGTCGAGTACTTCCTCTCGAATTGAAAGGTCATCTTGTAGAATGTGTCCTGAGATGCTCCTGAGTCTTGTCGCTTCCCAGGTAGTCGAGTAGAAGTAGCCGAGCCCCCGAGGTGAGGCGCGTCGACTAGTAGAATACGAAGAGTCACGCGCGGCCGCTGAGTCAGCCGAGCGCTGACTTATCCATCCGGCCGTTGGAGGACCGTTTTGGCTTATAAATAGAAGCCAAAACCCTTAGGGGTTTTCACCCATCGCAGTTGTAGCCATTTTGAATAGATCTTGGCCAGAATCGCCGCCAGCACACGCCACAGCTGTTGTAGATCTGAGCGCGCCGCTAGAGAGAGCCACCGCGGTAGCCCCCGAGCGAATGCGCGTGAAGACGCCGTTCACCTGGAGGATGAAACCATCGCCGTCCAAGACCGCGAAGGCCACCGGGGGAAGAAGAGGAGCCGCGACGAAGCCACCGAATCTGCCACAGGAGCAGCGCCGCCGATGTCTCCACCGCGGCCGGATCCGAACCGCGAGTGGAAAAAGTCGAAGGCGAAGACCGAGGACTTGCTGGCCCTCCTCAATAGCGGATTCATCTGGGAGAAGGAGGTGGATATGTGGAGGGCCGCCGCCGGGGATCCGTACCCGATGGAGAAGAGCGAAGACGAGATCCCGATGTTCTCGCGCTTCGCGGAGCGCGGAATCGCGCGTCCGGCGAGCGACTTCTTCAAAGGCCTCGTGGGGTACTACGGCATCGAGTACCTCAACCTCAACCCCAACGGTATTTTCCACACCGCTGTCTTTGTCCACTTCTGTGAAGCATTTCTGGGGATCAAGCCCCATTGGGTCTTGTTCCGAAAGTTCTTCCGGGTGAAGCCGCAGCCGAGCGCCAGCAACCCACGAGTAGTCGGTGGAGCGGGAATCCAGATGCGGGAGGACGCCGCCGAGCAGTACCTCTCGTACAAGCTCATCGACTCCAACCAGGATCGGAAGGCGAAATGGTTCTACATCACGAACCATCACCCAGGGTTGCCGGCCGAGCAGAAGCGCCCAAACATCGCCCGTGGTGGAACACGGAGCCCACGATGCAGGAGGGGATCCAGCTCCCCGAGCTGTTGGCGCGGATCAAGGCGCTGAGAGAAGCCGGGCTGAGGGCTGAGCACGTGGCCTTCAGCTTCATGAAGCGCAGGGTGCAGCCACTGATGGCTCGCGACACCCTAGGATTCGAGTACACCGGCGACGACGACACGTCTCGGATGCCGGGAGACGAAGTCGACGACGACGACATTGTCGATAGGCTGACGCGCATCTTCAAGGACATGCCACCGTACACGGCGTGCCCTGTCCCGGAGTACTCCGCCGCGCGCCCGTCAAAGGAGGTAAGTAGCCATACTCCCCTGTCGAGTACCCATTCCGTGTGAGTAGTCGCGCTAACGAGTTGTGTCTTGCAGGATGACTTGAAGAAGTTCATCTCCGAGCCGCCGCCGCCCCCTCAGGTAGTCGAGATCCCAGAGAAAGGGAAGACCAAGGCCAAGGAGCGACGGGAGGTCGGCGAAGTGGACGACGCCGTAGTCGTGGAGGACACGTCCGACGAGGACGATGATGAGGAGACGCTGCAGGACCGCTTCCAGCTGCGGTCGAGGTTCAGCCGTCCTGGCCTACCTCACGTGCCCCTCGTGCAAGATCCGCCGGCTAGCCTGGAGGCTAGTCTGGCTGCGCCGCCACGGAAGCCGCGCAACCCCGCCCGTAAGCGGGTGACGAAGAAGTTGAAGGTCTCTGAGACCACACCCCAAGAGGTAAGACGTCTTGAGTAGTGTAGTCGAGTACTAGTCTCTCGAGTTCACTTGCTGATGACTGAACGTCCTTGCTTGCAGGAGGTGCCGCCTATGGATCCCGTCGAGCAGGGCGATGAAGGCGAGTGGGACACGGTGGGGGAGCCCGCTGGAAGTCGTAGCCCAGCCCCCACTGTCGAAGAGCTCCTGGCGCAGATGGAGCGCCAGCCCTCTGCTCGTCAGGAGAGCACGGAGCCCGCAGCCGCCGCTGCAGAAGAAGTGGTGGTCGTTGGGGCGCAGGAGAGCGCTGCACCGGCTGTTGTTGCTGCAGAAGAGGCAGCAGCCGCAGGGGCGCAAGAGGAGGCGCCCGCCGAGGGTGGACTGGTGGACATCACCAGCATCCTTGGCGCCCCGACTGTGACGATAATCCGGTCAAGCTTGTAAGTGCTGGATCTTCCCGAGTAGTACTTGGTGTAGTAGTCGAGCTTGATTGACAACCAATTTGCGTACTTCTGCAGGAAATCAACAGATCTGTCCTGGGAGGGGGATGAACCCTCCACAGCGGTGGCGGAGGAAGAAGCCGCGCCGCCCGCCGAGGAGTCCACTCCAGCCTCGCAGGGAGAGCCCGAAGCGCCGGCTACTGAGGCTACGTTGCCCGAGGCCAGCGTGGTCAAAGGTAAGTACTCTGCTGAAGCTATAGTGCTCCCCAAAGAGTAGTCGCAGTCGCTAATGCACTTGTCTTCTTCTTGACAGGCGCTGAAGCCGAAGGGAGCGACATCCCAGCGGCGGTGCCCATGCAGAGGTTGACACCACAAGTGCCGGAGGCGCCGGAGGAGCCCCCGAGCAAATGGAGGTAGCCGCCGAGGAGGCCGCCATGGTGACCGGAGGAGAGGAGGCCATCACGCCGCCAGAGCCTGCTCTGGAGGTGGTTGTCCGCTCCCCGGAGATCCAAGACGCGGAGCCCATCCGCTCTGCGCCGATGACTGAAGCTGCCACAAGTAGACGTGGCGGGGTGGAGTCGCTGGCGGACGACTTGGTCGACCCGGCAACGGTGGCCAGGCACCTGGAGGCGGTCCGCCAGGCTGAGCAGTGGATGAAGGTGAGTAGTCGTAACTCCTGAGTAGTCAATCCGTAAGCGTTGAGTACTCATTTGACATGTGTTGTCTGTGCAGGACGTCGTGGGAAGGTCCCGCGAGAAGTCTAGCATGCTGCAAGGCTTCGGCGACGCGGTGCTTCGGGCTGAAGCGCTGGAGGAGCAACTCTTGAAGTCGCGGAAGCACGCGGCCGCCATGCAGTCCAAGCTTGACACCGCCTTCGCCAAGTACCACAACGACATCCAGGAGATGCAAGCGAAGAGCGACGACTTGGTGCGGAAGAACAAGTCACTCCGCAACAAGAACAAAGGTACACCATTCGTCTTTGTTGAGTAGTTGTTGGAGGTCGATAGGTAGTCTAACCCGCTGCGCCTTGTTGTTTTGCAGAGCTTGAGACCCGGGTTGAGCAGTTGAGGGCTTCAGAGACAGACATGAAGAACCTCTTCTATCGGGAGCAGGAGGCCCGCCAGGTACTCGAGCTAGACTATAAGGAGCTTGCCTTCGAGTGCGACAAGCACATGGAGCTTTGTATTGCTTCCGATCGTGACCTCGTCAACTGCTACAAATCGTTGCAGAAGTTGAACGAGGACTACGAGGCGCTGCGGGCCCAGCTGAAGGAGCTCGAAGAAGCCGCCCTCCCCATTGCAAGACTCTTGGTGTCGGTGCGGAATATGGTCCCGACACTAACCAGTAGATAGCGCCTAGGTCTATCCCTCAATGGTCGATGCCAAGCAACAAATGACACAAGGTTTTATCCTGGTTCCGGCCGAGGGGGCCGTACGTCCAGCAGGGGCGTGCTCGTGGCACTATATTGCTCAGCACCGGGGGTGCTTGTAGTGGGGCAAGTACAAGCAAGGCGGGAGAGGAAGCGTGGCTTCCAAGTCCCTGGGAGAGTGGCTGAAGATGTTGTGGGAGAATAAGAGAGTGAGTGCACGGTGTGCTATGTTGATCCGAGCTCCTTCCTCCCCCCCCGCGGTGGGGGCTCGCCTCCCCTTTTATAGGCCAAGGGGGCGGCGAGTTACATGCACGCCGCGCTATCCAGCTACGTGGGGGTGAACGTCGTGCTACGCTGTAGAGTGGGCGGCCGTCCGGACGATCTTCGCAGCGATCTGGCCATGATGGCCTATGTCGTACCCGAACAGTGGCGGTTCGAGGGTAGGAGGGCGGCAGATGGTGGTGGCGTCCTCCGATAGGCTTCGAGGGAGGTGCTGATGATGGCTGGTACGGGGCACAAGAGCAGGCAGAACGGCGTTCCTTCCCAATGCGCTCCGCGGTAGCGGAGTGGTTCTTCTGCGGCGCGGGCGTGCGCACGCACGCGCGTGGGTACGGTGGCCACGCCGTCGCGGTGGCGGGGATGGCGGTCCACCGGCCTAGCGCCTCTACCTAACCCCCGTAGGGTCACAAGAAAGTGAAGAGAGCGAGGGTGCGCCGGCCCCCCTTCGAGGGTCGGGCGCGTTAACCGTGCGCGAAGCGTGCGCGCGGTGTCACGGGACCGACACCGGCCGTACCGCACGGTCCCTTCCCACGGTGGCGGGGATGGGCGCCTCCTTGGGGAGTTGGTGCGGCGGCACGGGGCGCGAGCCCCGGCGCATGATGACGCCGGTCCCGCGGCGTCGGGGCGTTAAATGCCCGTGTACGGGGCCGGCGCATGTGTGCGGGGGCGCCCGTGAGCGTGGCGGGCCCCGGCCGAGGGCGGAACGGACCCTCGAGCGGGACGAGACCCGCTCGAGGGGGGGTGAGCCCTCGAGCGGGGGCGGGACCACTCGTGGGGGGAGTTGCCCCTCGAACGGGCGGAACCGCCCGAGGGGGGGGAGCGCACCCTCGAGCGAGGCGGGAGCCCGCTCGAGGGGATTTCTAAGAGGGCCGTCTTGGTGGGCCGTCGGAGTCCCGTGGCTTGGGCCGTGTCCTGCATGGTTAGTCACCTGCATGGTTAGGCTTAACGTGTTTCGGTACTGGGATTTAAGTGAGGGTTTCCCCATTGTTTAAGGGGACCCCTAGGGCGGTCCCCGACAGTAGCCCCCGAGCATCCGCGCCCATTGAGGCTCCCGCGGATGCGGAGCCTACTAATAGGACGTTCTTCCCTCCTTGTTTGCGAATGCTTTCCGTGGGGCCGCGTCGGCGGACCCGCGGGTCTAGCCCCCCGAAGCCTCGCAGAGGTGTGGGTTCTCTGCAGGGGGTTAACCGCGAGAACTTTGGTCGAAAGGCGTGGCACATATGCCAACCGGCATCGGCGGTATTTCAGCCGGCTTCGGGGGTGCACGCTCCCCTGTCCTTGGTCTCCCGGCGGGTGCAATTTCAAGGAGGTGTAGCCGTGCGTCAAGCCCCCGAGCCTTGGCCCGTTCGAGGCGATCGGGTCGAGTCTGACGACTTGTTTTTTAACGCGCCCTCGCCCGTCCCTCCGCGGGACGGAGGGTGAGGTTTCCGCGACTCCCATCGAGCGGGTCGCGAATCGCGGATTCCTCGTCGAGCTGCTAGCGGGTGGTTCAAGTGGACGCCCATGCCCCGTTCGATAAGGGTAGGGCTGCGCGGTCGGAGACACGTCCATGGAAGCGCTTGCGTGGGTTTGCTAGGTGGGGCTCGGTCCCGTTCGCTAGGGACCGAGGGCGCGGAAGCTCTCCCTCGGTGGGATCCCCCCGCTAGGCTGCCCTCGGCGGCTCTCGAACACGACATGTGGGGCACCCTCGAGCCAACGGGCTCGAGGAACGGCTCGAATGCGCGTGCCCTCGTCGTCCCTAACTCGCGATCCGTGGCGCTCCGTTCGAACCCGTCGAGGGTCGGGCTTCGAACCTCGATCGGTAGGGCCATGCGGGGGTGGCGCCCGGGCGGCCCCGGTCTTTTCTCGTTTGCGGCCGTCGAGGGGTACGGGCGAGCCGGCCCTCGAGGCGCTGGTTGGTAGCACAGCGTATGTGCCTTCTTTTAGAGGGTTGACATTGTCTCGAGCCTGAGGCTCGCTCCGCTCGAGGGTTTTGCGTGGCATGGGTGCCCGCGGGCCTGCTCTACATCGAGCAGGTCCCGGGCGACCTTCTCACGTCGATATCCCATCGAGGGTTGACGTAATCTTGAGCCAAGGGCTCGCTCCGCTCGAGGGTTTTACGTGGCATGGGTGCCCGCGGTTGCCTGCTCTACATCGAGCGAGGTCCCGGCGACCTTCTCACGCCGATATCCCATCGAGGGTCGCTTTGTTTGGAGCGGGGGGTCGTGCCGCTCGAGGGTTTTACGTGGCATGGGTGCCGTGGTTGCACTGCTCTACATCGAGCGAGGTCCGGGCGACCTTCTCACGCCGATATCCCATCGAGGGTCGCCTGCGCTTCGAGGCGGGGGTTCGCCCCGCTCGAGGGTTCTCCTTGCTTGGCAAGGGACCCGGGCATTTAAGTGCCTTGCGGTCGTGGCCGCGGTTTTGCGGCGCGGGGCGCGCCTTTTTAGGCGGCCGGCGCGCGCGCGCGCGTAGTGGGCGGCGCGGCGGGCGGACGTGACGGTTTTGCCTCGGTTCTTTGCCGGTCTTTGCTTTAATGATGACCCGCTGCGGTGTTATAGCCGCTTAGCTTCTCACCATTTTCGGTCCCCCGTCCCTTCGCCTTCGTCTCACTCTTGCTACCGCGCGGTGTCGCCACTAGAGCTTTTCTTCCGTTTCTCGTCCTCCGTCCTCGCGTTCCTTTGCCTTCTCCATGGCGCCGCCTCAGCTTCCCCTCACGATTTTGGAGCCGTATGCCTGGGAGAGGTCGACGGTGACGCGGTTGGCGCTTGGTGAGCTGGTCGCCGCCGGCCTGCTGGCGGCCAATGAAGACGGGCGCCCGGCTGAGTGGATCGTGCCACCGGCTGCAGACCACGAGCCCAACCCACCGGAGGGCTACGTGGTGAGCTTCATCCGCTACCACGAGCGGGGCTTCACCGCGCCGGCAAGCACCTTCATGCGGGCGATGTGATACTACTACGGGGTGGAGCTGCACAATTTCGCCCCCAACGCGATCTCGCAGGCGGCCACATTCGTGGGCGTCTGCGAAGGGTACCTGGGGATCCCAGTCAATTGGGAGCTCTGGGTACACCTTTTCCGCGCGGAGCTCATCACGCAGCCCACGACGGAGCCAAGGACCCGCGCGCGATGCGCGCCGGCGGGGATGTCGCTTGCCCTGTGGGGGCAATTCAAGGACGTCTACATCCCCTGCACCATGACGACGAACAACGCCGGCTGGGAGCGGGGATGGTTTTATCTGCGCAACGCCGAGCCCGGCCTTCCCCCCTACACCGGCCGGGTGTTCAAGGAGAGGCCTGCCTCCTGGGGCTACGGGGTGTCCACACCCCAGCATCGGAGGCGGCGGGGAGTCGGTCTGGCCGCGGCGCAACGCGCGGCGAAGATGGGGCTGAACGCGATGGGCGTCCTCGCCTTCCTTCATCACCGGCGGATCGTGCCGTTGATGGAGAGGCCGCTCTGCATCTTCGAGATGACGGAGACGGCCAACCCGTCGACTCAGCGAGGTCGCGGATGCTCTGTCGCCCCTCGAGCGGCCGTACGCGCTCACCGGGCGCGGAGCGCCGTCGACACCCCCGGTGCCATCGCCGCGGGGGCGGACCCCGTGGGACATCGAGATGCTCCCCACCGGCCCGTTGGTGAGTATGGTTCTTGATTTTGTTTTGGTTTTTTAGCGTTGCCTTTGCCTCCCCGACACGCCTTTGTTGCTTCCGTGTACGGTGGTGACCTTCACCATCGCCAAGTCCGTCCCGCCTACCCCCGACTCCCGTGCGCTCGGCGGGCGGCGCGGCGGGAGCGGCGGCGGAGCGGGCGGCGCGCAGAGGGAGCATGCGAGGCGTCGTCAAGCGCGCCGCGGCCGGCGGGCCGCGGAGTACCGGCGGCGCGAGGAGGCGGGGCTCTCCTCCCCGGATATCGAGGAGCCCTCGTCTTCGGAGGAGGACGAGGAGGAAGAGGGCGGGGGGAGGGCCCCTCCGACGGGTGGCGGCCCGGCGCCTCCGTCGCGAGACCCGGCGCGCGCGTCAGGGGCGGCTTCGCCGGGGCGGGCGCACCGGCGCCCGCCGCCGGGCAATCGACATCGGGGCGGTACGCGCCGCGGAGGTGCCGGCGCGCGCCAAGGAGGCACGCGCGGCGGGCGCGCCCGTGCGCTCGTCAAGCGTGCCGCGCGCGCGGCGTCATCGTCGAGGGGCGCAACGGCGGGCGTGCCCGCGCGCGGGCGAGCGTGCCCCGCGCGCGCGGTGGCGGCGGCGGGAGGTGCGGCGTCGGGGCGCGCCCGCGCGTGGGGTGGGGCGTGCCGTGCGCGCGGCGGAGCCATCGGGAGGCGCTTCGGCGGGCGCGGCCGGCTGCGCCGGCTTCGTCGCGCGAGGCCTCGAGGGAAAAGGAAGCGGGCCTTTTCCTCTCGCGAGGTAAGGAGCCTTGTCCTCCTTCGTTTGGTTTGGTTCGTTGGTGATCGGGGTGATTTAACCCTTCGTCCGTGCCTGCGCGGGGGTGGTGCCAACCGTTCCTCCGCTTGCACCGGCCAAGGTGCGAGGACGGACGTATCGATCCCCACCCCGGCGGCGCTCGTCGAGGGGGTCGCGCCGGGGGCAAGCACGACGGCGGGCACGAGCTCGCAAGGCCCGGCCGGGGCCTCGAGGCCCGGCCGGCGGACCAGCCCGCGCCGCGGCGCGGCCGAGAGGTTGCCGGGGGGCGGCCGGCGCCGGTCGGCGCGGAGACACAGGCCACGGCGGCGGCCATGGTGGAGGTGCGGCCCGCGGTGGCGGCCGTCGCGGAGGGAGGTGGAGCGGGCGCAACCTGCGGGTGCGCCCGTGGATGCGGCGGTGCGGCGGAGGTGGCGGACACGGCGCCACATCGGGCGCCGTGGCCGCGGAGGCGCGGTGGAGGTGCGGCGGAGGGCGGCGCAAGCGGCTGCGCCCGCCGGCGATCTTCGGGCGGAGGTGGTGGAGCTCTCGGATGACTCCCCGCCGCACGGGTGGAATCGGTGGGCCGGGCCCGGCCCACGAACTCCCCCGAGCCCCGGGAGGGGGGCCCTCGTGAGGCGGCACGAGGGTCACATGGTGGTGGGGGGCCGAGGACATGGTGCGAGGGACTCGTCCTCCCACGCCGGCCGCCCCGCCCGGTGGAGGGGGGCCGTCGAGGATCCCCCTGCGTTTGCGGACGCCGGGGGGAGCGGGAGCTGCGGGGCGAGCTCCGAGCCACGGCGCCACGCTCAACCGCGCGCGCGAACGAGGCGGCGCGGGTCCATGGCGGCCGGCCCGGCTCGTCTTCCGGGTGAGCCATGGTTGCTCGTCCCTCTTCCCTTTTTGTTTTCGTATCTTGCATTCAAGTCTTGGCGCTTACGGGATTTGGTGTGTGGATGCCAGGAGCTCGAGCGCCGTGCCCATGACAAGTACGACGCCTTCGACCGGGTGAACGCCGAGGCCCACCGGCCTCCGGGAGCGGTGCAGCGCTTTCGACGCGCTTGCAGACGCCCTTAGGACGCCGGACGGCCGGTTGGCGTACGGGCCCCGGCTCGGCCCCGACGAGCTCCCCGAGAGCTCGGGCGGGGGCACGGCGCGTCGCTCGAGCCTCGAGCGGGTTCGCGCGGCCCTCTTCGATCGCGACGAGGCGGCGGAACGCGCGCGCGGATGCGGGAGAAGGCGCGGACGCCGGCCGCCAGCGGGAGGCGGAGGTGGTCACCGCTCGCGCCGAAGCCGGGAGCTCCGCACGTCGCTCGAGGGCGCGGGCGCAACGGCGCCGGGCCGAGGAGCGGGCGCGCGGGTTGGAGCGACGCGCCAAGGAGGCCGACGACACGAGTGCCGCCCTCGACGCCAAGGCCGCGGCCCTTGTCCCGCGCGTGAGGAGCGGCTCTCGCAAGAGAGCACCGCCCGCCAAGGGGCCGAGGAGCGGCTGCGGCGAGGGCGAGCCGCCCTCGTCGATGCTCGTGCAGCGCTGGAGCGGGAGCGCGCCGCCCACGAGGGGACGCGGAAGTCGTTGGAGGAGCGGAGCACCGCGCTCTCCAAAGTTGAGGACGAGGCGCTCGTGCTCAGCATCAGCAACGCCAACCAGGAGCTGGCCCTCCGCGAGCAGGGCGAAACCGTCCAGCGCCTCGAGCTGTCGGTCGAGGCCGTGCGCCGGGACTTCGAGATGGAGAGGAAGCAAGTCGAAGGTGAGCCACTGTTTGACTCTTGCTTGTTGGTTTTTCGTTTGGAAACTCGCATTCCCTTTTTCTGATTTCTTCTTGTCTTGTCGATCCCAGGCTTGCGTACCGCCTTGGGGCACGCGTCTGAGCGAGTCGAGGCGCTGCAGGCTTCCTACAACTCCTCCGGCGGGAGGTTGCGGGAATTGCGCGATGCGGCCATCGAGACCTGCCACGTCGTCGAGGAGGGCGAGGCCCAGGCCGGCAGCTCCCTGGCCAGCCGTCTGCGTGCCCTCGGTGGCCATGTCACCGAGCGGATGCGTCGGGCGTTGCAGCTGGGTGTCCAGAAGGCCCTCGGAGTGGTGCGATCCCACTACGAGGTTAACTTCGAGGCGCTGGCGGAAGGCTACGTCGTGCCCGAGGGCGTCGAGGATGAGGTCGCCATGGAGCGCGCGGATGCGCTCGCTGCTGACGCCGCCGGGTCGCTCGCCGAGGCCTTCGAAGAATTCCTCTTCCCGGACGCCGCCGATGCTGCTGCTCCTCCCGCCTGAAAGCAGTTGGGCGCTAGGCCCATTTTTTGTTTACGTGTATCAGAATTCTGGCCTCGTGGCCTTTTGTAAACAAACAAGTTGTCTTGTGAACATGAGCGATTCTTGTAAATGAAGTTGTTTGTTTATTACGCTTTTTGTTTCTCCTTCTTCCTGAGTAGATTCTAGTTAGGGGAGTTCGATTTTCGTAGGGGGCCCGCTGGGTTGGAGGCGAGAGAGAAGGGCCATAGCCACGCGGCGTAGGCTATCTCTGGCTCGCACGCTCCTTCCGCTGTGCCGCCTGCGCCCTGTTCGAATCGTGGCTCGAAGTTGAAGTAGGAAACAAACTTAGCGCGTGTTGTTTTGTTTTTTGCGCGAAAAAATGGGACCACTTTGGGGGGGATGTCCCCAGCAGTAGCCCCCGAGGGTAACTTGGGTTTCAGGGGAAAGCCGAGTTGCCCTTTTATTAGACTTGGAGCGTTTACATAGTTGACACCAACTGGGGCGTTGGCCATGTGTTTTTACAACAGAAAGTACTTGGAAAAATCCTAGCTAAGGGTAGAAGCGACGTAGCTGTTGGATGTTCCAAGCGTTGGTGAGCTCTTCGCCGTCCTCGTTGGCCAGCTTGTATGTGCCCGGCTTGAGTACCTTCACCACGACGTAGGGTCCCTCCCATGGGGGCGACAGCTTGTGGCGCCCTCGGTTATCTTGGCGCAGCCTTAGGACCAGATCCCCCTCGCTGAAGTCCCGCCGACGTATCTTGCGTGCTTGGTAGCGTCTTAGGGACTGCTGATACCTCGCGGAGTGCATTAAGGCTACGAGGCGTACCTCGTCCGAGCCGGGTCCGGCGAGTCCTCGCGGGCTCGGCGGTTAGCATCCTCGTCGTAGCCTCGAACCTTGGGCGACCCGTATTCTAAATCCGTGGGCGGGACGGCCTCCGCGCCATGGACTAGGAAAAATGGGGTGAACCCGGTGGCTGCGCTTGGGGTTGTCCTTAGGCTCCACACGACCGCCGGTAGTTCTTGGAGCCATTTTCGCCCGCATTTGTTGAGTGGTCGAAAATTCGGGGCTTGAGGCCCCGTAGGATTATGCCGTTGGCACGCTCTACTTGGCCGTTGGTCCGTGGGTGTGCCACGGCCGCCCAATCCACGCGGATGTGGAACTTATCGCGGAGAACTCCAAGAACTTCCGCCCGTGAACCGGGGACCCGTTGTACGTGATGATGGAGTTTGGCACTCCAAAGCGGTAGACGATGTCGGTGAAGAACGTGACCGCCCTGCTCGGCCCTTAAATTCGTGATGGGGCGCACCTCCACCCACTTGGAGAATTTGTCGATCGCGACTAGCGGGGTGGGTGAAGCCCCCGGCGCCTTCCGCGGGGGCCCGATGATGTCCGGCCCCCACACGGCGAACGGCCATGTGACGGGGATGGTTTGCGGTGGCGTGAGCGGGCGAGGTTGGATTTGCGGGCGTAGAACGGCACCCTTCGCAGGTGCGTACGATTTCGCCGGCGCGTCCGCGACCGCGGTAGGCCAGTAAAAGCCTTGGCGGAACGCGTTGCCGACGAGGGTGCGGGGTGCGGCGTGGTGGCCACAGATCCCCGCATGGATGTCCCGTAGGAGCTCGCGCCCCTCGGGAATGGGCACGCACCGCTGTAGGATGCCGGAGGCGGCGCGCTTGTACAGCTCGCCGTCGACGAGGGTGAATGACTTGGCCATCCTGGCGATGCGCCTAGCCGCGGCCCGGTCTTCGGGGAGTTCCCCTCGAGCGATCCAGGCAATATACTTCTCCCGCGGTCCGCCGGACGGGAGCCGGCTCGATGTCCATCGCGACGGCCTCGTGGGAGCCGTACCCCTCGAGGAGGGGAGAGCACGTACGCCTTGTTCGAGGGGTCCTCATCCATGGGTTCCGCACCCGCCGGATTCGAGGGAGCTCCCGAGGGTCCGTCGTGGCTCGAGGGGTAGGGCTCGAGGCGGCCGAGGGTTGCGCTACGTCACGCGCGAAAACGTTCGGGGGAACGGTGACCCGCCCGACGCGATCTTCGCCGCTCGTCCGCTTCCTCGTTGTACCGGCGAGGTACGTGATTAAGCTCGATGCCGTAGAACTTGTCTTCGAGGGCCCGCACGGCTTTACAGTAGGCCTCCATCTTGTCGTCGTGGCAGCTCGCGTTCTTCATGACTTGATCGATCACGAGCTGCGAGTCCCCTCGCACGTCGAGGCGTTTGACGCCCAACTCAATGGCGATTTTGAGGCCGCAGAGGAGGGCCTCGTACTCAGCCATATTGTTGGACGCGGGGAAGTGGAGGCGCCTTTGCGTAGCGCATGTGCTCCCCGAGGGGTGACACGAAGAGCGGGCCCGCGCCCGCTCTCGTCTTCATCACCGAGCCGTCGAAGAACGAGTCCGGCACTGCGCGGAATCCGAGGGGGGCGGCGGTCTGCGTGTCTGTCCACTCGGCCGACGAAATCCGCCAGGATTTGCGACTTAATGGCCTTGCGCGGGGCGTAGGCGAGCATTTCGCCCATCAGCTCCACGGACCACTTGGCGATCCTTCCTGCGGCGTCGGGGTTGCGGATGATTTCTCCTAGCGGAAAAGAAGAAACCACCGTGACAAGGTGGGCCTCGAAGTAATGGCGGAGCTTGCGCCGCGCAAGGACTACCGCGTACAGCAGCTTCTGGACCTGGGGGTAGCGCGCCTTCGTGTCCGACAGGACTTCGCTGATGTAGTAGACCGGCCTTTGCACGGGCAAGGCGTGCCCTTCCTCCGCACGCTCCACGACGATCACGGCGCTGACCACCTGAGTGGTTGCGGCCACGTAGAGCTGCAGGGGTTCGCCGTCTCGCGGCGGCGTGAGGATTGGAGCGTGCGTCAGAGACGCCTTCAGCTTGTCGAGCGCGTCCTGGGCCTCGGCGGTCCAAGAGAAGCGCTCGTGCTTCTTGAGCAGCCGGTAGAGGGGCAGGCCCTTCTCACCGAGCCTCGAGATGAAGCGGCTTAAGGCGGCGAGGCACCCCAACACCTTCTGCACCCCTTTGAGGTCCCGAATCGGACCCATTCGTTCGAGGGCCGCGACCTTTTCAGGGTTGGCCTCGATTCCCCGCTGGGAGACGATGTATCCTAGGAGCATGCCCCGCGGCACTCCAAAGACACATTTTTCGGGGTTTAGCTTGACCCCGTTGGCCCGTAGGCAGCTGAACGCGACGCCAAGGTCGTTAACCAGGTCGTCCGCCTTCCTGGTCTTGACGACGATGTCGTCCACGTAAGCCTCGACCGTCCGCCCGATGTGATCCCCAAAAACGTGCTGCATGCAGCCGATATGTTGCACCTGCGTTTCGAGGCCAAAGGCATCGTGACGTAACGAACGTCCCGAACGGTGTGATGAACGAAGTCGCGAGCTGGTCGGACTCCTTCATTTTTATTTGGTGATATCCCGAATAGGCATCAAGGAAACAGAGCAGTTCGCACCCAGCAGTTGAGTCAACGATTTGATCTATGCGTGGCAGAGGAAAAGGAACTTTGGGGCACGCTTTATTAAGACTGGTATAGTCTACACACATCCGCCACTTCCCATTTTTCTTCTTTACAAGCACAGGATTGGCTAGCCACGTAGGGTGGAATACTTCCTTGATGAATCCGGCCTCGAGGAGCTTCGCGGCCTCCGCTCCGATTGCCCGTCGCCGCTCCTCGTCGAAGCGGCGCAGCCGTTGCTGCACGGCGCGGGCGTTTGGCAGGATGTCAAGGGAGTGCTCGGCGACTTCCCTCGGGATGCCTGGCATGTCCGAGGGGCTCCACGCGAAGATGTCGGCGTTGGAGCGGAGGAAGTCGACGAGCACTGCTTCCTATTTCGGGTCGAGGGTCGAGCTGACCCTCAACGTCTTGCCCTCGGGGCCGAGGGGTCGAGGGGGACCCCTTTGGTCTGTTCGGCGGCCTCGAAGGTGCCGACGTGCTTGGCCGCGGAGTTGAGGTCCTCGTTGACCATCTTCTCCAGCGTGTTGACCAGCGCTTCATCCAGCGCTAGTGCCTCTGCATGTTCCACGCACTCGACGTCGCAGTCGAATGCGTGCATGATAGACAACCCGACGGTGATGACGCCGGCTTAGGGACCCGCATCTTCATCTTCGGTACGTGTAGTTGGGGACCGCCATGAATATGGCATAGCATGGTCGCCCAAGTATGGCATGGTAGGCCCCTTTGAACCCCACCACCTCGAAGGTGAGGGTTTCCTTACGGAAGTTCTTGGGGGTACCCGAACCGGACGGCAGCGGGATCCGCCCGAGGGGTTGAACCTCGCTGCCGGGCGCGATGCCGTGAAACGGCTTCGTCTTCGGGCCGCCGGCTGGTCCACCCAATCCCCATCGGGTGTAATGTATGCGCGAAGAGGATATTGAGGCTCGCTGCCTCCGTCCATAAGGACCTTCGAAAACCGGCGTTCCCAATGATGGGATCGACCACCAGCGGGTACTGGCCCGGGTTCGGGATGCGGTTTGGGTGGTCGTCCCGGCTAAAGGTGATGGCATCCTTCGACCAGTTGAGGAAGGCCGGAGGGCGCCCTCTCCGCGGCGAGGACTTCGTGTCTCTCCTTCTTGCGCTCGCCGGTCGACATGTCGACGCGTAGGTCCCCCCGAAGATGAGGAACACATTTTCGACGGCGGGGGAAGCCACCCGCGTCGCCATCGCCCCCATCTTTCTTGGCCTCTCGCCTCCTTCGCGCGGCACGGCCGTAGAACTTCTTGAGCATGTCGCACTTGCTCAAGACTATGGTTCACGGGAGTCTTGTGGTAGGGGCATGGCTTCTTCATCATGTCGTCAAACACCCCCGGCCTCGAGGGAGCCGGTCGAGGGCCCCGTCGGCCGGCCGGGTCAACGGCGAGGGCCTCGGCGTTGCCGCCGTTGCGCCCGCCCGCGCGCCTCGCGGCGCGGCTTCTTCCCCTTCTTGCCCCGCTTGTCGTTGCGGCGCGGCTCCTTGGACCCGCCGCCCTCCGCGGCGTGTCCTCCGAGCGCTTGCCCTTCTTGCCGCCGAAGATTGCCCCCACGGCCTCCTCTCCGAGGCGAAGCCGGTGGCGATGTCGAACGGCTCGTTTGAGTCCGTAGGCGGGCTGCGTCCCGGCCTCGCGCACGAGGTCCCGGCACGTGGTGCCCTCGAGGAACGCGTGCACGATCTCGGACCGTGCCACGCCGGGGGAGCTCCGTGCGGCGCTTGGAGAAGCGCCGTATGAAGTCCCGCCGAGCGACTCGCCGGGCCCGCGTGCGGGAGCGCGGTCCCAGGAGTTCCCGTGGCGCACGTACGTGCCCCGGAAGTTGCCCACGAACGTGTGGACTAGATCGTCCCGGTATGGATCTGCGGCGGCGGGGCAAGTGCTCGAGCCATGTCCGGGCCGCGTCGCCCAGATGCAGGGGCAAGTTGCGGATGATCACTTCGTCGCTAGTGGCCCCGCCCAGCTGACAGGCTAGGCGGTAATCGTTGAGCCAGACGCGGGGGTCCGTTTCCCCGTTGTATTTGACGATCGTCGAGGGCTGACGGAAGCGTTGGGGGAATGCTGCCGTGCGGATCTCCCGGCTGAACACGCGGGTGCCCGGGGGCTCCGGCGTCGGGGAGCGATCCTCGCTGCTGTCGTAGCGTCCACCCCTTCGAGGGTGGTAACCCCTGGCCGCCTGTACGTCCGCCCTGCTCGTGCGCCGGGCGTTGATGACGTTGCGAGCGTCGCCATCTAATGCCCTGCACGCGTCGAGGAGTCGTTCCTTGACCGGCGTGCGTCCTTGGTCGGTGGGATGCCCCGCCGGCCCCCCCGCGTGCACCGAGGGTTCGCCTCCTGGTGCGGCTTCATCGCCCCGCGCATCCCCCTGTTGGCGGATGCGTGAGGCCGAGCTTTCGGCCTGCTGGACGGCCGCTTGCTCGATGAGGTTTGCACCTCGCGGTGCATATCTCGAGCCTCGGGGGTCGAGGGTGCTGGCATAGCCCGTAGCAGCGTCGCGGCGGCGACGAGCTTCTGGCTCGCCCGTGGGGGCACGTCCGCGTTTCCGACGTTAGTGGCGGTGTTGAGGGCGATCGCGGACACCGTCGGCCCGGCTCCCGCGCGCGTTCGCCACGCGCGAGGCCTCCCCGCCATTGAGGCGCGGGAGCAACCGCACCGTTCGGTATTCTTCCGCCGGCTTGGCCTCGAGCTCGCGGGCTTGGGCCAGGCCGTGCGTCGACGTCGGCCCCAACAGAGCGCTTGGCCCTCGCGGCCGGGCGCGCGGCGATACTCGGGGGGAAGGCGTGACCTCCCGTCTCTCGGCGCCCACCGCGCCGCGGCGTTGGCCGGGTCGTTGGTGATGACGGCGCAACACTCCCGCATGGGGTCGTAACTCCCGGTCTTTGGAGTCGTCGGAGCAGCCAACCAATAGTCCGTGGCGTCGAGGAAGCGCCCGAACGCGATCGGGTCCGGCACGCGGAGAAGTTCCACTCCGCGTACCCGTGGCGGTTGGCGGGTGGCATCGTGTCGACGGAGCCCGGGGGGATGACTCGTCTTGTCAGAGGTGCGGGGTCCCCGGCGACGAGGACGTGGCGGCCGGGCGGAACCCCGCGCATCGTCGTGTTCACGTTGGCGTTATGGGCCGGTCGTGGCGCCGCGCAGCCCAATGGGGATGCGTGGTCCGGAGGACCGCACGCGGTCCCGGCGGGCGGTGGCGGCCGTCGTGACGGTGGGCGCACCGCGTTGGGAGGCGGCGCGCTCGGCCACCGCCGCCGCTCGGACCGCGCCCCGGCGCGAGCGTAGCCCGGAGCGACGGCGGCGTCGCGGCGTCGACGGACCCGCATCATCCGTGCTCGCGGGCGTCCGCGCCGTGTTGTGCGCGCGGCGGGGGTCCGAGCGGACCCGGGTCGACGCCGGGCGCGGAGTTCCTCACGGTTAGTGAGGCGCATCGAATAGCCGTTCCCCGTGGCTCGGAAGTTCGGATCCCCGAAGCGGATTTTGAACCCGGCCGGGAGGGGGTCCGAGCTACCCATGCAATAGCGTGTACCACGATACTCGGTGCGAATCACCATGGAGGGGAGTTGGTGAAATGACCTTAGGCGCTCGTTTGCCCCACCTGGGTGGGCGCCAACCTCGAAGTGCGAATATGGTCCCGACACTAACCAGTAGATAGCGCCTAGGTTCATCCCTCAATGGTCGATGCCAAGCAACAAATGACACAAGGTTT